>JAGMWU010000048.1:410487-509436 GCA_018697195.1 Certhia americana
ACAGGGGGTCCCAGGGGGCTGTGGCTGTACCCCACAAGGGGTCCCGGCCCCACACGCCGTTCCCAGCTGCTGAAGCTCCGCTCTCCGCTGCCTGGCGATGGGCTTGGGGCGCGCTTGAGGCAACGAACCGGGGAGAAAACGCGATTTTAGTGCAGAAAAAACTCCCTAAGAGCAGCAGCCACTCAGCCTGGAGAGCGCTGGCACCACGGCTGCTTCTGAGCCTTCGCAGGACCCCACAAAGGGATATCGAGCGTGGGGAAAAAATCCGAGGATCTGGGGGCATCTTTCTTGTGCCCTTCTATCACTGGTATTAGCTGTGAGGAAGCCTCGTGGAACAGAGTAATTCCTCCAGAACCCGGCAAGCACAAGCACAGGGGACAGGCACTGAGACCTCCTGGACATCAGACCACGCTCCTCATCTGTGGATATCTCCCCTCAATTCTACACCCACATAATTAAAGACAAGCCATTACCACCCAGCAGCAGCTCTGCTGGTGCTAAGCACTATTAGTGCAAAACTGAGGAGAGATTTGCTTTACCGTCAAAGAGGCTTTGAGTTTCTGGTAAATAAAGCAACTATTTTCAGCTCCCCAGGTCCTGCCCCCACAGGATTGCCTTCCTCGACCTAAGGAAAAGGCAAGAGCCAGAGCAGTGAGAACTGAGCACACCCTCCCAGATGCCATCACTGCTGAAGAGGCTGAGCCACCTTCTGCAGAAAAACAAGGTGGCAAAAGATCAAACACATCACGGTGTATTTTCAAACTGGCAGTTGAGTGGGGGGAAAAAACAGTGTCGTTTAAAATCCAGTAGCGTATCCAATACTGACACCAAAGAGGATGAAATAAATTGTTTTAAGTTCTTTTTAAATATTAAGTCACAGTAGGAAGGAACAAAACCAAAATCAAGAAAACAAACAACACCCCCCTCCCCACCCTTCACTGTCCTTCATGAATAAAAAAAACCTTCGGTGTGGAGAAAAGAGCCCAGTCTGCTGCTCAGAGGAATAAAAACCCCAAGGTGTGAGTGGGGAGATTTCTGGGAAGCCATTGACATTTTTGATGAATGAGTTTTCTGTGGGTGGTTGATGTAGACGAGAAGGGTAAGAAACACAGACATGATTTATTCTCAAGCAAAATGATGAGACTAAAGGTCTCCTGACTCAACACTTCTCCTGACTTAAGAATTTATCTTTTTGTTTTCTGCCTTTGCAGATTCTGCTGGATGCGAGGGAAAGCCACACGATTTGTGCAGTTCCCATCAGCAGCACAGTCTGTTTAGGCTCCAAGGCAACAAACCCAATTTAAAGCCTACCTTTAAAAGCTGAACTAGATGTGCTTAAGATTACACCTTAATTCCATATTTAACTTGATCCAAGATAAGCACAGTGATGAACTGAAGCCCCAGTAAACGTATACCTACGTATGCTCATCAAAGTCTTATCGTAGATTTATTGGAGAGGAAAATCTGCACAGGATGCTTTTGCTGATTACAAAGTATAAAATCCTACGGGAAAGCACTTCCTGTGATTCCTCAAGTGTTTTGCTGGTTCTGAGAAATATTCTGTGGTTGAGGAAGTAAAAACCTTTGGGTGTCTGAAAGGCAGTGAGGTGAAAACGGAGGTCCAGCCCACAACACAAAGGTGTGTAAAAGGTCAGAGAACCATGGAATAGGATTGGAAAGGACCTTAAATCCCATCCCATTCCACCCCTGGCAATGGGCAGGGACACCTTCTACTACCCCAGGTTGTTCCAAGCCTTGTCCAACCTGGCCACTTCCAGGGATCCAGGGGCAGCCACAGCTGCTCTGGGCACCCTGTGTCAGTGCAAGGGGAACGACTCATTTTACAGAGCTAAAAGGAATTTAGCGTGGCCTTACCAACACCTACTGGATGTGATGATCCAGCTGAGAGGAGATGCCAACAAAGTGTTTTGGGAATGAGCCTGTAAGAGAAGGTACCACTGACAAACATTTGCAGGCATTTCAGTTCACATTAGGTTTCATTAAACTGATTTTTTCCATGCAATGCAAGTTTAAATATTTATTTGTACTGCAAATGTTAAGAAAAAAACTCCAAAATGCAGTAAGATTTATGCAGTAAGATTATGGAAAGTCAGACAGTAAAGTGGGGAATGGAAAGAAGAAACCAGCTGAAAAAAATTAATTGCTTTTGTCAGAAAAGGATTAGTAGGAAAAACTCCCCAGCCAACTGCTCAGCACTTGTGAGGAAAAACCCCAGCTTTGACACAGACCAGTTATCTCGTCTCCCCCTCTCTTCCCATGCTCCCTAAATCCAAACACTGATTCTTCTTATATTCAAGGAATGGGAATTTCTCAATACTAAGTACCACTACAAAACTGCCCAAGATTTCCATCTGTTTATCAGGAATGCTTGTGGATGTTTCCAATTGGAGGAAAAAAAGTTTGAGCTTTTTTTTTTTTTTTTAATAAGTGTTTATTCCTGCATACCCACATGTGAGGCCCAACTGCAGTCTGGGCTGGAGCTGGGTACCAACTTTTTATTATTTGTTCTTCATTAGGTAAAACCCAGGAAAGATTTTACTGCAGAATAGACCTGATTACATTAGACCTGACCATCATGGAAAGAATGAGCTTTAATCTCACTTCTTTCACCTCTTACTTACTCACTCACAGTGGATTTCTCTCTTATTCACTTGAATAAGGATTGACTTCTTTGCTTTAAATGCAGAGGTGAGGTGGGCCAGACTTCAGTTTCCCCCTATAAAACCCAGTACAGTTCCTGTTTTTCCAGGCCATGTTACCAACAGACATTCTTTGTTCCAGTTACTATCCAGCCTGACCTCCTGGTCGTGCTGAAAACCAACCTCTTTACATATACTAATGTGTTTTCCAACATTCCAGAGCTTTCTCTAAAGGCCAGGTCATGTTTTTCAAGGCTCCCATGGTTGTGGTTTTGTCCCCTGGAAACAGGAGTGATGCTTTTCCTGGTGCCTCCCCAGCAGACCCAACTCCATTCACTTCAGGGGGATTCACCATTGAAAAGGGGAAGGACTAAATCAGATTTTTGGACCTTTTCCTGTCCCAGGGTGCCCAGATTTTATAGCAGGGGATTCCAGGGATTTGGAGACAGTCACTACAGGTTTAAAATGGCATAAACAGGCAGGTATTGCCCTCATGTGGGTCTGTGAAGGTACAAAAACCACTGGAAACACCAGACCTGAGCTGGAATATGAAAACAGAGATTGGGCCAGTTCCGTTTTAAACACAGCACAGCCTTCTCCTAAAAGTAGATTTTTAAAAATGAATCACCCACCTCTAAGCTAACTTGCAGCCTACTTTTTATCTCTTGGAAGAAAAACAGTCTTAATGAACTTGACCTGAAAAGCAGATCCAATGTGCTATGGATGTTCCCTCTGTTATATTCCAATGCCTGGCACCACACTACATTTCACAGCAATTACACTGAATTTTTTCAGGTTTATCAGCTGAAACCTCAAACCTCAGGGAACCTTGTTGTCGCACACCCTCACCATCCTATTGTTTATCTGTGTTTAATAAAATTACCTAATTAAACCATTCTCCAAGGAAACAACTTGCAGCTTTAGGCAAATACAGGAGGATGTTGACTTTGACACAGCCCTTTTCTTGAGCCAAACAACCTTTTCAATTAAACCCACTGACCAGGTAGGCACAAGCACCTCTGCTGCTGAACCTCACTAATTAGAATCAACACCTACTAATACAAATCTCAGCTTTACAGCAGACATCTGGGGCCTCCAGATGTGTGCTTCAGGTCTCAAAGTAAATATACACTGAAACCATATAGATATCCACAGGAAACTGAATTTTTAGGGTAAGGCCACTGGAATGTAAACAGCAGGGCTGGAATTTAAGAGATGACTCCAGAAGTCTGGTTCCTGCATAGCTCAATGTAATATCAAATATTCACCAACCACATGAGGACAAGCAGGTTGTTTACAGGCATGGAAAATGAGGATTCCTAAGAAAAACCCTGGATCTCACTACAAACTCCAGCATTAAATATTCAGTGAGGAGAAAAACAAACAAAAAACAGACACAGGGTTGTACTTCTTTTGATTTTATAGAATTTTTACAATATATTTCTCTTCATTTGCATATTTTACCCACATCTGTAGCTTTCTTTTTACATGTTGAACTGAACTGGAATAAATCTAAAGGTCTGATATATTTTAAACAACTGATAAAAATTGCAAAGTAGTAAACCCGTAAGAAAAGAAATTATAAAACTCTCATTTTTAAGTGTTTAATGAAAGCAAGTCAAATGTATCATTAGGAACAATATGGTTTGTTTTAAACACATCATAGGTGATCTAGGCAGGGCAACTTTTTTAGTTTTTCTTGTATTAGGCACAGTTTTTTTCAGCATACCTGTTTACCAGTTTTATACAATTCAATAGCATCATTCACATCCACATGGAACTTCTGCATAATTTTCAAAACATCATCGATCATGAATATTCATTATTTGTATTCTATTCCTCTTTCCTTAGAGCTACCAGAAGAAAAAAAAAATAATCAGTGTTTCTTGTCTGTTAAAAAATCCATAATTAATGATTTGAGTTATAAGGCAGCAACAGATTCAGTGTCAACTCAGGTCACAGTCCTTCAGTTCCATCTAGTGGGTAGAAATTATATTTAGTGGACACTGTTCCTAGACAGTTCCTTCAGGGCAAGATGACTGACTCATGAGGCCAGTCACTGCTGGTAGAGTAGGTTGAGTGGTAATGCCTAGCAAGGAATTCTGGCCACTGCTGTGTCATCCTTGCAGCTTCATGTCTTCATCCAGAAAGCAAAAGGACAGTCCAACAGAAAAAAAACGTGGCTATGACAGAGCTGTGACAGGTTCTATGAATGGTTTATTTACAGTCTTCATCCCTGATGTGAAAAAATAAAAAGCCTTCTTTGACTCAACAGGCAGATGTCAGGAGCTGCACAGCTTAGCACAGCAGCTCATTGCATATCCATGGTTTGTCAGCCATGGATGCCCACAGAGGAGTGAATTGAAGTCCTACTGCTCCAGAGAAGCAATTTCCAAGTGCTCACCTGCCCCATCCATATGACTCCCTAGCATCAGCTGAGGAACATGTCCTTTTGGTGGAGGAACTCCCCGTGCCCAGAATCTGTTCAAACAATTACAAGGTGTGAAGCAGTTGGTTCCCCAGAGATCTCTGCCACCCCTGTAGGGAGGCTGCAAACTCAAATACCCTGCATGGATGTGGGAACAGAATGATCTGTGCATTAAAGGTACACTACAATCTTGGTAATTCCCTTCCCATTCTGATGTCTTCAAGCAAATCAAATCAGGATGCTCAAGGAGGGCTTTCAGAGCAGCATCTCTCTGCTTCCTTTCAGTCTTTTACAAATACTACACCTTTCCTGAATCCTGGCACTCTCATTTGCTAAGAGAGCCACTCCATTTCTGAAGGCAATGGCTTCAGCAAGGTGCTTCTTGGTCTTCAGTTTTAAGTCTTTCAGGCAGAATAACCACATTCTGATTCAAGCGCTCGCTGTGCGCTCACTTGGCTGAACAGAAGCCAAAACAAAACTCTACAGCACTAGAGGCCATCAAAAAAAAAAAAATCCAGGGGATGTATTACTGCATGTTTCCCTCTCAGAGGGAGATTGGACAACCCTTAAACTCCAGCCCCAGCTGATAAGGCCATCAGTTCAGAGGACAACTCCCCAAAGCACGGCTCCTGTGCACTGGTATTTGGGCACTACTCGAATTTTGGACAAGCAGGGTCAATAAATACATTTCCATCTCACAGAGCCACTGCTTTACAAAACTTGCATTCAGTATCTACTAGAGTTTTGCCTGCCTTTTTTTTCCATACTCTAGTGTTGAGGTGAAGAAGTGAAGAAAAATATAATTAGCATTAAAGGTAATCTGAATTTATATATGACAAGACCAGCTCTACAAACTGTGCAATGATATGCAAAATACACCCCCAAATCTTTCTGTATTCTTTTTAACTCTTTGGAAAGGGAATAACCAGTGTAGCTGTGCAGGAAGAAAGCAAATTTATTTCAGCATAGAAGGTCTGCAATTCATTCCATGTTCACTAAGAGAAATGTGGTTATTGCTCTGTAAGATAAGAGTGGATTGAACATTAACCCCACCCTGAGTGCTGGGAGTCCAGATTCCCAACATTGCCAAGAAGGACCTCCTAAGCCAGTAATACTGAAATAACTGAAGGAAAAAAAATCATAATTTCTTGTAAAGATGTGATTTTTGAGCAACATGTAAGTTCTTCAGGTCTTCATATCACCACTGCCTTGTGACTGAAGGCCAGCCTTTGCCCTCTGCACTACAATAATGGGCAATTTGGAATAACACACTGGAGATAAAGCAAGTTAAGAACAGGTAACCCAGATGAATGAATCAAAGAACAGGAAAAACATAAAGCTACTGCACGAAGATGCTGTGAAATTGGAATCCTTCAACTGCTTTGCAAATCACCCACAATTTGTTTTACAACCTGTAGCTCAGTAAAAATTGAAATCCTTTTCCTTGGGAAGCAGCCTCCAAAGCAAAAATGACAGGATTCAAGAGTGGACCACTGCTGCAGCAGCCACCAGATTCTGGTTTGCCTGTTTCCCTCTGAAGATGTACAACAGATTCTGCTGATGGCATCACAGCGAGTTCAGCAGTATTTTCTGACGCTGACATGTTTCATGGATCAAATTTCCTCAGGAGCAGATGATACAAACGCAGGGGCCTTCCATTCTCATACTTCAGCTACCTTCTTTCCTTTACTTCCTCTGAATAAAAAACAATATTGTTCTGTTTACTCTAACATGCTACAATATGTGCATACATAACTGTAGGCGACGCATGAGTTACTTCAAGATGTGCTTTTTCATTGAAGTGCGCTGTTACTTTTACAAATTCTACATCAAGGTGGAAGGAAGGAAGGCTGCAGAGTGCTCATACACTGAAGCTGAAGGAACTTCTCCTGAACGGAGTTAAGATGTTTGTTCCAATGTCCTATGGACAAACTACTCTATCCCATGCACTCCGGCCTGAGCCAGTATTAAACATTCCAGAAACTTGTTGATTTGTTTGGATAGTTAATGGCAAGGCTGATAGCAGCAATGTTTTTCAGGGCCTAGAAGAGAAAAGGAAAAACAAAATCACACCGAATATTCTCCTCAAGCCCAAAGTGTAAAGAAATCGTATGAAACTAAACAGAAATAGAAACCTAGAATCATGGAATGGTTGGCTTGGGAAGGATCTTAAAGATCATTTCATTCCACTCCCTGCCATGGGCAGGGACACGTTCCACCAGACCACACTGCTCCAAGCCCCATCCAACCTGGCCTCAGGCACTTCCAGGGATGGGGCAGCAGCTTTGGACAGCCAGTGTAAGGGCCTGCCCACCCTCAAGGGAAGAATTTCCTCCCAATATCCTAGAAAAGCATTTGTGCATAGTTCACTCACAACTTTCAGAGGCCTGTCAAGATACTGAAATGACCAAGTCCATTAATATCTTTTTTATGAACTTCACTGGGCAGTGAGAAATCATTCAGTGTCTGCCACAAAGATGCCATACACCCCCAGCCCTGGGGCTGTGCACTCCTACCTGTGCTGTGCAGCGATGAAGATGATCTTCAGTATTTAAGGCAAGCAAATACTCCTGTAGAGATCCAAGCTCCTGTGGCCACAAAACATGCAATGAACATCTAGGTTTCTACCAAAGGTGATATTCTACTAATTCACATTAAAATGCTGATCATTAGAGCAATCCCCAAGAACCAAAGGTATCAGAACTGCACACCAGGCTCTCCCAGACAAGATCACAGAAATGAGCTCATGGCACTGTTCATATTGAAAGTTCAAAACCAACTCAACGAAACCCACATGCAAATACCTTTAAATTAATTATTAAACCAGAACTCCTCTCAAAATAAACAGTGGCTTTAGGGCCTTAATAGTCATGACTATTACTTAAAGTCCAATGATGGATAAGGTAACAGAATTCCCCTCTAATTAGAATCTGCTGCCACACCCCATAAGTGAAAGTTGTTTTAATGTTTCGGTAGCTCTGAGGGATAAAGGCAAACCTTAGTGTAACACTGAATTCTCTGTCATTGCCAGCACTCAGGAAAGGAGGGATAGAAACACAGGGACTACTTACAGTAACTCTGTTTTCTGTCACAAAGAAGAGTTCTGCCAGTGCACGATGAAGAGGAAGGAGAATACCAGGCTTTGCTGTGTCGTGACATGAGTTGTTTTCCATGTGGGTGAAAAGCTGCCAAAGTGGCTTCAATAAGGTGAGATCACAGTCCCTGAAAAAAAAGTAATTTAAATGAAATCACAATGCAATAGTGAGTAACCACCATGCCCATTTCTGGGAATGGGGAGGTGAAGGGGAAACCAAAACCAAATCAAATTTAAGAGAACAAAATGATAAGTTTGTGACAGTAAAAAATAAAAAATAACCACTTTGCTAAATACTCTTGCATCTAGAAATATGCCACACATACATAAGCTTAAGGACACATATCCTACCTAAAACTCAATTAACAGGCTTAGTGGAACAACTAAAAATAATAATTTAAAAGCTATTTACTTTACAGAGAATCAGATCATCACTTCACCAAGTTATTATTTCATCCTTACCTAAATTCTGCAGTATAACTAATAGAAGGAGAATAATTTTCTAGAAAATTAATTGAAATCTACCTTTGCCCTGTTCTGTGATTTTTTTTTTCTTTACAACAACATTTGAATTCATCAGAATTCTTTAAAGGCCAGGAAAGAAGAGAGAGAAACATTTCTGCTTTCAAAGCACTGTAAATTGCATATGACAGGCCAATTAAGAATACCTGCTTCAAATCAGGTTGGAGTTTCTTTTCAAATCAGGGTTTTTTTTGCTTTAAAATAGTCTCAGTTTAGTGCCGTTTTGTTCCCTTTGCCATTGGTGCAGGGTGTGGAGCAGTGCACTCACCCCTGGCTGCTGCACTGCACTATCTTCAGGAGCAGGTGGATGGCCTTCAGACGCTGGTGACCCGTCTGGCGACACGCCACTCCCACCTGCCACTCCCAGATTTTGGCCAGTGGGAGGTGAGGAATTACCCTTTCCTCAGACAGCATCTGCTTCAGAATCTCAAACCCTGGAAAAAAGAGAATTCAAACAGCTATTCAGTTTTGTAGGGACACACTCTGTTCATATAGGCAGTTTTCTCCATGCACCAAGTATTGCAAGCCAGAAATATTGAATTAAAATACCAAACAAAAATCTGAGATAACTGTAGATTACATCCTGACATGGCAACTCTTTTCTGAGGCAAAACTTACATAAAAATTAGAAAGAATCATATCCAAAATTTATATTTTGCACAAATAAGGCAAACAAAACACAGGCCTTCCCTATTACATGACACGCAGTAGAGTTTTGCTGATAGCAAATTATCCACCTGTCTCAATTTAATTAAAAATATTTAAATTCTAAAATAAACTAACAAAATCTCTTATGCTAAAAATTAGACCCAGAACCATACTATTATAATGGATAACCACTTTTGAAAAATGCAATTAGCATTATTTCTGTTTCAAATTACAGCATCCTGGAGTGTTTACTAAATACTCTGTGTAATTACTATCATATAATGAGATTTTGGATGCAAATTACATTATTATAATTGTAATCTCCAAGTCTCTCTGAAGGTTTTGTGTTTCAGCCCCAAAGTCACAGGAAGTAAGAGACAGTTGAAACTCAACTTGAACAAAACTGGTCACGTTATTTCGAAGACACTGAATGCAAATTCTAAGTCAAGGAAAAGGGATAACCACAGGTCTCTCAAAGTTCAGCAAAATGACTAAAAAAGGCCCTTTTCAATACATTCTGAGCATCTCTTACCTGTCTGAAACCTTCCCAGATGACCTGCTGTTACTGTAAACTTATAACCCCACTCAGTGTTGCTCATGTCAGAAGTAAATCGGTAGTAGAGTGTGTCTCCTATGTGCAGGGAAGGAAGGAAGCCCACATTACTATCTTCTGAGTTAGTTTTGCCATCTCAAATACAATTTAAAAGTCTGAAATGAATCAATCCTCGACGTCTTCACTCAAGAGAGGTGGTCTTTTAGTTTTTGCTAACTATATTAAGACAAAGAACAGGTGCCAAAGAGGAGGCTGAAGCAAAACCAATAGCGGCTTCCCCTGAGTAAAGATATAGGATAGGAAGAATAATATCTTTTACATTTTTGACAACTAAATAGAGGAAATGAACGAAACTCCATATTCTGCACATGTAACTTCACTTTTCCAATTGTGTTACTGGATCAGTTATGATTTATGAAACAAGAACCCCTATATAAGCAGCCAAGTTCTTTACAACATTTGAATTCATTAGACAAAAGGTTTAAAATATCTGAAAGTAAAATGTTTACATGTCAGAAAGTTAAATAGAACATTTTTACTCCAAGGAAGAAAACTGTTAAACTTAATCACTTAAAAATAGAAGGACTATCAAAACATTTGACCACTTTACAATCAGGCAAAAAACATTCAAAATGTTTTTGCCATTGTAGCATCTACACTTTCAGAGATAAATCCTGGTACTTGGCTGCAACACTACACAAAGTATCTTCTTACCCACTGGGGTCTATAACACTAGAGCTGTTAAAACTTAAAAATATCTTTCTGCCCTGGGACAAGCAGGCTAGATTTCATTAGGAAGCAGAATTTTCAAAGTTTCATGAACAAGAAAAAATTTGAAAACACTTCTTAGGATTTAAAAGGAAATATTTATAAAAGGATTTCCCTTTATATCATGAAATGGAGTGTTCTCTCCTACTCAGAGGAGAAAGCCCTTCAATCAAATGAAAAGCCCAGAAGTCTTTAAATGTCTGGTTTCAGCTAAAACCTGCTGGAATCAAGAGCCTTAGTCCAGACAGCCTTGGTTGAAAATGAACTTCCATAAGGTGAAACTTGAGTTTCACAGCCAAGGCTGCTCTAAAAAAGCTTTGAAGTTCAGCTCCTTGGCACACCTTGGCAACTTTTAGGGAGGAAAAAGAAGATAGATAGAAGGTCACAAAAATCTAAAATATTTCTACAGAACACACATCTGCTTTTAACTAGCACCTTGTAACCCAAAACCAGCACCTTGCAACCCAAACTGGTTTGCTAAGAAAGTTCCTAAATCTCTTTGCAGGTGCTGACAGTCCTTGAAGTCAAGAGCTTACTGCAACACCCCAATGCTCAGTGGGTTAAAACAGTTTAAAATCAGAAGCAGGGGACTGTGCAGTCCTTGAGATCCCTGGCATTTGCTCCTCACTGTGCTCTCACAAATGTCCTTAGAGAATCCAGAGTGCAGCTGGCAGTCAAACCCTGTTTTTTTTCCAGCTGTGCTCTGTGGCACCAGCTGGAGCCAAGGTGCTGGCACTGGCTCTCTTTGCTCAGAGCAGCAGCAGAGCACAGAGACAGAGATAAGCTTTTTTTTTTTTTTTTTTTTAAATAAAAAAATGTGCTTCCTGTGGAAAGTAAGACGAGGCAAAAAAAATGTAAGTGAGTATCGTGCAGAACAAGGACTGTGTTGGAACAGAATCAAGATCAAGTGTGTTTCCAGTAGCTGAGTGCATGCTTTGACTGAGGGGTGGAAAGAAAAGGTCACAGCACAACAACAGATAAGCCACTTTGCAGAAACAAATGCTACAGCAGCACATCAGAGCAAACAGAGTGAGACAAGGAAAGGACTGGCTTTTTTCCTACACATTTCAGGAACATCCACGTTTTAACTCATCAGGAGTTTCTCTCAGGAGTCCCAACAATATGCTACATAACCCTGAATCAGTGCATATTCACCTGGAAGCTCAAAGTCAGTCCATTTCTGTGGAGACCCACTGAAGCTGTGCCGATCCTGCTGGAAATCACTGCTGCTGGACATGAGCAGCTCATCACAGCCCTCCTCTGTGTTACACTGAGAGTCAAACTTGATGGAGAGGTAAATAGCACCAGGAATGTGAACTTTATCCTGAGAAATAAACACAGGAGCTTTGTGTCACACTATGCCACCCAGAACACACTTAACTTTCACCATACAGAAAATATTACAGCATCTCTGTGAGTAAAAAAACTCTTTGATATTTTTACCCAGAGCTAATTTAACAAATATAAAGCATGGCCTATTGTTCACATTAGCTGTTAAGCATGTAAAATGAATTGCCAGCAATGCTCTCATTTTTCAGAAGCAGTAATTGTTGCTGATATTGATCTCACTGCCAGAACCTAAGGGGTTATATGCATTTTAAAAATAAAAATCAGAAGAGCAGAGCAGCAGGGAAATTAAAAATCCCAAGACTGCCCAGAGGCAATAATTATTTACCAGATTATATCAGAAAAATGCTTTCAAACAGTATCAAGAGAAGAAAATCAGAAACAGTTTGTGTCAGAGAAAGAGTCTAAAATGAGAAATACAAGAAAAGACCACTCCTACTTTCATCTAACAGCATAAGGGAGTAACAGGCCAACTGAAACACATCCTTGGAAGGAAGGGTAGAAACATTTGATCATTAAGGCTTGAAACCATTTTCAAATCTGATCTGCTTCAAATGTGTGCACAGTAAAACCACGTAAGGTACGCACTTCTCATATGATTGAATTAGAATTAGATTGAAGTGCCTGACTGAACATGTTTCTTTGCAGGGCAAGGCCTGAGCTATCTGACATCAGCCTTTTCCAAGTAAGACTGAACAGACTTCACAGGCCCTTCAAGTACAGAAATCCCACAGACACCCACGTGGTACTTTGAGAGGTTTCTGCTCCAAGCCCTGGGTGATTTCAGCTTCAAGTCATGCTCTGTAATCCATGCCTACCTTACCTCAAAGTTGGTGTTGTTGTTATAAGGATGCTGAGATTCCCGCATCTGCACTGCCATCCCTGGCTCCTCCATGAACTGACAGGCTGTCAGGGCCATGGTCCCCAGCATGCTCTCCTTGCACCCATGCAGCACTTTCTGGAGAATCTGGGGAGGAGAAACATCATGTAAATACAATTTACTGTAAAAAGAACATTTATAACTGTATATGCTGATGGCTGACATGAGTCATGTCCAGCCACACAGTATTTTGGAATAGGGAATCAAGGTACCAGCAAGAACAAGATAAATTGTTCATTTACAAATGATGCCTACAAATGTCATCTCCATAAGCACAAAAGATTTCACTCTGTTCTAGATTGTCCTCTGTTCTAGATTTTTCATTCTTTATTTGATAAAAACATAACAGATATTGGCTATGTCTCTTCACACAACTGCTAGAATCAAGGCTAATCCATAAAGTAATGAACAGGATATTTAATCTGTAATCAAGTGAGATAAACAACTTTGTTAAAGTACTAAACAGGCAACTCTACCTTCTATACCTACAGATTTTGATATGAATAAAATATGTCATATATTTCAGCCTTTTCAAAAAAAAAAAAAAAAAAAAAAAAAAAAAAAAAAATAAAAAATTCTTAATAAAAAAAAAAAAAAAAAAAAAAAAAAAAAAAAAAAAAAAAGTACAACTCTGTGCATAAGAAGAAATGATAAAGTATCAATTAGATGGTTGAAGTTTTGAAAGCAGCAGATGCAAGTCCTGTGCATTTAAAACTACCAAAAAATGCCCTTTAATCTATCAGGACACACTACATATAATTCAGAACCACCTGAGTCTCTCTTTTTCTTACTTTTATAATGGTGCATAAAAGTCCTGAATCAGGAATTCTGTAACTTGAGACCCTTTCAGGTCACCAGAGCAACTCATTACATGTCTTCACCTGCTATCTCCTAACTCCTCCTATAAAATGTAATACACCAGCTCAGGCCAGCAGGTACATCTCCAAATGCACCAAAAACTGAATTCTTGTGAAAAGGAGTTTAAAAAACAAAGGTAGCATGTAACAGTTCCCTGAATGCACTCTTTGCCTTGCACTTGCAGAACAGCCTAAGACAAAGGCTAGGCTTTTGCATTTAATATGCCTTAATAGATTTTATTCCAGCAGTTCATCCTGCCTTTTTTTGAATCCATAAAAACACCCTGAGGTAACAATTTCCATGACTTACTGTGTCAAGAACCTGTTCTTTTGGTTTGTTTTGGACCTGCCACTTATTACCTTAATCTGACACTCCTTTGTTTTCTTACTGGGAGGGCCAGTGAATAATACTTGCTCTTAACTTTTGCATGCTATTTACTGCTTTAAATCTACAGAGAAAGAGGAACAGACTTTTCCATTGCTCCTTCTCCCTCAATGCCCCACAAGGGGAAAGATCCAGAATGAAGAAAACCAGTTGGTTCCTGATACTGAAGTTATTCCATGGCTGCAATAATCCCTGCCATTCTTCTTTAGGCCTCTTCCAGTTGTACTGCATCTTATTTTGGACTGCAGTCCAAAAGAGTGCATAGTATTGGCTCAGTGGCATATCAATGCCTTCTGCTTTATTTTTCATTCCCTCTTTGAAGATTCCCAGCACTTGATTTGCTTTGACTGCTGTGAAGCCTTGAGCTGACACTTTCATTACAATATTCTATTGTAATTCCAAGATCACTTCCACCACCAGCTCATCGCTGCCTATTTTACCAATTTCTCTAGATTATAATCTAGATTGTCTATTTTCAGAACAGACTGCCTATTTTGCCAATTTCTCTTTCATAACTGAAAGAGTTCTCTGGTTTTAAAACTAGCTAAAACCAGCTAGTTTTTCCATTTTCTGTTAACAAGATCAGCACACCAAGACACTGACAGATTCCAACTATTTTTTCAGAACTAATTTAAATTTTGGATTTTCAACTGAGTTGAAAAAAGGAACTGCAAGTATTTTTATTAGTCAGAGTCTCATGGCATGTAGGCACAGGTTTTGCTCACATGTCTAAGTGAAATCCACTTACTTTTTCCCATAGCTGCTTCTCCTCTAGCTGCATCAGCATGTCCAGGATGTATGTCATATGGGCTGGGCCACTGAGGTCTAGGATTTCCTCGTTTATTGCCACATCATCAGGCCACTCAGCTAACAAGGATGCCAGCACATGCCTGGCATACAGAACTGCAATTGCCTCATTGACACGATACAGGTAGTCCCTCACAGCCTTTTTACTCCTGGAGTCCAGCTCCTTGTGCAGGAGAATGGAACTCTTGGTGCGTCGTTGCTTGGCGTAGCTGAGCTGCAGGTCACTCTCTGTGTTGGTGATGAGTTTCTGGGCAACAGGATTGGTTTCTTCTGTTGCTTTATCACAGAGTACAGGCTTTGACTGCAAGAAGAGAAATGCAAGTTGGAAAACAGGCTGTCAATAATTTACTGCTTTATGTTTGGATATCTGACTGGCCAAACTGCAAGCTGAATTTACAAATGAATTTGCCAAACACCCCACAAAAGTGGGATCTCTCATACAGAAACACTGTTTATGTCTACACACCTGACTACACACTGATGCATTTGTGGAAACAGCAGTTAGAATTCTAATCAGAAGTGTTAACTGAAGCTCACCTACAGAGGTAAAGCTACCAGGTGCCCTGAAATGAGGCAAGTTGGGAGCAACTCTTGGAGATCACTTGGGCCAAATTTGACTTAAGACTGAGATAACTTCAAAATCAGGGCTTTGTCCAGTTAAGTTTAGACAATTTCCAGGCATGGATATTTCACAGCCTCTGGATAAGCTATTGAAAGTCCTCTTTTTTTATTATAATTACGTCAAACTGCTTCAGGAAGCTCCTTCCCCTTTGCTATGCAACTGATAAACAGCTGTGCTGGTGACACCACAGCCAGGAGTGAGCCCTCAAAATAAACCAAAGCTTTGGGATCCCGCTATTGAATGCAAAACCTAAAGCTTGTAAGTGCAGTGTCTACTTAATGAGATAAATTCATTGCTTCTTTGTTCTGCTGAATTTACTGTAAGATATCAGTGATATGCTAAAACAGTAGCATGGCATAAGCTTACAGCAATGAGATACAATCTCTCTTGTGGAAGGGGAGGAAATTACAACCTGCAATCACAATTTGTTCTCCTAACCTGGGAATCAAGTTCTTTCACTTCCCTAAGGAAGGAATAACAAGGAAGAAATACTTGTTCTTATACCTGCTCACATATTTTGACATAAAACATTATTATGTAACAGATTATTCCAAATGTATAAAAAAAAATTCTCAGGTTTGAAGTTACTAAACAGAAGCTACTGAATGCCAAAATTCATTATTTTCCAACTGCTCCTGTTTGTAGAGGTGTCCATACCAAACAGGGTAAGATAATCATATCTGTATCCACTGCCTTGGAACTCTGCTCCTCCAGCCTCAAGCGTTTGCTGGGCTGCCACTTCTGAGCCAGGGTCCGGATCCTCTCATCCGTTGTGATTACATCCCCATCAAACCTTGACAGAGGCAAAAGAATATCAAAAATACACAAATGTGTTTCCCAAGTAACGCAAACTCAATTAGGGCAATTAAATGCAAATTAAATCTTCCCACCTTCTGTTTTGGAAAGATTAAACTGCCTATTTTTATCACATTAACTGTTCCTCTGTTCTAACAAGCCAAAGAATTTCAATGCTACAAAATCATTTATTTCTGTCAAAATATGGTGTCTCTGTGAGATGCTTTGTGTACCAGAAGCCACATGTGAGCTCTTGACTCTTCCTCAATTCACAGCCACAGTGGATCTTCATATGGGAGCTACCATGGAGAAAAGAGCATGTGATGTGTTTCAGAAGATGGGGACTGGCTTCCATAAATACAACTTAGCAGGAGTTTATTTCCTTACTTTTTCACACATGAAAACCAAATCTTATCCCTGGAAGAGTTTCTATTCAGCACCAAGAGAATTTTAGATTTTCACCCACCACTGTTTCTCTGATGGACCCAAACTTTCACGTACCTTTTTTGAACTTCCAGGAAAAAAGAATCTGTTCTTTTCATCTGCAACTCATACATGGCTCGAAGAATGTGCAGAGGTGCATTAAGTGCATCATGTGTCATCTGAGAAAGAAGCACAAAGAAATGAAAAAAAAAAAACCAAAAAAATCAACAAAAAAAACCCCCCAAAACACCAAAATAAAACCCAAAACGCATTCAACGGGGAAAAGAAAGCTTAATTTTTTTAAGGATGACCTAGGCATTATTTTTCACATTGTAGGTAAAGAATTAATGAATTTAGTATCTGTATTAATAACAATAAGCAATTTAGCAAAACACTGTACAATGATTTTGTAGCATTCATTGTAGCTCTATTCTATTTTCTTGATGCATTAAAAGCATAGACCCAATACTCTATACATTTAGAAGAAAAACAACCATATGAATTACCAAATGTTTTATGCAACTAGCAAATGCACATTTACCCAAAAGTAGGTCAACTAATTTAAATACCAAGAAGCATATTTTGGTGGCTTCATCCAGGCCCTCCAGAGGATCAAGTTTGTTCTGGTCTAAGTCAACAGGACCAACAACAGGCTGCTCCACATCTTGATCTTGCTCTCTGTCTTCCAGTTCAGTATCCTCCTGTTCAGCCAGAGAACTGATATCTTGCTTTGAGGAGTACAGCATAATTGACAAAATCTGCACAGAGAAAAGGTAGCATATGGTGTGTGGCAGCTGTAGATATTACTAGTTTACTTGCAATCAGCATCTCAGAGGAACATGATCAGACCTGGACAGTGCTTAACACATGCTATTTTACAAAGAAGCACACCTAAAAAATAAAAAAACAGCCCCAAAACAAAACCGTTTCCCACTTCACTAATGAGTTACACCTTCCATGCTGCTGCAAAGACAACACCAGTGATTAGCTAAAAGCACAAAGAAAGTTGAGAAAGTAATTCTTTAACCATTTCAGTACATCAAAGACTTGAAGATTCCAAGACAAAAACAGAGCAAAGGTGACTAGCACCAAAATGCCAGTGAGGCCCCTACACACCCTCCTCCTTTGAAAACAGTGCTTTGGCTCCATCATAGCCCTAAAAGTGGGTTAACACAACTCCTGTGTAAGGTAAAACATAACTAGCAGTTGAGCTACACTTGTCCTTCAGCAATTAACAGCCACTGTGAAAGAATATGCCCACGTGTGCACTGATCTCCCCAGCTGCACTGCAGCAAAACCTTGTGCAAGTCATGCTTTTCTTTAAGATTATTTTCTATATTGAAGAATGGAATTTTCAAGAACAGTCTAAACAAAACCCATAAAACAATCTGAGTAGGTGAGTAATGTCTCATCCTGCAAGTTCTTTTCCAAATAAAATCAGGTTAGTGAAAATCAGCTCCTGCTTTAAAGAATTTAGTCTATTATCCACATGATTATGATGGGCAGAAGGAGGCAGATTCAGGGATACAGTTAAGCAAACATTTTTATTGAGACTAATTAGAGAATCTTGAGTCCCCAGGAGGGCAGTGTACTGCCATAACATTTCGTGCCACTGTGTGAAGCCTGACTTTTTACAAAATGTCACTTTTCTTACCTCCAAGTCTCGGAGAAGCCAAGTCTTACTGAAGCCAGTTCCTTTGCTACACTTCTTCACTAGAAGTTTGAGTAAACCAGACTGAAGAAAGGCAGACTGGATTTCCTTAAAGCCATGAATCTGCACACATAGACATACACACACAAAAAGATAACTGAAAAGGGACAATGCATCACAGTGCTTGTGAGGCCTTGTCACACAGCCTCAGGTGAATTTCCTGCCCAGATGAACTACAGTGGGAATCTTTTTCTTTCATTTCCCTAAAATAAAAATCCCCACTTCAAATCCCTTAAGGGGATCATCTATGACCTGCACAGAGTAGTATCTGTTTTGATCTGACAGTCAAAAAAAAAAAAAAAAAAAAATTCCTCTTCAAATACTTTAAAAGTGAGAAAAGTGAGCTTCCCTCCAAAAAATATGTCTCTAGGACTTTATTCCTGAGGTCTCCTGAATGGCTAGCCCCCACAGAAGAGAAGCAAAACAACTTCCAGCTCAGGCTCACAAAAGCTGTTTAAAGCCCAGCAACAATTTCAACCCCCTACAGACTGGGAATAAAGGGATCCAGCTGTGACAGAAATGCATTTGTGGTAATTCCTCAGCGTGCTCAGTGAATACCCAAGTTCCTGTGGCACAGGGTAGAACATGACTCTTTATTTCTCTATCATATTCTGTGTCAGGTACCTTCAGAGTTCTGTAAAGCCCCTTTAGAGCGAGTGACAAGACCCAAGTTGTTTCCACTGCCTCAGCATAGCTACTGTCCATGCTGGTCTGCAGGAGGTGGGTGGAGATGAGGACAAAGTGCTGCAGGTACTGCCTCAGCTGGGTCTGGGAATCACTGCCTTCTTGCCCGCATTTCTGAATCAACTGATAGTCTTTCACTACAAGAGAGAAAAACACAATCCACTTGGTTCACATTAAAATGTTGTAGAGTCATCTCTTAGTAGATATGAGTAGGCTGAGACATGAGACATCCTTACACCAATTATGTTCTAATAAAGGTTTTATGCAAAAACTATCTCAGATTCCCTGAACAGTCAAAAAAATATTTCATTTTTTCAGTACAAGCTAAGGACCCTAGGTCACTTCTGGCAACAGCACATATTTGCACATTAGCAGTACAGCACACAAAGCAGCTCATGTTGTATATTTCAATTAAAATGGGCAGAATTCTGACCTGCAATTGATATGATGGAATAAGTATTTCTGATCTTACTATTTAAAATGTCAACAGTTAAACAAAAAGAAAAGCTTTTATATTCAAATCTTCCTTCAATATCAAAAAGCACTTTAGTCTGTTGATTTTTCCAAATGTCTTTTACACAACTTCAGTACTCAAATCTTAGGACAACCTTTGCTTTATTAACTTCACAATATCAGGTCACACAAAGAGAAAGCCCTTGCTCCTAAAAACCCAACTGATTTGTTATATATTAAATGTTTCACTTGGTCTCAAATTTTAGGGATATCCAAACTGCTTTTAAATTAGCAATTGTTCTAAAACATTAAGCACAGGATAAGACACAAGCACTACACAAATCTTGAAACACAAACAACTGCTTCATCAAAAGCCTACTTCTTAGATTTCTCAATTAACAGAATAGCCTCAACAGTTTTCTAAATCCTTTTCTGAATAAAGATAATTGAAATAATTGCTGCAGAAGCTGCACAATTTGGCAGTGACATGCAAGCAGAATTTGGTAACCTATGAGCAGAAAGTCAGGCAGCTTAGTAATAATGGAATTCAAACTCTGCAGACCTGCACAGTGGTCTAGTTAACATTTGCTTTTGGGTATCCTTAACAAACTGTAAGGAAATACTCTGTGATTCTCTGATAAAACAAAAATATCACAGAACCTGTTTTTCTCTTTCGGGTTTTGATGTCTACAACCACTGCCCTGTTTTTCTCAGTGAAGTGCTTCAGGATGATCACATTGTGAGGCTCGTTAGCATTGTCCATGTACACAGAACGAGTGCCCATACACAGCACCTGAAATGGCAGCAGAACTTCAGTTAGGGTTTGGAATACTTATTTACAAATAAGTATGTATGTATGACACAGCCATGTCTTATTACATTGTTACATTGGCTTATTCTTGCTGTTGTATTTTTCACCTGAACCACTGCTTGATGCCTGGTATTTGCTGACCTCTAGAAAATGGAAGTTTGAGTCTGTAACAGAAATGTCTACCACAACCAACTTAATGTTACATAGGCAATGTATCAGTTATGAACATCAAGATGGAGAATGGATTGTTTTGCTTGTAGAAGTCCTTTTAGATACTGAAACAAATGAAACTGGTTTGCTTGTTGCAGTTATAAGTAGCATCCAAGGAAATGCCAGGCAAAACCAGCTCATTATTCTCCATTAGATCAAGGTTAATTGTGCATGAAGGTGAACTCTGACACACACCAGGTTTTGAGAGTTTATAAAGGCTGTCCCCAATTGTTGATGAAATATGTAGTATTTAGAAAGAGATAGCTAAAAGCTTTAACCAATTTTGTTTCCTTTAGGACCGACAGGCCACTTACCTCAGGAAAGCCAACCAGCACCAACAAAGTGAAGATGTTGGTGTGCTTTAGCTGGAAGGGCAGCTGCTTAATGCAGTGGTCAGTGAAAGCAGCAATCACATCGTGCCATTGTGCAGAGGAGTTCAGAGAGCGAAGGATGTCTGCCATGGAGCTCGCCCAGTCCAGACCTACACGACTGCAAAGCAAGAGCAGACTGCATCAGGAGGGCTAACTGCAGACTTACCTGGAGCTATTCTTCCTCAAGAAAGCAGATCACTGGTAATCTGTCACAGCTGCAGCTTTCAAATTATTACAGAACTGTTTTGCCAAATACGGGAACCTTACCTGCCAGCTGACACATGAATTCTGCTTTGTTTCCCATAGAGCATAAATACTATTCTGTTTTCTGACAGGGTCTCCAATCCCAAATCAAAGTGTGCCTGAACATTGCCACTGTTAACTCTGAATTTTAGTTTAAGAAATCAGAAGTTTCTGTTTGCATGGCAGCAAGAGGTTTATCTCCCAAGTACGTGACCACCTGCTCACTCTGTGGATCACACAAATTACCTGCAGGGACTGGCCTCTAACACTAAAGTTAGTTTTTGAGAAAATCCTTTCCCTCAGCTTATGCTCTGGATATTCTCCCTTTAAATTTCATATGCTTTTCTATTTGCTTATGAACCCTCCCTGTAAAACACAGCTGCAATAAAAAGTAAGTCACATTTAATAGGCATGAATGCTTGAGAGCTTTCTCAGGATCTTCCAAATCTGTACCTCCCTGATGTTTTCAGTGCAATTTTACTATAAAAAACCTCTCTCCCAAATACTCTTACATAGAAGGGCCAGATTCAGAACTCAGCACTGGGGATAGTTACGTGACACACCCTCCTCCTTTCCCAAGTGACACAAGAGATTTGTAACAATGTGAGAGAATTGTCACACAAAAATATAAAGGACTGTATTTTTAGTTTTCCTTGTAGTTTCCAAACCTCACTTCCTCCTCCATGACATGCTGTGTAGGTAAGCACAGGAAATTAGGGCACTCTTCAGCAGCCAACCTTCTGGAAGAAAATTAAGATTCCCACTGCAACAAAGGCTGCAGATGCTAAGCCCTTCCATAACCAGGGTACAGGTTGAATTACCTTTTTATTAAAAAGCCTCTATGCACAAGGCATACATGAAAGAAAATTACTGTTCAGCATAGATTAATGAATTGCTAAGAAGCACCTGTCTAAACACACAGCTCCCAGACTGAACAGAAGATGAGTAGTCTTCCATCCTTCTGGCACTGTAGACCCATCTCCTGGTACAAACAAATTATGTTTGGCTGAAAGGATTTTAGTCACAGCAGCATCCACTTCTGCAGGCATAAGCCTGAGGATTAACTGGCCCAGGAGTCCCAAGGTTAAATGATAAGTTTCATTCAGGTGGCCAGCATTTGAGATTACAACATGAAACATCAGTGGAAGTATTTGTTCCAGGTTGATCAGAGACATTGTGGAGCCCTGTGGAGAGAGAAAATTTCAGTGAGGCAGGGAAAGATAACAAGATTTTTAGTCAAAGTCAGCACATGCAAAAGCTTCTGTTCTAAAGTTCTTTCAAATGGGACAGAAGGAATGAGAAGCTACATTCCTACTTTGGTTATTGGCCTGTTAGTGTGACCTGGCATGTCAAGCTAAACTGAAGCTTTAAACTCTGCTGTTAATAGTTGAGACACTACTTTACAGATACATTAAAATTCCCTTCCCTCTCCCTCCACCCAGGAACAAGCCCTTACATTCCTTAGTGATGTCAATGTCTGAAGACATTCTAATTCACATTTCATAACATGTAAGCAACATGGGCCCATATCCCATATCTAATTCCTATGAATTTTATTCATCTTATTTGTGCATCTAGAAAACTACCCAGATGGAAATAAAAAGAACTAACTGATTTGAAAGGTGGTAACATAGCTGCCAGCAACCCCAAAATCCTCTTCTGAGAGCATTCAGCAAAAACTTGTTCCTGGCTAGGTATTAAAACCTTCTCTGTTGGTTTTTGGGTTGAATCTTCTGAGACGGAGTCACCTGCTTCACAAATAAAAACAAAATAAGAAAATCCCTTAAGAGACATTAAAAATAAAAGAAATAAGTGATAGCATAATTTTCATATTCCAAATCTTAAAAAAATAGAAATTATAAAATTATTACAATTTGAAAATAAGGTCATTATAAAAGTGAATGGAAATAGAAAGTAAAGAAATTTGTACCATCTAGTAAAAACATATAAAGGACAGTGCTCCAGACAGATCCATTTAACGATCAAAATTCTTACAATCCCAGTCTTTAACAGGATAAGATACTTATTTTCTGGTTCCAAGTGCATCAGAACACACAAGTGTTGTGTCAGACCAACAGGGACTGTAGTCTCCATACATGGATAAATACTTGTGGAAATGTACCCCAATTTCCAGACTCCTTTAAACTACATTCCAGACTACAAGGTATTTGTTCAAAGCAATGTCTCACAGGTTTTCACAATGCAGACACAGACATTTGAAAACATGCAAAGCTGGAACAGGAATAAAAAGGACAGCTGTTTGATTGCAGATGAGTGGATATTTCTGTGACAGGGAAAATGAGAAATCGTTTTTCACCTGTTGCATGAACATTCGCATCCACAGACAAGTCTGACTCTTGTCTCACAACAGCTTTCTTTGCAGAGACAGCTTTGATTTCAATTTCTTGTTTTCCTATTTTATCTTCTGCAGGAGAATGGACTTCCTTGTGACCATCTCCTTTCCCCTAAAAAGAAAACAGAAGTACTAAAAGATTAAAACAAAATGTAACACCTGCAGGAACAAGCATGGAAAGAATTCAGTAATCTGCACTTGACAAACATTTTTCTTTGAGTATCAAAACCTTCTACTGAAGAATTTCTTGACGTACTCATGTCTTAAGCTTCCATACAATTGAAGTATGTTATTTATTTTGCTCATATCTTCCTGCATATAATGATTACACAATAATAGTTTTAAACACGGTATAAAACTGTAGGAAACTCATACTCCTATTCAACAGTGCTAACAACCTGGGGAAATGACAACCCTTTCACAAAGAACAAGACATGGCCCTGTCTTGCAACACTTTTGTGAATCAGACCAGAACAAGAAGTTTTTGATCAGCCGGATCTAATGAAATAAAAAATTGTCCCCTTTTGCCCCATTTTTACCTACAAATGAAATCATGACTATCCCTTATTTCAGTCCCACATTCAGAATAGGCTGTTTAAGCATCTGAAGATGTTCAATATCAGATCACATATCTGGTATCAGGGGCACTGCAAATAACAGGTACTTACACTACGATGCACCAAAGAGCTTGTGCTTCGTTTCTCCTCTCTTCCCTTCCCTGCTCTATCACCAGAATGACTTTTTGGAGCACTGTCTGTGGGAGGACTGCCTGAAACAGGGTCATTCTCTGAGAAGGACTCATCTTCTGGTAACATGCAGAGGAGAGCTAAATTTTTCAGTCCTGGGAGCAAAAAAGTTATGAAGGTTATTTAGCTGTTGAGTAGCAAGACAGACAAAATGAAGACTGAAACACTTCTGAACATCAATTCCAGCAAAAAACATGTTTTCTGTCAACTCCATGTAATGATGTAATTCCATTAAATACTAGTGATGATGACATCTTCCACCTTGAAGATACTATTGGGGTAGAGATCTTAATTTATGAAAGCAGTAGAGTGTAAATTATGAATAGCAAATGACATTTGTCTTATTTTTCCATCTTCTGACCACTTGCACAATAGAACTGTGCATTGTAAACAGATTAATTAACGAGTATGTGTAAGTACTTGGTGGTGGTGGTGGTGGTGTTTCAGTTGTATTAGAGCTGCTCACAAAAAATACCAGCAAACTTATTTGAATTTTAGTCTAGAATTTTTGATACATTCAAAATAGGTCCCTATTCTATAACCCTATTTTCTGTGGTAGGTCTTTGAAATCCACATTTCCAGACAAATGAACACCACTGCTAGAAATTTATATACCACAAACACGGTTAAAAATCTCTTCCCAAGAAATGCAGAACAAAAAAATTTTTCCACCAAGTTATTTGCTGTCCTTCAGCTGTCAGTGATATATTACTAAAAGAACACAAAGCTGTATTGACTGATCCCTTTACAACAGCTAAGATGGAAAAAAAAACAACCAGAGACTTGCCAAGTTGTCTCCAATGTTTATGTAAGCATAAAATTAGTTTTCTCAAGCACTCTATTTTCCATGTTCCAATGACCCTACACGACACTTGTTTTACATTTGCTTTCTACATAAACAGTTAGTCTCAGTGAAGTACACAGTAGCTTCCCCTTTCCTTTGGAAACTTTCAAGTCAGGAACCACAGACATTTCTGACACTTGGAGAAAGCATTGTTCAGAGCAGGAGCTGACTCACCTTTTCCATGCTGTGCTTTCATCAGGCAGTCCCCAATGAGCTGAATGCACTGATGCTGTAGAACTCTGGCATGATTGAGGATCTGGGGATCCAGTTTCTCTCCTTCTACTTCCTCCCCATTTGCCAGATCTGCACTGTAGAGAGTCAAGGCAGCAAAGAGCAGCCAGGAGTAATTGTGCACGTAGGGCTGGATGAGGCGCTGCCGGTCACTGATTCGGATGGTCACCATGGGATACACCGTGATACTGTGGGTGGGCAAGTGGCTGCAAGGACAAGGGACATCATTTAGGAATGCAGATGGTTTTTTGCTAACCAACACAGTCAGTCAGTTAGCACAAAACACCTTCACAGGAAACCACTTAAAACCCAACACATTCCAGAGGTTCAAACTGTGGGTTTTATGACCTCTGGTGTCAAGCACTGAAAACTCTTGTTTTCCACAGCAGTGATTGTCCCTTCTATCCTGTCACACAGGACTGGTAACTCCTTCTGCAGCTTTCCTAGCCACATTCAGAAAACAGTTGCTACCAAGTAACATCAGAGGTTGAGGCAGGTTTCTAGACATTTTTGCCAAACTGGTGCTATCTTTTTTTTCCCAAAGGAGATGTTCTGATGTCAGACACAGCTTCATAGGAAGCACCATGAGAATGCCTGATTGTATTTAGTTTATTGGTTTAATCAGGTGTCACTATTACAAAATTGTCCAACCAGGGCTAAACCATGACACTACTAAATACTGTCCTTCTGTCACATGGGGGAAAAAGCAAATCACATTTTTAATACCTGTCAGAGTATTTCTTTGCATGATAGCATCCATAGCAAAGGTCAAAGTCATCACAAACATTGCAGTTCATTCTCCGACCTATGATAACTCCTTGGCAGTGATCACAGGCATATTCCATGTTCACCATTTCATGGTCATCCTCATGTCCTTCAGGTTTAACTCCACCTGGAAAGAAAAATTTCCCTGTAAATCTCTTTGACAAAGGGCCTTTCCTAATTTGAACTTCACATTCATACTAGGGAAAGAACAGTTACACACTTCCAAAGAGCCCAGGAGAAAAGCGTTTGACTTTATTTTGTGTATAATTTACAAGATACTGTTCTGGCTTCAAATAGAGGGTTTTGAGGGGTTATTTAATGGTTCTTACCCAGGAAACAAGTTTTACACAGATCCATGTCATTGCACTGCAGGCAGCGGTAGCGATGCCACGGCGCAATTTCATCACAGCCATCACAGGATATGTCCACGTTTAACAGGTCACAGTAACGAGCAACAAACATGTGCATCTACAGCAATAAATCAACACAATTTACTTATTTTCTGACTTTGAGAAAGCTTCAGATAGGAAGCAGAACATTTCCTCTGCCAAAAATGAATCTTTTAATCTTTTTAGATTCTTGAAAGTCTATGGAGATCCAACTAATAAAAATTAATTATAAACCAGACTCCTTTCTCCCCTTTAGACTTTTAAAGGCCTCTTATTTACCCCTTCTGCAGATAAATATACAAAACATGAGGTCACCTTTCTCTGCTTCTCTGGGTCAGCTTGAGCTATCTTTTCATACCAGGTCTCAAACATTACATCCTGACATTCATCCATCCATTCACAGTTTTGCTTGTAGTCTGCAATTTCATCTTCTTCACTCCACTGACTAAAAGAAAAGCAAGCTTAAAATTAAGCTTGAATGCTACCAAGCTTCCCTTAAATAAAGCTTCACTTTTTAATGAAGAAAAAAGTGCTATAACATGTTAATAAAAACAGAATTGTGAGAAATCCCATTCACTTGGTTAATAAATGACCATAAAGACACCTATTTCTTGCTTCTGTGATATGTCCTTAAATGTATATGGGGACCAAAATGCAAAAATCAGAAAAATCTACTCTTATAAAACAACTTTTGGAATGCTGGCAGATCAGATGTTTTAAGGGTTTTGACGTTCACATTTGCTCATGTGCAAGTACAACTACTATAAAATTACCATATGAAGGTGTTAAAAACTATTGGCTTTCATCAAGGCAAGAAACAGAATTATATACCTCCTGCTACACTGCTAAACAAGCAAAGTGTTCCAGCAGGAATCAGGTTAAACATAAAATTCCAATAGTTTTTGTACCAACAGAAAAATCTGAAATACTTCAGTTAAGCCCTTGGATACTGACCAGAATTATGCCATACTTGTTAATAGTAACCTTACTGCTTGTTCCAGCACGAAGTTCAGGAACATTTCTGGGCAAAATAGAATCAGTTTTCAGTAGCATGTGGAAGTTGCATTCTTCCTAACTCACCAAATGACACTGTCGTGGATACTGATGTTCTCCTGTGAGGTTGTCATGAGGAGATGTGGCAGCTGGATCTCAACAAAGAAGGAAAGATCACTGGGCTCCCAGCTCATATCCAAGAGGTGGAGGAGAGCTGTCTGCACACAGGATAAGGCAGGAAGCAATGACCTAAATAAAAACAAAAGACATTAAAGCATGACAGCTCTAAAGCTGACCTAAAGTTGACAGAGCAAGAGTTGAAATTGTGTGTGGGGACGAAGGGTAGAAAAACCCTTCCACACTGATTTTCAGGCTTTACTTTGATTTTCATGCATTAAAGGAATTCTGTGGCAGGAATTCAGGTTTATCATAGTATTCAATTTACACAATTTAGCAAGTACAGACTATGGAATTCAAAATAAAAACAGTTTTCCTTCTGGATTTAGTGAAGATCAAGCTAATGCTGTTGCCTGAGCATTACCAAGAGGGTTTTTCTCTTCTCTACATTTTCTTGGTATTTGCAGGAATTTTTTCTGTTTGAAACCTTTTTGACATTTTCACTTGAAACTGAACAAAGGACTTGAAAGTTATTGTCAGAGAGACTGACATTACAGCCTTAAAATTCTCATTTCCCTAAGACACCTGGGTATAAATCCTCCAAATTCTAACCAAAATGTTGCAAATCATTATTTTTAACATTAAGGCATGCTTACAGAATTGCCATGTTTCTTGTGGCACTACCCTTACCCAAGATTTCCATGATAAATTTGCTGTTTCTAATATTTTACTACTAAGATTCAAAGACTTTGCAGAATTGTAACTACAAAATGCAGTAAGTCAAGTTTTTAACACTGGTAAGTTTTTGTGCTTTTCTTTAGTAATAAAAAGCTAACTTGGCACTTTTGATCATGGCTCCTCATTTAATTCTGTAAATAATGGACAGTATAGACAAAATTAATTATGACATTAAATAACAAATAACAAATTACAATGGAGGAGGTGTGGATGCAAGAAAAGAAAAATCACATGAATAAAGCAAGCAATGTACTGTACCTGTCATTAATTGTACTAAATCCCTTCACAGAATTTACCAGGAACAAAACAAGCTGATAGTAGGACTCTCGAATCTCTCTGTGTAGCTCAGCACCACAGCCTTCCAAGTTTCCAAAGTAGCTGCAAATTAAAGAGTCAGTTTAGTGGCATAGAATTCACTGTGATATTTTACATAGCATGATTTGGGCAAGTTTTACAAACAGGCCCTTTTTAACCCTTCTCCACAAGTGGGAGCATTTATAAATAATAATTTATTAAAATTTATAGATTTTATTAAAAAAAAAAAAGTGGCAAGGACGTTAGTTTTATTTAAAAACACAGTCTAGAAGTTCCAAACAAAAATGAAAGAATCCTGTACCAGGAATCAGAAGTGAAGAAACAAAACAGGCAAAGAGAATTCTCATAGCACTAAGAAGGGAACAACTCTTTAAATTAAAAATCTGCTTTATGAAAACCTAATCAAGATCTTAAAGGAAATCAGTGCACTGCAAGATGACCACAGAAAGCTCTTGACAAGTGAGAAGTCAAGTGACAGAGTTCTGACAGCACTGGCCAGACACAACATAGAAATCAGACCTAAACACCTTCCTGGCATGAACAGCTGTGCAACTAAGTCCCACTTGAAAACAATTATAATTTTTTTTTATTTTGGGGGGGGGCAGTTTAAATGCATTGCACAAGATTTGCCTACTAGCCTGAAAATTAACCTCAAGTAATATTTTTATTATCCATATGGATTAAAAAGCAGAATTTTCTACTCTTGTCAATATACATGCCTGGAGGAACACAAGAACTAAGACGTAGATCACATGGCTGAGATTTTCCTAAATAATTACTTACTTTGTAAAATCTTTCTGACAGGCTAGGAGTTCTAGGAGAAAAAGTACACAGGGTGGGTGAAAGCAGTGTGGCTGCCCAAGTGAGTCCAGGCACTGGCGGATGGTCTTGAGCACTTCCATAATACTCTGCCCTTGGGATTTTCTCAAAGCAAGAACCTTTAAAACACTGAAAGCAAAAACTGTCAGCCAAAACTTCAAAACACTGTGCTTAAAACAACACAAATAAAAGAACAATTCAAGAAGTGCTTGACTAGTTACACAATTGCTTTGTATCTGAATTTCCAGCTGTATTTCAGTGTATTAGTTGGAGTGAGTGATAAAGCTTTGAACAGAATCCAACTCTTCCTGCACCACTCTATGTTCTAGAGCCCAAAACAGAGAAGCTGAGAATTGGAAATCTCTCTTTTGTTTGATGTTTTCAGAATACCAGGTAATTTAATGAGAGGTGCAGCTTGTCTTTATTTGGTCCCAAGAACTGGTAATAGTGATACACCATGTCTTTGCTTTTGTAGATAAAAAGCAAAATGCCTCTGCAAACACATCTGAGGAAGTAAGACAATAAATTGCCAAGTGACTGTTTTTTACATTATGTACTATGTGATAGAAACAAATGAAATGAAATAGTACTCTCTGAGTCCTCTACATCCTTGTGAATAAGTGAAGATTGATACATAAGTCTATCAACTGTTTATATACAAAATATTCTGCCATTATCTCGCTGCTAAAATATTTTATTCCACCTGAAGAGGTGTGAAGACAAGCTTCTGTATATTATAACTGACAACATTTTCAATTTGCTTACCTTTCATGTGAAAGTGATTGATCCTTAATAAAGTCTAATATGTTTTTCAAAATAGGATATTTTTCCTTCACAGTAGGCACAGCTCTTGGCTCTTCCATTGACCTGAACGACAGCAGCCTCAGTCTTCCACGGCCGAGCTGAGACTTCCGTGTAGGAGTGGAAGGAGGTGATGACACATCTTCTTGCTGTGAAACTGTATTTTCAAAAGGCTTACTATGAAATGCAGCTTCTGCTTGGTGGAGGTCTGGAACTTGTTTAACTTTTAGATCAGACTGTGATGTTTGACCCCCCTGTTTTGAAACAGGGTGAATTCCTGAACTGGATGACACCAGCTGTGCTGCCTGGAAGTCCATGTCCACAGCTGATCCTTGTCTTTGGCATTTATCACTCACATACTGCTGGGGATCATCCATGTCTTGAGATTCCAAACTGTCTGAGGCAGAATCTTTCTTCTTTGCTCTTACGGGCAGAAAATTCAGTAACAAAAGGCTCTTCTGCACACAGAGTTTTGCTGCCACATAAAAATTGGAAGAGTTAAAATCATGGAAATAGAACAACAAATTTGCTGTCTTACACTTAGGACGAAAGTGATTTATTTTATTTCTTCTCAGTCAAGAGAGCTAAGAAAATATTGTTTTTCTTATATTGATCACGATGCTACCAGTTGCTTAAGTTCAGATTTCCAAATGCTAAATCTGAATAATCACACTGAGCCATATGAAGTACAGAGTAGTCAGTGAGAACACATTTTGTTCTAATAAGAATCAGCTGCTGTTCTAACATCAGTTAAATGTGGTAAGAAGTATCTACAAAAGCAGATGAACATAAGTTCAGAACCAGGTGACCCAACTGAAAGGTCACTCCCTGCAGAATTTTCTTACTGTTTTCTGCAAAGAATAGCAGAGCACAATCCCAGTTAATTAATTCAATGTACACTAGGTTCTCTCTTAAGGCATGAAAAAGTAACCCCAGTTGCTAACTTATCTTTCACAGCATAAATAATGTCTTCAGGTTTACAAGGCAATGCTTTCCTAAGCTACCTGGAATGCTCAAATATACAAGGCAACACTCACCGAGAGTTTCTGGGTTCACCTCACTTGCTTCTGTGTTCTGCTTCTCCTCAGCATCATTTCCCCTCCCCATCAGGGATTTCTGCTTCATTTCCAACTGTAGACAGGACGTTAATATAGTTAAAATATGATTCTCTCTGTGTATCTATACAGCAAGGCAGGATGAAGACTGTAATGACTGAAAGGAATTCAATCTCAGGAATAGATGACAGTAGTTACTATTCCCAACTTCAGAGCAAACCACTCAGAACAGCACTCAAACTGTCAGATCAGGAAAAGCCTCATCCCAAGCTGCTCATGCTTTGTAGGCTGAGACCATTCCCTGTCTTGTGATTTGATGTGCACCAGTCTTCCAAGGAAAAGGCTTCTCATTTACCCTCAGCACTCAGGAAAATATATACATCTAGTTGTGAGATAAAGTCCTCAAAAAACATGTCACCCCACTAGCAAGCTCTGTCAGATGCAAACATCACCTGTCATGCAATGAGTAAAGGCAATTACTCATCTTAACATACATCTGCACCCTTTGTAACTCTACTACACCAGCCTGCCAGGAATTCTTGGGCAGAAAAGAGGAGGAAGAAAGTCACAGGACTATGGAATGATGTTTAAGACACACTTCTTTATATGATACACCTCAAAAGAACTCAACTGCAATGTAAGAATCTTTCTAATTTACAACATATGTTCTTCTTAAAATATAACACAAATTTAATGATCTTCAGTTGAATTCAGTCCTAACTACCCATGATGACACATCTGAGGCTGAGGGAAGGAGAGGAGTGTAAGGATGCACTTAAACATTTAAGTCCGAAGTTACAAAGTAAACACATGGTCTAAGTTGATACAGAATAACTGAAGGAAAAACTGTTCCACTCTACTCCTTAACATTGCATTGTAAAGCACTAAAGTACATGACACAAATAGAGATCCTCCTGTGTGTTCTTACCATCCATATTCTAATGGAATCAGCCAGGGAATATACTTGTGCAAACTCATCACTCAAAGTCACCTTGCCTCCACTGTTGACTGGAAATGAGAGAAAGAAGAGAGTTCTGTTTATACACAGCTCCATTTTTATACAACTGCTTAACTAAAATTATGCTACAGCCTTCCCTTCAATCTCTCAGTCAATACTTGGAATTATACCTGTAAGAATAAATAGAGAATAAAACTGCCAACTTTCATATGCCCTAAATACATGAACTGCACCTTGACTGATTTACTTACAAATTTAATGTACAACTATCCTTCTCATCTCTTCCCAAAAGTGATGCCTGATGCCAATAAAACCCTTCCCATGCATGCAATAACATTGATGCAAACTTATCAGAAAAATCAACAAATGCTTAGTAGTAACTTAAAACTCTATAGATATATTTGTTTCTCTCTACTGTTTTACACTATGAATTTCTGGAATGGCCTTTCAAGACCAATCTGAAAAAAATTAAAAACCTGTTCTATTCAAACTGCCCTGACAAAACCCATTCTTATTCAGTCTTCCCTCTCCCATTCTCTCTTTCTAATTTTTTCCTGTATTCTTTTCAGCATCCCTTCTCCAAACTTCCCATAGCACAGGTGAACACAGGTCCTGAAATTAGTCTGCCCCAGCACAACCAGCAGATGAAGATACTGACAGAACAGTGGGATGGATTTCTTAAACTCATTAATATTTGTCCAGTTTTCAGTGTCACTTAGAAAATTAGCTTAATTGTCAGACATAGACAAAATGACTCTAGGCAGTAACCACATTAATCATCAAGTCAGTCATTGTGTCAGTCATTTTTACTCATAACTTCACAGCTCAAAAAATACCTCAATCATTCTATGAAAATGTAAAATGTTCAGTGTCAAAATTATGACAAAAAGTGAAAACCTAAAATTAAATCCTTCAAAACCAAGTAAGATTTATTATCCAATACTTCAGACACATCAATAGACTTAATGGAAGGATGTTGTAAGTCAAACAGTTGTTCATTTTACCTACTAAAAAATATATAAATTGTAATACAATGACCAGTACGTTAAAAGCAAAGCATTATCTTCTATTGGAAAAAAAATATATTCTGAGGATGGCAGGGTTGATTTCTACAGAAGGGTATTTTGGGAGATAATTCACACCTCCTCCAACCCCAACAGTTAATAACAGAAGTTGTTGCTGGCTATTTAGAAAAAGTACAATATATGTACTGTGTGTACATACAGTGCATGTATGTACAGTGATCCAAGAATCTCTAATAACTGGAGCCATGTTGTTCTGACTTAAAGCCCCAGAGGACATCACTACCCTCTTTAAGTATAGCTTTACAGAATTAGTAGCTTCTGATGGTTATTAATATTTTGCCAGTGCTCTGAAGACAAAAATATATGCTAATAAAAAATAAACACCCTAGAGAGAAAGCTTACCTAGTCTGCCTAAACGATACCTTTCTATAGAACATCTTCTTTAAATTGCCCCAGTAAACTGATTTTTAATTGTTATAAACTCAGCTGTAAGAGAGCTTTTTACAAACTGTAAATCTTCATTATTAAGATAATCTAATAATATTAGAGTTACCATATTTTTGAAGCTTCTCAAATAAATCTGGAGTGAGATACACCAAAGCAGCAAATGTTGAGTTCACAGCTTGATCAACAGTAGGACCAGCAACTATATCTGTCTTTGGGGTCTGTTTTTTACATGCCTGTATAAGTCCTTTGAAAAGTTCAGATTTTTGCCCACTGAAGTCCTGGGCAGGATCTGATTTTGCAAAGTCGATAAGAAAGTTACGGCAGACGTCGTGGGGAGAGCTCCAAGCCTGCAGAGAAGGGGACAGCACATGAACTTCACATTGCCTGAGAACAAACACAATCAGCTGCAGCCCTAAGTCAGCTTGCAGTTTATCCACTGCAGCTGAGCAAACTGATCAATAAAAGACATCCCTGCACAAGGTGGGGAGTAAATTAAGATCTTTGAAGGTCTTTCTGAACCATTTTATGATTCCATGAAAATGGAAATTAATAACGGGCACAGAACAACAGTTTCTTTCCTCCTTGATACTTGAATCCAAACACACAAATGACAAGTTTTGCACAGCAGCATGTGCTCAAGGGCATTCCAACTCCACAAAGCCAACTGAACCTGTGTGATACACAGGGATTTCAAGCCAAGGGAACACAAGCAGTGGGCAAGTACCTCGTTTTTGTCTTGGTGCTTGGCACTGGTTTGCCTGGCTCCCGGGAGTGCCTCAGGACACATCTGATGCCTGAAGACAGGCTTCCACAGAGGAGAATTAAGAACCGAGGTTACTTTCAAAGGAGGCAAGTCTGCTTCACTACCTAATTCTGCAAGAAATTCAGAACAGACCCTTCAGTTACTACATAATTTTCTTCATTTTTACAGATTCATGAAAACAATGAATGTTGAAGATCCAGTAGGGAAAAAAAACTGACACACAACAAAAAGTAATTTAACAACATTCTCTGTTTTTCTAACGTGGTACAGAAAACTGATGTACCCTTTCATTAATGGCAGCATATCTTATAGTGACAATAATGTTACAATATGGAAGGATTTTAAATTCAACATTTTCACTTTATTATAACTACAGCAATTTTATGATTTAAAAGAGTTTAAAAGCCATCTCTTCTACTAAACATGTAATTTGGTATGTGCAAGCATGCTTATATTAAGAAAGGAAGAAAATATTCTCAGATATTCTCAAAACTTCAATTAGTTCCCTGAATTGACAGGAAAATAGCTGTCTAATTTTCCAAGGTAAATATGGACCATCTAATTGGAGCAAGAACTCTTTAGCCTTATTTAATTTCTTGTAAGTGGTGGATGGATTCAGATTTGGGACACTAGAGAGAAGTGTTCTTGCTTTTAAATTTAACAATAAACAATTCTAAAAAAATTTATTTTTAAAAATTTATTTTACTTATCTCCAAGGCCCAAATCCTAAGCGTACTTAACTGCTGGAATTAACCAGACTTAATTTGTGACTTCAAATTTTATTCAATACCAAATGCTCACGTGAAACTTCAAATGATTTGTGTCCTAAGCCCTGTAATTTTTTCAGTTTGTTGGCTCCATATTTACACTCCCAATGCGGGGTGGATGACAGCACCAGAGAGAAGAAAAAAAAAGGAAAGTACATACTACTTCATAAATGTAATTTAGCTTAGGAGGATTACTCCCACGTGTCCATGTCTTCCATGGACTTGCAGCACAGCAAGTGAAGGAAATACAAAGGAACTTCATTTTCACAGGGGATCCTCAGCATCGAGTGCCTGGAGCTGTTCTCTGCATGGATGCCAGGTGTGGGGGGGTGTGAGAGGCACTCACCTCGGAGGGATTTGAGGGCCATGCTGCGGGAAGCCAAGCGCCCCATCAGCCTGGAGACAAGCAGCTGTAAATCCAAGCCCCAAGACACGGCAACGTCTGGGAGGCCATAAGCAGTGACGGAAAACTTGTAGCCCCACTCATTATTACTGCTGTCAGAGTGAAAGAGAAACTGCAGCCGTGGGCCAGCCTTAAAGGTCACTTTCTACAGAGCAACAAAACAGTCATTTTGCCAAATGTACATGACAGGAAAATGTTTCAGGGTAATGAATTCCCTTCAGCAACTCTGGGATTTCAGTATTATGTTCTGGCCATAACAGATCTAATTTTCCCCCACCATCTCAATGAGAAACCCACAGTACTAAGCAGGTAAAATTTCTATTTAAGAGGGTAATGAGCAATTTTATACATGATTGAGTTTTAGAAGTCAGAGCCACAAAACAGAAGAGCAGCATCCCATCTGAAGACAGCCTCAGAAAGGGCCACACTTGTCTTATGATATAAAAACTCCAAGGGCAGAGCAAGTTTTACCCAGGTATTATTGGCAGTTAAGCATGATTATTCCTTTTCACTTTAACTGATTAAGCATGATTATTCTTTAAATAACAGGAGCAAACAGTGATTCTTTACTCATTCACTCCTTTAATTTGCAGCATTTCAGACTTCCTTCCCCATGTCTTGCCCCTCACCTAAGAAACCTAATAAACACACCCATGCACAAAAACACACATCCTTTTATACAATAGGTTTCCACAGAAATCATAAGGACTTCCTAAGATTGCATAAATAATTTGGTTCAGAATTTTAAAGGTGCTCACCTTAGGCCATTTCTCAGTGCCAACCTTTGTATCGTAACGAGATTTTGCCCCTCTGGCATCAGTAAACTCCAGGTAATCATACCTGTGAAAATTGCAATTCATTACTTCCAAATTTACTTTTTAAGTTTTGGGGAAGAATGGTTTTGCTTTTGGATTTTCACAAGTGCTGTATCTAATTGCACCCTGTCACTTCTTTCTGAACCACACCTTCATGTGACTGCTAAGGAATTTATTTCATGTTTCAATGAAGAAGTTCCAGCAAACACAGATCTGCTGTCCTGCAGGGCTTTGGAATTGGTAATGGATGCCAAATCTAACATCTGGCAAATGCTTTAACTAAGCAGTAGCCTGATGTGTTACCAAGAGAAACCAAGCCAACAGAAAGAGGGAAAAATAAATACCACAAACACAAACTGTGGTGGTCACAGCATTATTATGAAACACATCAAAGGCAAAGGAAGCAAAATTCATATGAACAGCATGTCTGTAAATTTGCCAGGAGCTTTCAGCACAAGGTCATTCAAAAAATACACATTGTATTTTGCTCCGGACAATGAAGAAATTGAAATGGCTTGTGTGGAGTGCACATTGAAACATGAATTGCCCCTCTGCAAACAGACACTGGAATTTAATACAGCACAAGATTAAATTACCTCCTTTCAGTTTCACATTTTTCATCGAATTCCACCTCAAAGTAAGTTGCCCCATGACACAGAAAGACTGAGACCTCATGGCAATTATTTTCATAGTTATGAGGTGATTCCATTGTCCAGGTTCGCAATACTACAGGCTGCTCCTGCTGCCAGCTTTCCATGTCCATCTGTACAACAAAAATACATTCTTAGATACAAAGGTAAGAAAAAAATAAATTACCACACTAGATTTTTTTATGTCTATACTTTGAAATTGTCAGATGTGCATACAAATAGCATTTAAAAGGCTACAGCACTGATTTACACTGAAATTAGTTCTGAAGACATCCTTGGTAATCATAATAAGGAAGCACTTCTAAAGCAAAATCCACCCAGTCTACTGCAGGAGGAGACTCAGGAGGAGACTGTCTCATCCACAAGTGACTACAAGTCTCCAGTCATGACAATAAGAGTCTGGATGACTAATGCAGATTTAAACATCTATGCTACAGCCATACAGACTTTATTTGCATCACCACAAGCAGTGAAGCTAAAAATGTTAAGCATGTACCATTTTTAATTTGTTTTCATCCTCCCCCTCAGAATCCCTTCCTTCCTATCTACCTCATTCCAGTTGCACTTTCTGACCACTCTGCCCATCTTCCATATCAGTAGATACGTTTCTCATTCTTCACTCAACATTTTATGACACATTACACACTTTGAGCTCTCTAGCCCTTTTCCAATGTGCACCAACAGAATCACCCGAGTTCTCTATGCCTTTCTTACAATTTTGATTTTGTTTCACTGTATTTAATAGCGATTTTATATAATTTATAGATAATTTAATTTGCCTGTGCCTTTAGTTACCTTATGAGGTTCACTACAAAGGCTTTTTAGTGGTTCTATCAAAGTGCTGAATCCCTGTAGCAGAGTACAGTGCGGAATGTCTAAAGTGCAAAAATCCAATAAGAAGATGACCTAGGAGGAAACACAGGTGTCATGAAAGTGTCAGACTCACAGCCACACCACCCAGGAAGAGGACAAAATCCCATGGGTCACTTACCAGCTGACGAGTTGCCATAGCAAAGACAGAGCTACTTATTTTTTCTACTATTGTTTTGCCACTATATTGAGATAAGAGTGACTGCAAAATTGTTCTGATATTTGACAGGAACTGGCCCACATCTAAAGAGAAAAAAAAAAGAATCTTTAATAGCTACCTTAAGTGTTTGCTCCCACAATCCACTTTATCAAACATTAGGTGCATGATGATGTGCACAAGGACAAATACAGCAGAGAAAGATCTGCTGCCCCAAGGCTGCAACACCTAACACTTCAGAGAAGTTTTCTGTGATATTGTGGAAACAAGTCACACTTATCAACAATATCACTGAAAAAATGAGTGATGACTAATTTCATTAAACACTCTAAGATTGTTTCAACAATCTCCATGTATCCAGTAGTCTCCATACACTGCTAAGAAATGCAGCTGAAGTAACAAATGAGGGTAGGAATTTTTAGCTACAGCCTGACTCCATTTTTAAATGGAAGACAGGAACACAGAAAATTTATTTATATACAAATAACATAAATATGATGTAATTTTACATAAAATTGAGCCTTTATTAAATATTTATTAAGTCTTCTTGCTGTTACAAACATCCAAGAAAACACAAATCACCACCCAGGAGTTTACCAAAATAACAGCTGCTAAGAAATTAAAATGTTAAAATGGAAGCCTGTAACTAGTAACTGTAAATTGTTTAGGGTTTTTTTTTTTTTCAGTATTTGGCCCCCAAAACTTACTGAAATACTTTCCAAAGATCCACCCAGCATAAGATTATCAGTACAGCTAAAAGTCCAAGTTGCTTAATATGTCTACTAATTACTTCCTAGAGAGATTAAAAATACTACGTTCTGAGTATGCCTCAGGCAACCTTTGGTGATCCCTAATTATACTGCAATTTGCAAAATCACATTTTAAAGTCCTGTATTGCACCATATTTAATTCTGTAATCAATCTCAGCACTTACAGTTTTTAAGTATTTCTACAGCAAGATCCTTGGCTGAATTATCAGTGCCTTTAAGCTGCAGATAGCACCAGGAAAGGAGGCTGCCCTGAACAGACCAGAACAAGGAAGACAAGACCGTGCCACTCTCTTGCTGTGCAACATCCAGCATCATCATTTCACACTGGAAAATAAGGAACATTCATGAATATGATGGAGCCTCTTCTGCTGCAGCATGACACACAGTATGCATCAAGTAAACTGGGATGGACACAATCATCCCACTCACCCCAGAAAAAGATGAAATGCAAATGACAAGCAGCATGTAACACCATGTAGCAAGTGATGCACTTTGTTTTGATAGATCACAATTTTAAATAGGAACAGCTCCATATGAGTCACTCGATGTTCACAGCACAGTTTTTATGCATATGTAAATAACCCTCCTCCATTTCCACCTCCCTTAGTGACATGCCCAATCCTAGCCTCTCAAAATGGAATTACTCCTTCTGTACCCCAGTGTCTCTCCACAGAGTCTTTCCAAGGCTATGGAAAAACACCACATCTTACATATTTCATACTGGAAAAGCATTATTCATTTCCTACTCTACTAGTATGAAATGTTAATGCTTAAAGGAAAACACTCAACTGGTTGGCAAAGCTAATCCTACTGACTTGCACAGCCATGAACTGTTGTATCCAGGAGGACAGGGAAGCTGTTCCTTGGTATCCATGGCAGGGAAGCAGCTTGTGTTTAAGTGCCCAAAAATCTCATGACAAAGAAGCAGGAGCAAAGCCAGTTACCTCTCTTGCAGCCACAAGCAGAAGTGTGTCCATGACTGATAATACTTCACTTATGTCAAAATTTGCAGAAACTCCTTTCTCTGGTAATAATAAGAGTCCACCTGGATCTTGATCACTACAAAACACAGATATTCTTACTAACCAACAACGAGGAGTTCCAAACAGTTCCAAACCAGAAATTCAGCATTTTTGTGTCAAATCTGTAGAAATCCTACTGTATAATTACAATGAAAATCAAAAGTTTATATTTTTATTACTTCAAACTAATTAAATCAATACCAACTATCAGCACTGACAAACAATTACTTTAAAAATTGGAAGACAGCCTAAGGAGAAGCCTAAGAGTGATTTCAGCACCAACCTTGGCCAGTGTTTTATAGAGCTGTTCAGTTAATAAAAATATTGAGCAGTAGCATGTCCTTTCTAAACAACATTAGCTGATTACTTCAGAGAATTATTGTTCAGGGAAGCAATATTTCTAAAAAGGATTAAATACAAACTTATTAACAAATGTGGGGTATCAGACAAATTTTCAATTTTAGGACACCTTACCTGAAGTGGGTACACAAGGATCTGAAAGCAAGATGTACAGATTGCTTATGTTCTTGCTCTGTGATGTTTTTCTAGAAAAGGAAAAAGATTTATTTTTATGATACATTCTGTTTTCCTCCTCTGTGACAAAGAATTCTAATTTCTGTGTTCTATTATTCATTTTTGGTAAGAAAGGCAGGGTTAGCTCCTCTTTCTTTGGATAAGCTGCAGAGAAAAAAGGGGAAGGGTAAAAAAGAGGCAAAGAAAAAAAAATAAGGTTTTTACTTGAATGGGACAAAGTATGTATTATTTGAGAATAACAACAACTCAGATTTGTCCTCTTTTCTGCATAAAGAAAGCAGGCACTTAACAATTTCTCATTCAATGTTTACCATCATGGTGAAGAGCTGGTGTCGCCTGGTCTGTCTATCTGGGAAAAAAACTGCTGCTCCACTGAGTAAGGTGTTCTTAACTTCCTCTTTCAGCATTTTCATTGGCATGAAGTTACTGTCCCCCATATCCACTACTGCTCATATAAAAAGGAAACAAAATTACAAGTTCTAATTAATACCACATCTAATATGTTAGAGGCATAACTGAATTAAATGTTAGTCTAAACAACATCAAGCCCTTGCAGTCCCATTACACACACAGAAAATGAGGGGAAACTTTTTAACTTATAGCAAGAAAGATTTATATTATGAAAAAATATATCTATTCACCAAGTAAATGAATTCTAGGAAGATTATAACTTGACATCCATCAAAGCTAATACAATTTCCAAGATGTGACAGATTCTGTTTAAAGTGTTTTCCCTCTAGCTCATTTTGCAGGAGACTCTTCAAATTATGCTTGAATAGAGAGTGTGCCACCCTACTTCCCATGAAACCTCATGTGTAATTCCTATTCCCTTCACTGGCTCCAGAATCTTCCTTGTGTTCTTTTAGACCTCACAGTCTACTCATGAGCTCATTTATACTGATATGCAGGATCAGAAATAAATAAACCCCAGTAATGTTATAGTCAAAGGGTCCTGGTGGTACAAGCAGGTGACACGTTCAAAAGGAGTTTTCTATTGCAGCTGTTTCCAGACCACATTGTCAGAAAGTCTACAAAACCATTTCTTTGGGCCAAGGAAAGTCTCCAGTGATAAGACTAATTAGCACACCCTGGCATGAAGGAGAAACAAAGGAACAGGAGCTGACTTGGCCTTGAGAAATTAATATCTTTTCCCAAACTTTAACAAACAAAACATTCAATATATATTGAATAAAAATTACCTTCACACAAATGTCTATAAAGTTCTTCTGCAGCTTCTGTGTGACCAGCTTTTTTGCTCTGAGAAGTTTCTTGAGGTTTAGCAGTTTTATTATCTCCAGTAAGTACAGAGAAGCAGCTCTGCAGAAGCTGCAACAGCAGTGTTTGAGCATAGATACATTCTTCCCTTGGACTGTAAGAAAACATATAATGAATAGAAGTAAAAACCAGAAAAGCAGCTCTGAAAGGCACTATTTCAGATAGATAAAATGCACTGAGTGGAGAGACATAGCCAAAGGAAGTGTAGCTACCAGCTCAGTGAATCTACAGCTCGAGCTTCTATATAACTTTATAGTCAAAAGTCCATATGACAACAGTAGGGAAATGTTACTTATGTAAATGATGTAGTTAAGGAAAAACAAACTGCTGTAACTAAACAAAGCATATTTTATTTATACACATATACACTGATAAGTGCTTCAGCAAACACTATAGAAGAAACTTACTTTTGGTGCAGTTTATTGTAAAAATTCCAGAACAGCTGCAAATCAAGGCCCGTGAAATCTAAAAATGACTTGTATTTTAATCCACTCTCCTTTTGCTGAACCTTAAAAAGATGAAGAAAATGCAAGATTGGAAAGTTAACTCTATATAGAACACACTTATAAAACATAAATCCCTGAGCACTGGTCTTAAAGAAAAGCACAGCCAGATTTTCTATAAATTTGCAGCTAACATGAATTCCAGTTTAAGTTCTTTCATGGATATTCTGGTGTCTAAATGTAACAGTTCATGAAACCTTCTTATTCACAGAATCTTCCCATCTTTCTGGATTTCTAGGATCCCATCCCTTTTCTCCACCACCAGAAGACTTTATCACCTCTACCTCTCCATCTAATTTAAATGGAAGTAATAAACCTTCAGCAAACATACAAAGAATTCTATTTTTCAGAAATAATTTTTTTGCCACAACATGCTTTTCAACCTTTGTTAAATGCACCCCACCTTTTCTTTGCCCATTCACAACCGCTGTCTGTACAGCCTTATTCCTTTTAGCCTGGCAAACTGAGGCTTAAAAAACCCTAAGAAGTAAAAATACCAGGTCTTGTGCCAGCTGCTGGATGAAATGAAGTGTCTTCAGGAGCAGAGTTGTGCCACAAACTGTGTCATCCTCAGTTTTCCTGCACTGCAGGCAGCTCATGGTCCTGCAGGGCTCATCTCGCAGGGGCCGCAGATACCCCAGAACACTCAGCCCTTGGACCCCGAGCCGTTCTGCTGAGTCTTGTCTTGTGCACAAGAACTTTATCATCAAGTACTAGATGGATATAAAAATAGCACAAGGTTTGGGTTTAAAAGCTGGTACAAACTGGGCTTTTAAAAGGCAGGAGTGCACATAGGTGAGGATTGAGGCATGACTGAGGGGGGAAGCCTTAGTCCCTTGTCTATCACCTCCAGAGGTTTAAAATACATTCTGAGATTCAGGCTAGGTTTGATCTCTCCCTACTTCCAAAAAGTCACAGGGATGGTTCTGTGACCTCAACAGGTGCCTGCGAAGTTGATTAATTCATTATCAGTTCATTAATTCTGCACACACTGCTCCTTGCTGCCACAGCTACAGTATTCTTGCAGGTTAAAGAATTATTATCTGCATTTAAAAGCAAGCAGAGGATCAATATGTAATATTTAGGAATATACTTTGTTCTGTTCTCAGTGAGGTGCAGAGTGCAAAACTGAAGGAACAGCAAGTCCTGCCATCCACATGTACTCAGTTACTCTGCAGCAGCAATGACTTAGCAAGCAGCAACAGAGTTAGAAAAAATCCCAGCTGACAAAACAATGCCACCAATTCTCTTAATTCCCACAGTGCAGGGAGTTACAACAGCTGATTCCAGAAATACGATCTGAAATGCAACATTCCCTACAAATGCAACAAGCACTACAAATTGAAACCATCTTCTGCTATTCTTGAAATGAAAGGGTCTCTATTCCCTAGGGACAGTAGCCTAAGTGATGGAAATGCTTTGTAATTGTTTGCCCACTGAAACATGGATTGAAGAATCTGGCTCTGAAAGAATAAATGCTATGACTACACATAACAGTAGTTAAATGGTCTAGGTACTAGAATAAAGCAACAATCATGTTAAAACCAGTAATCTGTTTTTTTTATCACATAACTTTGCATTAAATTCGAATCATGAAACACCACTTAAGTACAGCCATATATATGTGCATACAGAGAAAAAGAATAAAATTCAGAGGACAAAAGCTGAATTATTCATTTAACTAGAAGCCTAATAATTTTTTTCTCTATACAGCAGAGATCTCCCTCATGAAATAGAATTAGGTTTATTTCAATTGGCACAGAAAAGACCCCCTGTTCATTGTGACTAGGCCAAGGGGGTTTTATGGGTTCTTACTTGGGAAACCCTGCATTGCTGCATTTTGACATCAACTTCATCCCATTCTTCTTCTACTTCAAACCAGCCAATAGGATCATCATCTCCCAAATCATCACATGAACAACTGCTCCTGTGTATAAAAGAATGTAACACTTTGTAAAGTGTAAGGGAAAAGCTAAGAGATACTGCAAAGCCATTGATACTCTACCAAAATACTTAGAGCATGTTATGGTTATAAAAATGAAGAAAGATAACAAAGTTTCACAAACCCAAAATTCTATCACATGCAAGGTAAAAAAAAAAAAAACAAAAAACAAAAAACCACAAACTTTTTCATCATGGCCCCTTAACCTCCCCTTACTCCTAAGCAACAGTTCTGAAAACTGATTTAATAAAACTTACTTAAAAAATTTCTGTTCTCACTGATCTGCACCCAAACTAGAATGCTTGTTTTGCTACATCCCTTTTAAACAGGCCTTTAAATCAAGTGGTGAAAACAACAGCTATATACTATTTCATTCAACATGTGAAATTGAGGTTCATTAAAATCAAACAAGTAACAATTAATGATGCACTACTTTTACATCACACGAATTCCCAGCAGTTGAAGTGGCACTGCAAAACGGTCAAATATAACATTTATTTTCCATGTATGCATTGCAAAAATCCATTTATACCTGGTTTTTAAAAACTGTTTGAATTCCCTCAGCTTCCATTTGTCGTAGCTCTCAAACCTTTTGAAGTGTTCCTCAGCATAGAACTTTTCTGAGGCACCATTGTATGCAAACACCAGCCCACACTGCGCACCAATGGCACCTCGCCGGACCTGAGGGGGCAAAGCCACAGCAATGCAGGAGGAAAAATAAAGAATTTATGGAAAGCAACCAAATCCTGACAATCCTGGTCTCTGGAATTGCACAGGAAGATGAAACACATAGCGAGAAATGTTATGAAAACTTCTGTGACCCACTGAATTGAGATCATGTACATGGTTAAAATTTACTGTATTTAACACCCTGCCAGCACCCTATCATTAACTAGAGTTCCACATATTAATTCCCATTGTACTTTTGTTTTCTTTTTACATTTTAAAAAAGAAACAAAACTAAAATCAAGTTTCCTTATTAATCACTACACTGCAAAACAACTCAGCTGCCTCTCCAGCTCCAGTTAGAATTTACTTGACAGAAGTCCATTCATGTTTAAATCTCTCTGACTCAGAAATATGCATTGTTGCTCTGGGAATTAAATAATACCATTGCTTTGCCTTAAGTAAAAAAAGTCAATTCATCTGCATAAACCTCACTGAAGTTTTGTTTTCACCATGAGATTTAATCACAAAACCTTCCTTTGAAACCAGGTAACAGTCACACCAAATGTTCAAATCACACTGGTGTCTCTCAACAGAATTTGAAATACCTTCCTTTAATCTGAACTCACATGCTTTGTACCTTGATACCTGTTATTCACAGAGTCAAAAAGTTATTTTAAACGTAAGACAAAAGACCTTGCATATAAATCCATACAATTCAGAGTGAAACCATAAACCACCGAGTCTCTGGCCTGAGATACATATTGCAAGATACAGATAAAATCAATATATAGAAAAAAGTCTTTACTACATGCTTGTGACTCCCTGGAACAATTGAAGACCTCCTTTTCCTGAAGTTCCCTGACTTACATTGAAGAAAAAATTTAAAATAACAGTATTTCATAATGAATTTAAATTTCAGTTCATATTAAAAATATCTAAATTCAATTCCACCACTAGGGAGAAAAAAGTAAGCCTTCTACTTCAAAGGCTCACAGCAACTACATACCTTTATTCTAATTTGTGTCACTTGAAATGAAGATTCAGTTCCAGTAGAAAGAATGATGCTTGCTCTGGTTTTCCCAGTTTCAGTAAGAAAACCTAAAGCAGCAGTGGGAACAGAATGAGTTTGAATGAGTGCTAGTGCCAGGTGTTTGAAAGAGAATACTGGAATTGTGGGCTGAAGGGGGGAAACAAAATCACAACACTCTTCCAGTGAAATGCTCATTAGCAAATGTTTCCAAATAAAAGGGACTACTTAAAAGAATGTATTTTACACAGAACTCTTCAGGCAGTATCTCTGTGGGCACTGCAATATCTGCAGCAGTTTCAAGAATATTTTCTTATTAAAGTTTATTAGTAATTCCCAAATATTACTTTGGCTTGTGGTTTTACTCACTGAACTCGGTGAATAGTCCCCCAAACTGTGATCCACAAAAAAACAATAGACAAGCTACAAAATAACTAAAGAATAAACTCAAATAATACACATGAACAAACAGAGGTGTAAAATAAGCATTTAGAATGTGCCTGACTTTCTGTCACAATGGCTTTCATTTACCAGTAGCACTGCACAAGACAATAAACTATTTAAAAAAATATATCAGGTTGCATTTCACTTAAAAGGGAGGTCAAGGAACAAATCTCTTTGTTTAGGTTGTATCCAGTACATAAAAGGATTGCATTAACAAAGAGAGGCTTTAAGGGAGAACTAATAGGCACGTGCAGGGAGAATTGACATTATTTCTACAAACTCTCTCCCCATCAATATTTGGGAAAGTAACAGTGATTCATAATTTCAACCCACAAAGAGTGCTCTAGTAGAATATTCCCTGTGACAGCTCACTGCTGACTTCCACACAGAATATTAATAACTCTCTCCAAAATCCAATATTTTTGTTTGGTTGGCTTGTTTTGACAATAAACTGGTTTATGAGAAATCCACAGTGGTGCAAAATCAAATTTATATATTGTTTTGGTCTGGGTTTTTGCTTGTTAGTTTACCTTTTTTTTAAATTACAAATCTTCCATAGCATAAAACTATAAAGAATCAAATACATATAAGTAAATATGGAACACCACCACAGCATTGTTAACAATCATTATGTTTGGTGAAATCATCTAATTTAAATGATCTTTAGATTTTAAGATAATGGATTTTAAGTCCAGGCTCTTACCATCCCCAGTCCATGGCTCTACAAGAAGGTTTTCAGGCCCTGATTTATCTTCTTTTCCCTTTACATCACATGCTTGCAGAGTGAGTCGTAAAGGCTTTCCTAAGTCAAAAAATAAACAGGTTTATCAAATTCCTTTAAAATGGTAAAAAACCCCTGCATTTTAACTCATTGTACAAAAGTAAAAAAAAAAAAAAAAACCGACAAAAACTAAGAGATGTTAATGACATTACATTTAGAATGCACCTTAAATTCGTACATGCCTGTAGGAGAGAGCACTCAATGAGGCTCACTCACACAAACAAATGCCTTAATGGAAGAAGAAAAATACTTCCTGTCATTTGCCTTTTAAGCAACACAAACACCATCATCATCACCATCCTGATACAGGCATCATGATCTACAAAGTTGATATTTTCTCTCTTGAGAAGACCCTACTTTGTTTAACTCCTTGATCACAGAAAACTGATCAACTTACCAGGCAGTTCAGCTGCTAGGTTGTGATTTCAGTGAGAGTTTTTAATTAAGAAGATTTGGATAATTTTAAAACCCAGCAAGTGGAACAACTCAGAGCTGTGCATTTTCTTAAGCCTGTACAGTAAAGGATCCAGGATTGTTCCATTACCATATTTATAGAGCAGGTTCTGTCTGACTGCTGCCATGGAAGAAATAAGTGAGGAAGCCTTGTATGGAGTGTCCAGATGATCAGTGATGGCACAAAGGGAGCTCAACACTTTGGCAACACTCCCCCGGGCTAAGGCAAAGGCCAGGAGTGTCAGCTCCACTTCTGGAGTAGTACAACAACTGTGAGAAAAAATAACAACAGTGTGAAAACAAAATTTGGGACATTTTGTTTTTCAATAAAGATAAGCTGCACAGAATCTCTCAGGTGCCTGTTTCTTGATGTATTTGTATTTTTCAAGATACTTAAAAAAGAGCACGTAAGTAAAGATGTAAAAATTTGATATACAGACTCTGCTAAACCACTTCCCACTGCACCAACAACACAAGCTCACCTTGTTATTCTGATAAGGAAGCTATCTACTTCTTCCAAAACATTTGGTGATAAGAAGCTTGAAAAATCTGTGGAGCCTGGTGTTAGGGACAGAGGTGGCATGTGCTGCAGTGCTTTCCTAGGAAAGAGTGAAACAATGTCAGGAAACCAGGTAGAATTGGAGAAAAGAGCCTCCTAATGTGAATTAGATGTTTGAATCTTCACACTTTGTGCAAGCAGGTCTCTGCAAACTGCATCTGAGTGCACAAAATCTATTTACACAGAGAAATCTCTTCAAAAGGGAACAAGAGTATTGCATTCTAGGCAGGGAATCTTCAAAGACTGCTGGGTAATCTTGAATCTGGTCTCAATCTCAGATTTAATGAGACAAACATATCAAGGAGTTTCAAATTAAATCTGTGACAGCATTAGAAATAGCTTAGTGTCCAAGCACTGCTTCTTTTTAAATTGGTCTGGAACTGAACAAGAGCCTGTGAATAAAGGGAAAATTGATTTGATACTCCCTCAGAAGAATTAGAGAAACTAAGAAAGACAACTGTTAGCTCAAATCAGATTTTTTCTGAATTTCCAAAGATAATGTGATAACCCCTGAAATTAGGAATTCTCAAGTGGTTTCACTAAAGTTATTCTATCCAATACTAAAGTTTTCCCATTCAGTATTACTGAAATCAGTTATTCCATCCACTTCTAAAGTCTGGGGTTTTGCTTTATAATTCTAAACACTGAATCTAATTCATGAAACCATGATTTTAGTTATTATAATTTTTTAATGCTTTATTACCTCAGTGCTCATGTCATATTTCTAAAAAGTATCTAAACTTTACCAAAACTGAAGGCACTCAGTTTCAGCAAAGCCTGCAACTATGGGCCTGACGTGAGCACGGATGAAGTTATTGAAACTTTAAAGAGATTTCACAGATGACATAAATGAAAAGATAAGACTTAGTGGACTTTAGCCTACAAGATTCATTAAGCTAATGACAGCCCTGCTTTTCAGTGTGGTGACATCGTGCTAACTGAGCTCTATAAAAGCTGATGTGGGTGTGGAGAAGTTTTATTAGGATTCCAATCCTTCAAGTCATCGAGCAGAAGTGTTTGGCAATCAAACAAGGAAATGTTACACAGAAAATGGTCAATCACCACAAGCAAACATTTGCATGGAGATGGTGCATATACTCAACTATATCCCCATAAAATGCATGACAAGGCAATACATAAGCAGAAATCTGCAGAAAATTAAGCTAAATTAAACTTCAGTCCTAAGGGGAAAAAGTTAATTTTGTTATTAATACTGGACAAGAAAAATGAATTAATTTTAGGCTGTTCAAAGTCATTACAAGTAAATGGATCAATGAAAAATCTGGTTTTCAGTATCCATTCAATCATGGTTTAACAACTAGATTAGATGAAACAGCCAGAATTCCACTTGTTCTAGTACGTGCAAATGGATAGAAGAAAAATATCAAAAATCTGAACAATGAGACAGAAAAAGATTTTTAAACACCTTAATGGAGAGAGTGGAAACCAGTTACATACAGCAGATGCTTATTAAAGCCAGAAATATTTTTTTTAAAAAATTCAGAAGTAGATAAAATCACACCCCATGTAAGTTTGGTACTTACTGAGTATTCTGTAAAATGGTGTGAACAAATGCTGGGTTTGTTTCCATGGAAGCTGTCACCAGAGAGGTCAGCAGGGACCAGTACCAGATGGCCGAGGCGTCACACACAGACACTCCCACCTTCTTCACTCTCTGGTACCCCACAGCCCTCAGCCCGTGGATTCTGGTGTCACATCCATCACTAAGGCAACGCTTGATGTTTATCTGTACATCTGTCAAAACACAAAATAGAATTTTTTTCCCATTTCTTCTGCTAGATTAGAGCTAGAAGAATCCCAAATATTCCAAATATTAAATTAGTGCAGGACCTCTTGGAAAAGTAATGGCAGATATGGAACAGCACTGCCTGATGTAGACAGCCACGCACACTATGCACACTCTGATCTGGAAAATTTAGCCTTTGCATAAACAGCCTGTGGATCTATTACAGATGCTATGGGTAGAAACTAGAAAAAATTGTAATAAAATATCCTCAAAGTGGAAAATAGGTTGTAGATTATTTCACCAGTACCTTCCTACCTACATACTCTGGAAGCAAGTGGTTGTGGAGGTAACAGGGAAAAGGAGCAAAGCCTAAAGGCAAAGTTTTCTCACACAAGTTCTTGACCATTTTGCACCAATGGCATTATCCTGATTACTTCTGAGGAACAACATCCTTGCTGCCCACTTCTGTGGCAGCAAAAGCTCCTCTCAGGGAAAAGCATCTTTTGGAACTGAAGGGATAAAATTCCTGAAGCTGCAGAAACCATCTTAGGAAGGAGCAGCTTTTCTTGATTGATTCCGATATAGCACCCACAGAATCAAAAATAACATTATTTAAAAGCATAAAACCTGCTTTACATTGGACCAGTTTCAGAGTTTCAGTACTAAAAAAAGATTTTTGCTAGATACTATCAGCCAACATATGCTTTCACTCTGCAAGCAAGGATATTTTAAAACTGCCCCATGTCACCACATTGAAAGGCTATCTTGCATCTCAGTAATTTTTCTCTTTAACCCTTAGCCCACAGAACAGAGGCTACTAGAAAGGCTTGGAAGATTCTCTTACAGGCTAGAAATTAAATGAGAATTAAAACAATTTCCCTGACTCGAGGAAAAGGCCCAAAGTGTCACCCCAGGTGACTGACACTTCAACACATCTCTCCAGGATCTACCCAACCTTTCACCTTCCAAAAAGCACCAAACCAGTATCCCAATGGCATCTTTATTGACTCACACATCTGACTAATGTTAGCGTTTTCCAACAGTGTAACGTAGCCAGTGATATTGCTTGGAATGTGAACATCTCGGACCTCCTGGAGACTGCTGGCATTCCTTCCCACTGCCACTGTCACTTGCTGTGGCATGTAACTCTGGTCGTTAGCTGCCACTGCAATGGACAGGTGTCTCAAAACCACATCTGGTTTCATCTTTAAACTGCAAAGCAAAGAAGATAAAACAGTTCTTGAAAAGAGAAGGCAAGTCAAGCACTGTGCTTTTATTATTATATACATCATAATATTATACATATGTATGTATAATAGATATACTATTATTCACTCATTTTCCTCCTCTACAAACACAAATAAATCCTCTGAAATTTACCTAATGCTTCACAGGTGTTCTTAACAACTTAAAAAATTTTGATTTAGAAAACAGTTGCCTGTGAGAGACTGCAGAATTTTCTATTTATATTTTCAACTGAGATTTCATTCCTCAGGGATAAAAATGCCATGTCAATAATGACCAAAATGAGATTTTTTTTTTCTTTGAAGCACACACTTTTAGATTTACCGCTGAAAAAAAAAGACTAAATATTTCTGTTTCATTGAGCCTTCATGGAACTTCCTGGACAGTGGCAAAGTGTTTTTATTCAAGTACCAACCACTGCATCTGTATTACAGCTTGGAAAGCTTCACTATATAACAAGGCTGTGTGTCACAAGAGTAGATACAGGCATTTTATAGGGGACCTTTTATTTGGCAGACAGGCTTTTACATTTTTTGCAGAGATTAATGACTTCTGCTTTTATCTGTATTCATCTGTCACTCATTAATTCCAGCTGTTTTCAATTACACCTGTATTGGGTTTGTGTAACAAGGCTTTAGCAGTGAGGAGCTACAGGGTGTGAGAAGTTGCTGGAGGCTGGACTTGTGTCCCCTCGGGGAGAGCAGCCTGTACTGGAAGAGGTTTGCTGGCAGGATTTGGGATCCTATGGGGGAACCCATGCTGGAGCAACCTCTTCCTGCAGGACTGATCCCCACAGGGGGTCAGTTAAGATCTGGACTTGACAATCAAACCTTGGGGCTCCCTTCCAAGTCAATATTCTGTGATTCTGGAACTGTACCCCATGGGAAGGACACACGTGGAAGCACTTTGAGGGAGACTGTCTCCCACAGAAGGGACACCATGCTGGTGCAGTGGAAGCGTGTGAGCAGTCTTGACCCTGAGGAGGAAGCAGTGGCAGAGCCAGCACATGATGAGCTGACTGCAGCTCACATTCCCCTTCCCCCTGTGCATCTGGAGGGGAGGAGATAACTTCTCTTCCTTTTTTGTCTAAGCCTGGGAAGAGGGTGGGGAAGATGTGGTTCTGTTTCTCCTAACCCCACCCAGATTTAATAAATTGAACTAAATTCCCTGAATGGAGTCTGTTTTGTCTGCGATGGCAGTTGGTGAGACAGCTCTCCCTGCCCCTGACCCAAGAGCCTTTTGTTACATTTTCTCTCCCCAGTCCAGCTGAGGAGGGGAGCCATGAAGCAGCCTTGGGGGCACCTGGCATCCAGCCAGGATCAATCCACCACAACAGCCTGCTGGTTATCAACCTCAGGACCCACAGCCCCAACCCTCAGCTCACCGTATCCAGTGGGATCGAGCACTCCCGTCCGACTGCCAGAAGGAGGAAGTTTCTCCGTTTGTCATCTTGTCAATATCGGCTGAATTGGAGGAGGTTTCGATGTGTGTGTAGCACTTTGTGACTGACTTCAGCTTGTCTGACTCCTGATTACCATTCAGATCGTTGGGGTATTCTGCAAAGAAATCACTCAGAATATTTTTCTTTGGCCTGTTTTGAGTATTGTTATTCCTTTGTAAGAACTACCTCACAAATTCACTTGTTGGCACAAAACACAGCCCCTGAAGGAATATTTCTGACAGAAGCTAGGAGACAGCAAAGTTTCATTTCAGATGAAATTGCAATAATCTCCATCTACCACTCTCACTATGAAAACACCTCCATGCCCTGGTATTCAATAGCCTTTATCTACCCCTTTCATTTCTGGCTCACCAGTGTTTTATTATTTTTATGCCCAAATACAAACAGACAAAAGGGAAAAGTAAATTACAATGGGGAAAATTTCAATAAATGTATTTTAAAGAAGGGACAAAGCACTCTTTTTCCCATGTAACTTGATCTATTTCAATAGAAGTGTAGAAACCTGAAAACATCTAGTCAAGCTGTAAAGAAAAGGAGCCCTCCCAGTAGGGATCAGGCCAGTCCCATCAGAGATACAGTAAAAGATTCATCACCTCCAGTCCAAAATGGTAAAGTGTCTTTACTGAACAGTCACCTTCAGAAATTATCCATCTTAACATGGAAATTAAGTTTCTAGCAACTAGTAGAGATATTTGACTGAATACAGAATATCACAAACGAATAACCATCGATTCTGAAACAGGCCAGAAGAAAAATAAAAAACATTCCAAAGCATTACTCAGACTGCTGGGTAGTTCAGAGATTAATTTATGTGCTTCAAAAACCCAACAAAAATCCACAGAAGCATGCAGCTCAACTTCATAAAACACGAGGCCTACTAGAGTGACATAGCAAAGAAAGCTTTTCATTTTATCTGTAGCCTCTCTTCCAAAGCCATGGTCACAGTACCATCCTGGAAAAGAAGGGAAGACATGGCATACCTCTCTCTTTTAGGAGAAGTCGATCCAAAGAATCCTTCAGCATGGACGAGCGCATGGTGCAGATGTTGTTGAAATACTCCAGCACTGGGTAAGGGATGGCAGAACTGGAAATGCGGTTCCGGTGCAAGAATCTCAGGATCATTGAGGCATGAAGGCCCAGGCGCTCTTTCGATTCAGAAAATATATCAATAAACCCTAGAAAGAGACAGTATTTCCTTAGGCACCACAATGTAAGAAGAAAATAAAACTATTAGCGAATATAGCTCAAGTCAGCAACCTCTACAGCAAGGAAAAGTGCAGGAAAATATTTTTGCCAGTGACTTGAAATGCCTGAAGGAGTTCAAAACAGTTACCAAAAATCTTACGTTTATTTTTCAGCCCCAAACCTTTACCTTCAAAATCTAAAGTGAAGCAGTTGCTTTTGGTTAACAAGTTCAGGTGCTTGCATCACTCACCCTGAGCTGTACTGAGCTTTTCCCTTTGGCACTGTGGATTATTCCCAAAGAGGTGCCTAACTGGTCACCAATTTGGTCAGAAATGTCAGCTCCTGTACACTGGTACTCTGAATCCCAGGGCATTTACATGGACTCTCTAATTCCTCTCCTCTGACTTCCCTGTAGCAAATTCTAGTGTTCCTTGTCTGATCCTTAAAGACAAATCCCCTTTAGCCACTTATCATCAAACGCTTGGAAGGAAAGCCAGTAAATGATACTTAGCCCAGAAATTAAATTCTGGACACTGACACTTTCTGAGCTGTACACCATAAAACCTGAATTATGTGTTATCAGGATTTCAAATGCTGAATGACAATAATAATAATAATAATAATAATAATAATAATAATAATAATAAAAATGGGACTCATGCCTGGAACAGTGGTGATTTGTGAAAAGAAATTCTGCATGTAATTCTGGGAAATGTTTAATTTACAGCAACTCCACTTGCTTGACACTAAAGACCCAAGAACCTTCTGGAGGGTGGTTTTAATAAGATTAAGACAAGCAATGCTATTAAAGCAGTTTATTGAAGCAGCACCCCTTCCATGAGGCAGGGCTTGAGAAACCTTTCCTTCCAACCATCTGCTCTCATACCTGGCACCAGTGAACAAGCTTGCAGTTGCCTGATTACATGGCTCAGCTCCCCCTGAAGATTTGCTCCACTAGAATTCTTGAGAGCCTCCAGCATATTCTCCACATCTACAGTGCCATCTCCTTCAGCATCAAATTGTGCAAAGGCCTGAAGAGTTACAAAAAAAGAACATTTATTTCAGCATATTTCCTTAAAACAAGGTATTTCATAGAAACCATAGCAACAAATGTTGGAACACTGCTAAAACAAAATCAAAATAATCAATTCCCCAAAGTATTGAATTCATGGTAACAGGAAGCAGCCTGGCTGAAAATATGCAGTGTTTAGCAAGTTTGAAGGTATGTGCACTGCCTTGCTATAAAAGTCAGCTGGAGTCATGCTTAGGTGGAGACAGCCCATCATATAGACTGTGAATCAGCATGGATAGCTGGGCCTGTAAGGAAGGTGCTCACCAAAAAGCTCCTCAGTTCAAGGGTGGTTTGGTTCCAAAAGCCACACCTTCGATTACTCATCACTGCTGCATCCCTCTCTCACTGCATCCACTCAAATCCCTTCAGGGTTTACATATTTTCTTTATTTAAGAAATTGTCCTAAGAACGGTAATATTTTTTTATTCGATTTTTCCTTCCATAAACTGTCCTCCTACACAAAATATCAGTTTAATATAGTTTGTCTAAATATTTGTGAAAACAGTGGAGAGAGTTAGAAAGGGGTTGGGATTTCTTTTATTGAAGAGAACCACTGGCAGCTTTATTAACTTTGACCTTAAAATTTTTAATATAAGAAGTTGTGTTGAGCACGTACAAAAAGTAACACACAGCATTTCACAACTTTGAACTAACAAACGTACAAGGTATTTTTATTCAGCTGAGCCTATAAAAGAGAACTAAGCTCATAAACGTACCTTACTTTCACTAGCTATTCCAGAAAACTCATGATCCAGAGACACACTGCTATTAAAAATATGGCTATACTTTCACAATCAGATTTAATTTTGAAACAAACTTCTGTTTAATTGCTAAAAATGGAACTTGTTCCAAAAGAGAAATGCAGTATTTCAGGAACATCCACCTTTTTCACATAAATTGGGAACGCACTTACAAAAGGTATTTCTTTAGAAGCAAGACTTGAGTCTCACTGTCCTGAACTTTGTATTCCATATTCAGCCACACAAGCCAAGTAAATTTGGTCTCTAAGGACAGATGATCTCACAGGTGTCTGAGTCAAGGGATTGCTGCTGCTCCTGCTTCAATCTCTTGGTTTGTTACCTGATTATCACACTTGAGGTACCATTAACAGAGCTATCCTAGAGAGCAGTAACCCGAAATGATTAGCTCAAAACGACCTGCCAATTAACCATGACATAATTACACCAGTAGAAACAGAGCAAAGTCCTCAGAAGACAACAGAATTGAAACACAGTGCTTCAGCTGACTAAAGCTCTCATGGCACTTCTGTGGCACAGAGCTGCATTTTAGCTTGGAAGTTTTATAAAGTCTTATTATCCACACAGCTGAACCCAAACTAATAATCATCACCCTCAAAAAATTATTCTGAGCAGCAAAGCTGGTGCTGAGCATCAAGGAGGCACCATGGCCAGTCCAGCCCAGGCACTGGGTAGATCCCAAAATAAAAAAAAAACAACACTTTTGCTTGAGGACAACGAGCCAGAGGGAATTAATTCTAACAGACATAACTCAGTTGCCAAAACAATTCCATGTACAGCCTCTCACCACAATGGTGAGAAACCATTCTCACCATTTTTCCTCATATTTGAAGTCAAACTGCACAATTACTGAACTACAAATTGAACAAGTTTTGTGATGTTACTGGTGACCATAAAACACAGGGCAACAAGGCTGAATCTACTGACACCTACTTTAAACCAATTTTTTATACTCTCACATAAGGAGGGATTACTACATATATGCTTTTCTTCATATCTTAATGCAGTATTTTGTTATTTTATTTTTAAACTCTTCCTATGAACTCAGGAGATTGCACCAAACCTAGAACTCCAAAATTATTTTTTGACTGTTCAGTATAACTTAAACTCTGTATCTGACAAAAAACATACATAATTTCCACTGCTGTCATGTGTAACGGGGCAAAAGAAAAAAAAGTGGGAGAAAAAAATGAGAGGGTCAACCTGTACTCAAAAGATTATTTGAGTTGTGTGCAGGACTGGGACATGATACAATTCAGCAGCAGCCTTACACAACCCAGCTCATCCTACTCCTAAATAAAAGCAGTCACTTCACACAGTTCAAGCCTAAACATGAAGAAGTGTGTGAGAAGCATCTTTCACGGGAAATGATGGGTGAGAGAGCTGCTTGGAAATACAGCACATGGAAAAATCAGCCCCTCATGTGACAGCTCAGAAGCTGGATGGCACAACAGGCTATCTGAAAGGTGACTTGGGAGAACTGCACATCTCACCCTCTGCTCTCGCTACAACTGCAGCATTAATGCTGTCAGCCAAAGCTGGATATATGACATGACAACTGCTGAAGCAGTACTAGGAAGGATTCAGGGCTTCAGTTTATCTAGAAAACAGATTCTGCATTTAAACATTGCTCATAAAGCAACTGACGTCTGTGCTCAAAGTCCTGCACTGAGAACAGAGAAACTGAAAGGCCAGATCAAACCTGGGCTGTGCCAGACAGCATTCTGGAGATATTAAAGTCAAACCCATTCACCTGCCACCTATAAACTTCTCAGCAGTGTAAAAGGAAAGCTCAGCTACCAGCTCATGGGTTAGTGCCAGCTACAAAAACGATGACATCAAGGTTTTCCACAGAACTCTCAACATCTCGACTCTGCAGGACAGACCAGATGTGACCACATATCCGCGCCATGGCAAATCCTGTGACAGGCTTTTTCCCCACTCCCTAGAGCAGGAAATGAAACCAAAACAAACAGATTCTTCATGCAGAGGAGGACGTGAAATACAGACAATCCTCAAAATATTTATGCAGCCCACAAAGCTCAGCTGTTTGTGCCAACAGGAAGAACCCCAATGGATTAATTTCATCCTTGCTCCCTTGTTGTTGTTACTAATGAAGATGTGTTTGTTACTGGCTCTTCTTGTAAAGGAACTGAAGTAGAGGCAGCATTTAACTGAGCTACTTAGGCCAGCCTGGTAAAAACACACCTATCTGTACATGAACATGAATCTCCTTCCAGTTTCCAGGAGCCTTGTTCACCTGTCAGCACTGATTTGAGGCGTGTGTGTGTGTGATTTAACAGTTTACACAGTTATTCTGCTCCTCCGGAGCAAAACAAAGACAGCAGGAAATGACTGCTGAGCCTCAGGAACTGCTTGTGCTAAGGAATTCAGACACAGCCACTTTCTCAAGTGAGTGTGGAATTCCCAACAGGGTATTCTGCTGCATTCTGCATTGCTACAGAGTAAAGCTTAAGTGTTCTAGACATTAAATTCTCCATATCCTTTTCCACAGAAGGGGAAAACTGGAAATCCCAGCAGAAAGGAAACTACTCTCTTCTACCATTAAAAGCTGACCATAACACTTTCTGGCTGTGAAAGGGGATCTCTGTTACACTACTTTCTTGCAAATTATCCAAAAGTCCGACTTTACCATAAAAGAGATACTCGACAATTTCACTGCTGGTTTTAAAAGGCTACAACAAAATTAAGCGTGAAAAACTTTGACTAGCTGATAACGCTAGAAAGCATCAAGTGGAATTACTCAGGCAGGACTTCCTACCTGCATTCTCACCACACCCGTGCTCTCAGCTGCACCAGCAGGAATATTGCTGTAAATACCCGTTTTATTCTTAAGTAGCTGCTGAGCATGATCACTAATAACTGATAAAAGGGATATCTGGAAGCTGACAGGCTGTGTATCAACAGCTGCAGCTGCTTTTACAACCTTGTGCAGAACTCTCCGGCCTGGCCTCTCCCCATGTACCAGGACGCGTGTCCGGGGTCTCCAGGGTTGTGGATGACCACGGCCCCGGTGCCAGCGCCCACACCAAGGGCTCAGCGAGCCTGACCCGCAGCAGCACGCCGTAGGGTCCCCCGCATCCCTTCCCCCGACACCGACCGCTCCCCGGCCCGGCGGATCCCTGCAGGGAACCCCAATCCCTGGAAGCGTCCGAAGCTAGCTTGGACGGCGCTCTGAGCAACCCGCTCTATTGGAAGGTGTCCCTGGCCGCGGCAGGGGGTGGAACAGGATGGTCTTTAAGGTCCCTTCGTGCCCGAAGTATTCCGCACTCCCTGCGGGCTCTCACCTCCTCGCTCTCCCCGCGGGACCCGGCCGCCAGCCGGGACACGCTCTCCAGCACCTCGCAGAACTGCTCCAGGCTCACGGCCTCGTCGCCGCGGCTCAGCCGTTCCTCCAGCCATCGCACCAGCGCGCTGTGGTGCCGCGACACGAGCGGTTCGGGCAGGGCCGCTTCCCTCAGCCGCGCCGTGGCCTCCCGCAGCCGGGCCTGCTCCAGCAGCACCTCGGCCGGCGGCAGCACCGCCACGGCCGCGCCGCCTTGGGGCGCGCCGGCCGCTCCCTCCATGCCCTCTTCGGCACCCTCCTCCTCCTCCTCGCTGCTGTGGCTCGCCGCCGTCCCCATGAGCCGCTCGGGAGCCCCTCACAGCAGCCGCCAAGCGACACCGCCGGTCCCCGCCCGGCCCGGCCCGGCCCGCCTTAGTCAGCAACTTCCCGCCGCCGCACCTGTCAGCGCGGGGCCGCCACACCGCCGCCAAGCGACACCGCCGCCACACCGCCGCCAAGCCACACCGCCGCCACACCGCCGCAAAGCCACACCGCCGCCACACCGCCGCAAAGCGACACCGCCGCCACACCGCCGCCACACCGCCGCCAAGCGACACCGCCGCCACACCGCCGCAAAGCGGCACCGTCGCAAAGCGCCCCAGCGCTGTCGCAAAGCGGGCCCCGCAGCCCCCGCTCCCCACAGGAGGAGAAGGGAACAGCGAGCGAGGAGGGATTTGGGACAGCTCTGTCCTGAGCAGAGACTGCGGCACCTGCGCCTGGTTCCTGTGCAGAAGGCTAAGGGGGCATCGCATTAATTCACACAAATATCCCCAAGGAGTGCCACACTCTCTTCAGTGGTGCCCAGTGACAGGATAAGGAATGATGGCCATGAACAAAACGGCGACAGAGTTCACCTCAACATGAGGGAAACTCCTTGGCATGAGCGAGGCAGAACACTGTGGCAGGCTTGCCCAGGGAGGATCCCTCTGGAGAAATGCCAAACTCGCCAGATCTTCCTGTGTCACCTGCCCCAGGTGACCCTGCCTTGGCAAGGGCTTACACTGGGCGATCCCCAGAGGGCACTAACAACCCTAAAGGTTCTTTGATTCTGGGAATGCCCTTATGAACAACATCATTAAGAAGAAATTTCTCCCCGGTGAGGGTGGTGAGGCCCTGGCACAGGGTGCCCAGAGAAGCTGTGGCTGCCCCATCCCTGGAAGTGTTCGCCGCGCGGTTGGACGGAGCTCGGCGCACGCCGGGACGGCGGCAGGTGGAAGGAGAAGATCTTTAAGGTCCTTTCCAACCCCAACCATTCCACGGCTGTGTCCCCGCCACGCTGCCGTAAAGCGCGCACGCGGCGCTAGACGCGCTTGGCCGCCACGCTGCCGTGCGGCGAGGAAACTGTCGTGCAGTGGGGGCGATGTGGCGGGGCGCGGCCGCGGGGCTGCTGTGCCTGGCCGCTGCCTGGCTCTGGGGCCGCGGGTTCGAGCCCCGCGCCCGCCTGCTCAGCGCCGCGGAGCTGCGCCGATACCGGGGGGCGCCTGGCGAGCCCGGGCTGTACCTCGCCCTGCTGGGACGGGTCTTCGATGTGGAGCGGGGCCGCAAACACTATGGGCCCGGCGGCGCCTACAGCGGGCTGGCAGGTACCTCCGGAGGGGTAGGGGTGGGTCTGGCATGGGGAATTCATCCCCTGGCTGCGGGGAGGGGGGAGAATCATCCCCTGGCTGGGGTGGGGTGTCATCGGGCCTCACCTGGCTGGAGGACGCTCCGTGCCTGGGACATTGATTCATTCATTCCATGCCTGGGACATTGATTCATTCATTCCATGCCTGGGACATTCATTCATTCATTTATTCCATGCCTGGGACATTCATTCATTCATTTATTCCATGCCTGGGGCATTAACTTCTGGCTGGGAGGAGGGAGAGGTCACCCCGAGTTTGAGGAACCCTCTCCATGGCCGGGCTGTCATTCCAAGGCTGGGGTCGTCCCCCTGGCTGGGGGATTCACTCCAAGCCTGGGGGGTCATTCCCTGGCTGAGGAGTTCACTCTGTGGCTGGGGGCTCATTCCCTGGCTGAGGAGTTCACTCTGTGGCTGGGGGTCTCACCACCCCCTGCCCCGCAGGCAGAGATGCCACCAGAGCGTTTGCCAGCGGCGACTTCACCCCGGCAGGGCTGGTGGACAACGTGTCAGGACTGTCACCCCCAGAGCTGCTCTCCATCCACGGCTGGTTGAGCTTCTACAGCAACAACTACGAGCCCGTGGGTAGGTGTCAGGTGGGTGGGTGGGCTCACACAAGGGATGTGCAGCCCAAGGGACCTCCCTGCTGTGAGGCACCAGCTGGAGCTGCAGCCAAGCCAGATCTTCGAGGTCTGCTTCCGTTCGAGGGAAAATTTAATAGTTTTCCCACCTGGCTGTTGTCCTGCTTTGATTGTCTCTGCTAAGCAAGAGGCATGGAGCCAGCCTGATATCATCACCAGGACTCAGGAGACTGTAGGAGTTTTTAGGAGACTGTTTTGGGGAATGAGGTGCATGGGTGGGAATGGCTTCTGGGTTGTGCAGCTGAAACTGGCTTTGGTTTTCAGATCTGTAATGAGTCTGTGCCTAGGCTTATCCTGCATGGATTTATTAATATGGCTAAATTGCTCTGTGATACAAGGGTTGAAGTGATGTAAGCTTAGTTAGGTTCTAAAATTGGGCCATGGTGACATCTCCATTTATTTTTGTCTTTAAATAACACACGAAAAATAAAACCTCACCAGAACTATGCATTTTCCTTGCCTGGAAACACTGTGGTCTTAATTGATCTCCTCTCCCAGGGAAGCTGGTGGGCAGATTCTACGATGAAAATGGGGTACCAACAGAAACCCTGAGGGAGGTTGAGGCTGCCATTGAGGAAGCTCTCCAATTCCAAGCAGAAAGTGAGCAGAAGAAGCAGCAGTTCCCACCCTGCAACTCTGAATGGAGCTCTGCTAAAGGCACCCGGTTCTGGTGCTCCAGACAGAGGTAAGCTTGTACCCTTTGGAGCAGAGCCTTCTTTTGGGTGCCCTGTGCTTTGTTTTTGCCTCTCCTGGCAGGAGGGATGTGGGAAGATGTCCTGGCTCCTGCAGCCACCACACTCCATGGGTAAGTGTGGTCTGTGAGCTGTTGTGTGTGCAGTGGGGCTGCCAGGGCTGGAATATGCCAGGGCTGGACTCTGGTCCTGTCTGAGTTCACAGGGTTGTTCAGGTGGGAAAATCCCTCTGAGACCACCAAGTTCAACCATTCCCCCAGTGCTGACAAGGCCAGCACTAACCTGTGTCCCCAAGTGCCACATCCACACAGCTTTAAATCCCTGCAGGACTCCACCACTGCCCTGGGTAGCTATGCCAGTCCCTTTCCATAAAGAAATTTTCCCCAGTATCCAACCTAAACTTCCCCTGGCACAACTGGAGGCTGTTTCTTCTTACCCTGTCCTTTATTCCCTGAGAGCAAGCCCGACCTTCACCTGGCTTCAAACTCCTGTCATGAAGTTGTAGAGAGTGAGAAGGTGTCCCCTGAGCCTCCTTTTCTTCAGGCTGAGGCTCTGTGCTCCTTCTGTCACACTGGGATCAAAGAATTTACCACATGTGCACGTGATCCTCCTGCACTCAGCAAAACAGGACAGAAATCCCAGTAAGAGTGGGTTGGAATACAAACATTAACCTGTGTTTTCAGACAGTTCTACAGCCTGCCTCTCAGCTGACACCACAACATTTTCACTTAAACCACATAAAAATGAGGTTAAGCTTTGAATAATTGTATCCTACTTACTTTCCTGTTAGTAACTACCTCTCAGCTTCGGGACTATTTTGTTTGAGGATGAAATAATTTCACAGACCACACTGCAAAATGCTTGGGCTTCATGTCAGCCCACCAGCAGCACTGTGTACCCCAGGGATCTGCTTCTCTGTGTGACTGAGCTTGAGGACAGCCTTGGGACCAGGTGTCATGTGGCAGTGACTTGTGCAAGAGGCTTAGAAGCTGCCTGGGGAATGGGCAGGATTTGGCCCCTGGAGAGACACCTAGACATAAGGAGACATGATGAATTAGTTGGGGAAGTGCCTTTCCTTCTGCCCCAGTTCTCAAAATCAGTGTGTTTAGTCAAGGCCCAGCAGGCCTAGAAGAGCCTGATCTATTGAAAGGTGTCCCTGCCTATAGCAGGGGTGGATCTTTAATGTCCATTCCAGCCCAAGCCACTGTGATTCTGTGAGGATGTGTGGTCACATCTGTGAGCATTTAGGTTCCTCCAGAAAAGGCATTTTGCTGTGCTGCAGAAGGCAAATTCCTCTTCCAGCAATGCAAACATGGAATGCAGGAGTTGATCACTCTCAGGAGGGCAGAGCCTGTAGCAGCAGTGGTAAAACCAGGTTCAGGCCACGGGTTTCTGAAGCACAGCCAATAAAATGATATCAGCTGCGGGATGGTGGCTGCTGGGAGCAAAGTGTTAGTTCTAGTTTTCCCAGATTGCCTTAGGTTTTTTCTTAAGGATTCTCTCTTGACTGGAAGCATTTTCATTGTTTGAATGGTAATTTCTTTTCATTTCCATTTCTAGTGGGGGAGTGCACAGAGACTGGGCCGGGGTCCCTCGGAAGCTGTACAGCCCTGGCTCACAGGGGAGCCGCTGCGTGTGTGTGAGGAGCTCAGGTCCCCCCTGGGGCCACACAGACTCCTCCCAGCACAGTGACAGAGGGGACCTGGATAACCCTCACCTGGAGCAGTACAAGGGCTGCCATCCCCTGGCTGAGCAGTGCATCCTCATGGGCTGAGCCCAGGTGCTGGAGCAGGGGGAGCCCTGCAGTGAAACTTTGTGCTTTGGGTGGGCAGCTCCAGCTCCATCCCTTCCACCTGTCCATGCAAAGGGAACAATAACAACCTCATGGTATTTGTGATGCTTTTAAACACCTGGAGATGGAGTTGAGAGAAGGATGAAACACTTCAGCCAGGTTACTGGCTAAAAAATCAAGTAACAGGATGTTTTCTTTATTTCTCTGATAAATATTTTTGCACCTGGGAAAAAATTGTAAGATGCACAGCCTGAATTGTATTTTAGAGCTGCTTTCTTGTGCAGTCAGGAAATGGATGTTTGTGTGCTGTGGTTTAAGGCAGTGAGGTTAGTGAGCACAGAATTGCTGCAGCATCACTGCCCACAGTCTGTGCACAGTTCTCAGGTCCTGCTGCAGGGCAGTGCTAATGCTCCTTCCCAGCACCTGACTCACTCCAAGGAGTTTAAAAGTAGCAGGGAGAACCCTGAATTTTTTCAGCAATTAAGGTCCACAGTATCTAGGAACATGCACAGTTTAGTTACACATAAGCTTTATCAAATTCTTGGAGTAGTGAAGGCAAAGGCCAGAGCTTTATTTATTTCTTCACTCAGTGTTTGCATTAGATACTGTGCCAAGATATTGAGGCAACCTCTGAGGATTGTTTGATATTAACCTCACTCTCCTGGTCTGTGATTCACCACTTTCAAACTGTTCTGATCAGGAATGAGTAGTTTTAAATAGCTTTCTTTTTGTTGCCTGGATGGCAACAGAACCATCCTACTATAATCTGTCTCTTGTTTCCATTCTGGTATAAGACTTCTTCCCATCTGGTCTGTGCCTATCAGACTATAACCTGAGCTGGATGTGCCCTTACAAGACCCAGCACTCTTAAAATCCATACTTACTGTCACAGTTGGCAGAATTTAGCAAAATGAGTGACTCCCAGTAATGCAGGGCAGGTTATTACCCTTTCTGGGTGGGGCTAAAAGGGAGGAAGGAATACCTGCACAGCGTTCAGGCACTACAAACTTGAAGCTGCTGGGAAGCAGTTGCTGGTTTTAATGGAATCTGCTGTTAAAATCAGTTTTGGTGTAGTGAGCTCTGAGAGAGACATGCAGATCAGGGTCCAGCAGTGGTACAGGTCCCTGCTGAGTTGTGGTAAGATCTATGTATAAGCTGCTGGAAAGTGTCTATGAAATGATTTTTATGTACCACCACCTCTAAAATCTAAGTGATTAGTTAGTTAATTAGCAAGTGTACAGGAAGCACCATTCACTTTCTTGCAGTAGGACACAATACAGCACTTCTCACTGATAAAAGCTCAGAGGATGCTATAGCTGCCAGGGGTGAAGCCACACAGCAACTTAAATGTGTACATGCTTGTAACACTGAGGGGGGGTGGTGTGTTTTTTTATTTTGGGGGTGTGTTACCTATCATCATGCTGAAGAGAAGCTCCTCCAGGCATTGCCCTGCTGTATCACACAGAGGGGGAGCAGGATGTGGGGCAGAGCTGAACCTCAGCCCTGGGCTGAGGAGTGAGCAAATCATTTCACACACTGCTGAAGATTGAGCTTTGTAAAAGGTGCAGGAAAGAGCTGCAAAGCAGCACTTCACTGCCTCCACAACTTTGGCCTTTGCCACATTTAAAGACACCACTGCTTTAAAAAGAAATTGCATTTAAAGTAGTGAATCCATGTCCCCAAACGATTGGCAAGTGCCTTTAAAAGACGTTTTCCAAGCTATTTAAGTTGCAGCAAATTCCATAGTATTAAATGCTGTAAGAAGTAGTTTGTGAGGGCAAACCACTCCCAGTGAAGGTGGACCAGCTTGAACTTCTGAGCAAGTTTCATCTTGCTGTAACACTCAATCACCGTGCAAATAGTGCTGAGGGGATGGTTTTGATAGCAAGAGCTACCCAAAAATCAAATAAACTGCTGCAAAAAGGCAGGGCAGGAGGGTGTTGGTTTAACTTAAAGTTGGTTGAAAAACAGTTCACAGCTCATTCCTCAGTTCAGGGTTCGGAAACACTGGGAAGGCAGGGTTTGTCTTGCACTAGGAATAAGTCATCTATTAAAGCAAACAAGCAAACACCCTCACTGACCTTAAGTGCTCCAAGACTTGTAACTTTGTAAAATTGCTTGTAACTCCAATTCAGCAGCTCAGCTGGATTCTCCCCTGGTGGAAAAGGGTGGGAAGAAAACAGTGACAGCTACAGAGGGCTCAAGTCATCACAGACAATGCTCTAATAAAGCTCACCATTCATCTGTACTTTAGTAAGTTTTATTAATAAAAGACTAATGCATCCCAATCTCACCCAGAAGTCTTGGCTGGATTTGCTATTGCACTGAAGTTTTCCTTTTCCTGAAGTGAAGCTGCAGCACTTCTCTGCTCTCCCAGGGGGCTGAGCTGCCTCCAATACACAACTGAGTGCACCAAGTATTGGTAACTTGAACTCCATGAACCAGCTCTGGCCCATGGGAAGCCAAATTTGTTTCACAAGACTGAATCTAGGTAACTCTAGTATAAGGCATTCAAGATGACTACATGGTACAAACTAGAACACCAGACCTTGACAGCCAAAAGAACAGTTGTAGCAGTTCCACAGCATGAAAAGGAGTACCTGGACTAATTTCAGAACAAAGAATAAAGTTGTTATGTGCAATTGGATGTTGCATCCCTGGTTTTCTTTGTGGTCTGTAAGGATAAACTTGCAGAGGGGCAGCTGTCTCTACAGGAGCAGATACTTCCTTAGCGAGGGTTCACCTCACGATGCATCATCTAGTTCTGCATTTTATTACAATTAGAATCATTACACAACAAAGTAATGCATATTGGAAAAATACATTTTTACAATGACTCCAGACAAACACTGCAGATAAAATGCCATTGTTCTAAGACTTCCTTTTCTATTTCACAGAGGGTATTAGAAGGTTCAGTTATTTCTGTCACTCATACAAGCTTTGATTTTTCTACAGACAAGTTTGCTGCAGTGACCACCTCTGCTGGTTACAAAAAAAGAGGACTTGCCTATTAACATTTGATCTACAAAATGATCCAGCCTTGGCCTCCCATACTGTTACATGTTAGTTTATAAGCACTACATGAGCAGTTGGACAAGCTGTTACCTCCAGCACGGGAAGTCATTAAGGCATCTGTCAGCTTTTAGCCAGCAACTTACTCTGCTCTGTTAGTACCTTCAACAGCAACCTTCTCACTCCACTCAGTGGTGTAAAACAGTGACTGCACCTTTTACAGACAAAAACATTTCAGCCAGACCACGGTTTGTGCTTGTGTAAGAGTGCTGGACCATGGTATTTGCTTGTGTAAGAGTGCTGGATGACAGCAATCAAAAGGAATCCAGTCTCAGAACAAAAAGCTGCAGCATGAACCACCCAACTTCCCATGCAGTCCTGCTGAAGTGCCTGAAGCCTCGTGTGACAGCAGCACTTCCAGGGACACAAACTGATTTTCCATCTAACCTTTTGTTCAATGCTTGGCAGACTTGAGTCTTCGAGTTAATATATTACCATTAAAAGTAGGGGTAAGAGGGGTGGGGGGTTTGGTAACAACTGTCTTATGCTACAAAAAGGGAAGAGCAATTCAGTTAGAAATGTGTTGACCACCACTACGTTACCACATGCCTCATTCACATACCCTGTAGTGGAGCATTGCCAGCAAAACTCCCAAAAAAGCCTCAGTGGTCTGAGAGTCCAGACCAACACCAGGCAGTGTATGTGAGGGATTGAGTCCCACCAGTTTGGTGGGGTCAACTCCTCAGCTGAACTAGAAAAGAACTAATGGGTTTTGGTTCAGGTTGTGAGCTTTTCCCCTTTAACTCTGGCAGAAAGCTGTTTAGAGTTGGCTGGAAGGAAACGATCTCAAAGGCACTTTAAAAGGATCAAATTTGCTGAATTTAGTCACTTTAAATTTAACAAACACCTCAGGCTGTATATTTAATAATAACCTTAACTTTCCTTTCAGACTTCTCTAAGTGAGCTGGGACAGTACTGGCTGTAAACAGCAAACCAGGAGCACTACAGGATGGTTTCCCAGATCTTTCCCCACAGTTTTACAATTATAATCAAGATCCTATTTTTTAGAAATGCCCAGCCTTAACTTGACATTCAGTTAAGCTGAATTTTCACCAGATCTACATTTCCCATCACTGAAAAGCTTGCTTCATCTGTTAAGAGCTGAGCTCCCTGTTCCCTTGCCCTTACATCAGAGAAGCCACTGAAAAAGTGATGTTTAAATGCTTTGGCAAATCACATGCTGTGCAGTTTTCCAATCAGGCTGTGGCCTTGGAAAACCCCTCCTCTGCACTGTCTTTCAGCATTCAGAGCACACTCTTACCACTCCACATCACTTCAGCTCCAAACCAAGAAGGAAAACAACACGTTATCCTTGGGACTACAGTCAAGATTTCTTTTACCAAATGCACTTCCTCTCCATTGTTCTTTCACTGCTAGAGATCTACAACCAGTAACACCCTGAAATATCAGAAGTACAATGTTTTCCACCATCTTTCACTCAACCCCCCCAAACTGTAGATTGTAGTTAAATGACACCATCAATTACTGTAGCTATTGTTAACTGACACCACTATTTTCCCTCATTCACCTACAATATTATGCCAGAGATGCACCATTTGCATTACTAACTGTGTTAGAGACCAGCTGTGTTACCCAGAGCATTCTGCTGGAACGTGACAGCAGCAGACACCAAACAGTGAGGCAAGTTTGTATTGTCATCCACTGTTCTTCCCTAGTGGTACAGGGGTGATTCCAGAAACAATATATGCATATTGGAAGATCAAAGTGCAGATCAAGTGAGACTTGATGTGAAATTAATAATACAAACATCAGCAATTACACCCTCTCCTATCCTCTCCTTGTACAAGCTTGAGAAAAACTGAGCAAGTCTCCCCTAACAGCAGCAGTCTGGTTCATCATTTCATTTTACTCTTTAAGACCAACAAGTCACTGCTCCAAACAGGGCAACACATCAACACCTGTGCATACTGTTCACTGGAGACAACAGTCATTAAAAAACGCACACCAATTCATGGAATAAAGATGAGGAATGCTGAACTGAGTCTATACTAGCTTTACCTCTTGAAATAAAAACAGCCTTCACATGGCATGCAGTTTTGCTTAAGTACCCATTTTATCTAACTGAAGCCTTTGCCCACCAGATCACAAGTTGGTCTACCAGTCAAATACTTTCCTGTTTACCTAGACAATGTGATGGTAGGTTTCCAGAGATTCAGCCTGTTTAAGAGAGTACAACCAGCCTAGATTAAAATACTGCAGCTTACTCCTAACTGGAAGCCTCCATGTACACTCCCACTCACCAACAATCCTGCTGAAGGTGGACCCAAGTTTAGTGTCTCAGAGGTGCAGCACATTCTACACTTGGTAGGGTTACTGACTCTCCCACAGCAGTTACCAGGCCCCTTAAGCCCCAGGAAAGTGTTAACTCTCCCCCTGGGTTCCTAATGCACTTCAGCATTTATTGCTGTACTGTGAGTTAGACTTCACCAGTTTTAGTGTTTCTCCTTTAGCACACACCCAGGCCTTTCAGCAAACTCATGGCTGTTTATACAAGTACCATAAACAGGAAAGACCAGCAACATAAATACGAAAGTGCAACAAAGACTGACAGTTCCAGCAGGTATGAACAAGAGCATTTCCTAAAACAATCTTGCACTTCTCTCGAACATGCTAATGAGCCATTTGCTGAGGAGGTATCAAGAGGTGGATCTGCAATTCTGACTGCTTTGCATCAGATGTTGTAAAGCTTTCTGTTGTAAGGCCACAATTCTTGAGCATATACTTAGAACTACCCCCGGGTCTGAAGAGTTTCTTGAACAGTGGTTGCAACAGCTCAGTTTAGCTTCACAAAAAGTCTTCTCTAGAGAAGGGGAACATTTATCTTTAAGACAAAGCAAAGAAAGATACCTGGTTACCCTGAAACTTAATACCATCTCTACTAAGCAGCCTGAAAGCCACAGGACTTAATAGAGTTGCTCAGTGCAAAGCACCATGTTGAGGACAGACCTGTTTTATGCCGATTCATTCAGTATAAATTTCAGCTTCTATTCCCCACTGCAACTAGAAGAGGTTTGTCACTTGGTCTCAACAATCCACTCTGATTCCTAGTGAAGTCCTATTGCAGCCCGATACATTTACAGTCATACAAAATCATTTATACCAGAGTATATCATAACAGGGTCCTTAATTAGTTCAGTCTATTGCAGAAGACATGTATAGGTCTCCTCTTCCCTATCCAGAGGGCTTGTAAGCAGAGCTGCTGTCAGGAGCACTGACTGGGAATCCCTTTACTTCCACAGCATACTAGGAGACTCCTCCCAGAGTCAGGACATCAAAGCAGATGTTGCAAACTCGAACTGGCTTGTTCAGATCAAATTTTATGATAGGAATCTCCTTTGTTGAGCACTTATGGCAGAGCAGGCGTCCACAGTGTCGGCTGTTGATAGAAGAGGAGTGGGAGAAAAGTGAATTCCCTCCTAGTGAACACCAGGAAGTTACTGTTTGACATTCCTTATCAATGATAGCATCATTTAATACACACTAGCAATTGAAATGCTATGAGTGTCTCGTATCTTCTGATATTTGTCATGGAAAAATTGACTAATGCCAACAGCACATGCTGGTTCTGTCCTAGTGAGTCACCTGGTACTACTTCAAGTGATGCACATGTAGTTTCTCTAGCACACTGGGCTAAGAAAAATCTTAGACACCCTTCCAACCCAGCATGTTTTGTACAAGTTCAGACTATTTAAAAAAGGCAACTCCTATCTACACAAGAGCAGCTCATGTTCATCTTCAGCCATTTCCACACTGCAAACAGGGTCCCAAACCTGAGCTGTCAAAAATCTGCAACCTCTTTTGGAGCAGGTCATCCTACCACTGAGGTGGTGTTGTGCTCCCTCCTGTCCTTCCTGTGTAAGCCCAGCCCCAGTGGGTGTCCTCTCTGAACCTCATGCCTCCACAGGAGGTTCCCCCTAACCCCATCCACTATACAGGAAATAATCAAGTGCACCTTAGCCATCAAGTCCTGATAAACCACTGCCACAATGACCATTAAACTTCTGTTAACTCACTGTCTTAATAATGTATATTGCTGCTGCTCCTCTATGCAGTGAAGTGCACCACCATCCTTCCTTGATAAATGGGTATTTAAATCCTGTTTCATTACTGGAACGTGGACATGATTTCTCATTTACAACCAATCCAAATATTAAATAAACAAGCTGCTTAAAATATGATTTCAGTAAGACTACAAGTTTCTGATCTAAGACAGAATGGAATGTTTCAGCTGGATTAGTGGTTGTACACCTACTTAACATGGAGGTTTCCTAAGCTACTGGAAGGAACAAGCCTAGCTACATCTGGGGAGGAATCCATTTCCCTGTAAGCACAGCAAGGTGGCTCATATTACCAGTGATGCTTTCTTGTAGTGACTCCGAATTTGGCAGCACATTCATAGCAGTTGGAGCCATCACACCAGGGAGGTTCTTTTGTCAGCATATCTGTTAAAAGGTAAAAATGTGAAGGCAAAATGGGCTCAGGCACCTCCTGAGTACACTAAACCTGAAGGCTTTTTCCAGTTCTAGGCTGCATTCAGTATAACGGATTTAACTGCTCTTCCAGGAGCTGGAGTCTCATTTGTAGATAATCTATAGTTGTTTTCCATCACATTGTCCACAGCAACTGTACAGCACCAGTTAAAAAGCAGTGTCTGTGTTTTAAGTTACATTGGACTACACAATCAGCCAACAGTTTCCAGGTCTATCCTTCCAGAAGAAGTAGTATCTAACAATCTGCACTGTATGACTTTTCAGCTAATCACCAGAAAAACTAGTATTTCTACACTGCACTGATGGTACACAAGTTCCACCTCTCTGGAATTACTGTCATCTAAGTCAAATATCCAGAGGTCTTTCCTCCGAAGTATCCTGGAAGCATAAGCCAGAAGTACTTTCCCATCACTGCAAGTGGTACTTACCCAGCAATCTAAAGAGAAGCTGTTTTGTAGCAACTTGATAGTTGAAGATATTGACTCCTTGGTTATTGTTAACTCCCAGGCGAGCCCCAGCTCTCACTATGGCACGACACAAGTTAGCATTTCCCTTCATGTAAGCCAAGAGGAGCACTGAAAAATAAAAGCCAGACAGTTCCTTGTTAACAGTGGTAGATTGTGTTACATTTAGTCCAAACAGGATCTTTAGTTTTTAAGTTTCCATATATTGTGTGCCTCCTACTGTACTTAAAACACCACTGCCAATTATTCCAGCTTTAAAAGTGACATACCATGAATACAACTCAAATAACTTTCAAGTTTAATAGTTGAGTCTCACTTACCTGTGTTTCCTTCAGCATCAGGTTTGTCTAGAGGGTATTCTGGCATACACTCCAAGAAGAGGTCACAGATGGCTGCTGCATTATCTTTCCCATATTGTCCCAAAATATGCATTGGTGACTGGCCTCTGGGGAAAAAGAGTTGGTTACCCTGATCAAACTCTGCTTGCTATTGCAGTTACTCATCCAACTCTCCTAACTTTCAAGTTTGGTTCAGACTTGAACAATGCTACATCTCAGTAACTCAGTACGTCATACACAACTGCCTGCTTAACTTTCCCTCCTTGGTGTATACACATAATTTGCACAGAATTTAGACACAGCATCATCTGCACACTTCCAAATTCGTGTAAAAATAATAAAACACAAGCCAAATATATATTTTTAAGCAGTATATCAGCACATATTTTAAAATACAAAATGGTTCTTTTAGTCTGTTAAGGCTATAAATAATTACCTGATATTAAAGGCTTCTGCATCTACATTGCACTCTGTGAGGAGGACCCGGATATTGTTCAGACGGCCATGCATCACTGCCAGATGCAGAGCTAAACAGCAAAAAAAAAAAAAAGAAAAAGAAAAAGAAGGTCCAAGACTCTGAGTATCAGGAATAATTACAGCCTAATTAAATGAAACACCCTCCTTTCACTTTCCCAACTCTCCTTGTCAAACAGCTCCTCCCATCTGCTTTGATTTCCTGGACTTTCATCCTTTCACCTTTGCAGTGCAAGCCCATTCGTAGTGAGCTCTCTACCACTAGGAGACATCATTAACAGACAAACTGAAGAGTTTTGCATTTACTTGTGTAACTTGAAATTTACCATTATTTCCATTTTCATCTACAGCTGCAAAGTCTACTCCATTCTCCAGAAGGACTGAACAAATGGTGGGCAGGTCTTGCTGGGCTGCTAAGTGAAGAGCAGTCTGACGGTGCTTGGTCAGTTCATTCACCTGGGCACCTGCAAGCAGCTGTCAGGATGCAAGAAGGAATATGTTCAAAGATGGTTTCAGGGCTATTTTAGCCAACAGTTTATTTTTGTGAATGAAGCACACAAGACTTTACTGTTCAGAGATACTTCTAGGCCTCCAGAGTGTACAAAAGGGTATCATTACTGAGCTGCTACAACTTGTGTTTGTGTTCAAACGTGCAGAAAGGGCAAGGAAAGATTCTTTAAACTGAACCACACTACTTAGTGATTGCTGCAAACCCAACACGCTCATGTGAAGTCTTACAAGCCAAGGAAGTTTCTGTTTCAGAAAAAGTGGTGTCACTTTCATGTGCTGTCACAGCCTGCAGGCACTGTGCAGTAAGGTAGAGTGTAAGTTTTCAAGCAGAGGGATGGTGACTCTCCAGAACCCACCAGATTGCGCACAATGATCTCAGAGCCAGCCTGCACTGCCAGGTGCAGAGGGGTCAGTTTGGAGGCATCCTGCACCCGGGAGTTGACATTGGCCTGCACACTGATCAGGAACAGCACGCTCTCGATGTCCGAGTTCTGAACAGCCACATGGAGGAAATTCCGACCTTTATTATCCACCTGTGGCAAAAACGGCATGTGAAATTAATTTACTATTCCTGTAGAACAAGGTGTTTTATGTAGTAGAGACACTTGCTTATGTTTTATGTTAAGAGACACTTGCTCTCTCTACTTGAACTGTAGAATCTTGTTCCTTTCACTGGTTGATTTGATTTGATAGATGCAACTATCAAATAACCAAACTGAGAAATTAGCTGCTGCAACTGCTCGGTTCAGTCTGCCTCACACTACTTTATTTCTATTTTGTAACCTTGTCATTTCTTGACCACACACTGGAGAGTATTGCTAGACAGACAAAAGGTTAACAGCTGCTGTGGTTAAGTACTGAGCAGCAGTTGATGACAAACTCAGCTAAATGGAACAAGCCTGAGTCTATCTGGCAATTAATCCAGGAGAAGGAACCAACATGGAATCCTGCAACACTGATGTAAAGTGTATTCACAGAACCATAGAATGGTTTGGTTGGGAAGGCACCTTCCAAGGTGATCCAGTTCACCCCCTGCCACAGGCAGGGACATCTTCCACTATCCCAGGTTGCTCCAAGCCCCATCCAACCTGGCCATGGACACTTCCAAGGATGGGACAGCAACAGCTGCTCTGGGAATCCTGAGAATTTGGGTTTTTTGGATAAATATCAAGTACATATTGTTCAACTTTGCCTTGCAGCTGATGTTAAAGCATATTTAAACTGGCTGTATTTGTACCTATCTTTTAGATATATTACAAGAACTCGCTAAGCACTCAAATATTTTACTAGTAATTAAACTTACACAGGATAGGAAGAATCTCCTGAACAGCTGCCTGAAGTGTCACACCAGAAGCCTGAAGATACAGTTGGAGGTTTTATAGTTCAGCAGGGCAGCATAACATCTATTATTCAGTTATTTTATGTCAGGTTTTCTCTTTTGGATAGCTTTAGGAGAGCTGGGTAATAGATTATTTCTGTACTAGTCCAGCACAAGACAAGAGTAGAGTTAGAATTTTCTCCTTACACACACATATGCCTGTTTCTCAGTTTAGTATTGACAAGATAAGAAAGATCTGACAAGACATTAACCCTTCATGTTCTTACTCACACATATCACATACATACCTACAGATTCTTAATAAATCAAGCTTAAGAGAATTGTCATCTGGAAAATGGATTGCATGTAAAGCCACAAAAGCATAAAACAAACTGGTCTGTGGAACAGCTGTTACCACAAACTAGTGCAGTAACAAAACCAGCATGGTTTGAACACTCCCAGCTTACCTGTTCTGCAGCTCCTGGTTCCCTCTTCAAAATTGCTTCAGCTGCTTTATTATTTTTATATGTCATAGCACAAGCAAAGGGAGTCATTCCTTGCCTGTCACGTACATTCAGCTTAATATCTGGATGTGAAATCATCAGCTGAATGATAACATTATGTTGGTTGCTAATGGCAACATGGATTGGAGTTCTTCCTTCTGCATCCTAGAAGGAAACCAGGAAGTTTGTTATATATAGATGCAGTAGTACATAAATGCTTTCCTCATTCTGAAGGATCAAGGAAACTTAGCAGTTTAGTCCTGTGACCTGTGACCCAGCTTCCTTCAGCATGGACACCAAAGAGCTGCAGGGAAGCTCAAACCCAGAGTGTAAGAAAAGCAAATGGAGATTTGTTTCTCCCAATAAGTTGACCTCAATGCTGTGCCATACAGCATTTTAAATAGCTCACCATAACATCTCCCATTTAGTCAGTCATTTCGGGGGCAGAGATTAGCATTCAAATTTAATAACTAAGTCAGCTGAGGTGTTTAAACATTTGTTTGCATCAAGCAGCGGTTTACAGTCAAGACTGCTTTGTGACTGTGTTCTGTGATTCATTTTAATGTCGCTTTCAACAGCATCAGGACCTAAAAATGTTATCCCTTCATTTCTTTTGTTGTTATTTATAAAGCTTCTGTTTAAGGATTACTGTGTTATCAAAAATGAAGTGTAACTCATACTTACATCACCTCAGTTTACTCAGCAACAGAAGACATTTCCCAAACATACTAACAAAGTACAGAATCCTAGAGTTTTACACTGCAGATGATTAAATGAATTGCCACTGTGCTCCTGCCTTTAATTCACACTAGGGACAGAAGACACTGAATCCCACTGTTACATGAGAAAACTAAGATTGCAGTAAGTTTTCTGTATCATTTTCCTTCAGCATAGCTTCCTGAATTAACCACCATATGGGCAGAGAAGCACCAGGTGTGGTAAAAAGGGACAGGAGAGAAAGCAGAGCTGCATCCAGTCATTGCACTGGCTTAGCTTTAAAAGCAAGACAGTCTTTTCTCTATCAATCAAAATAGAACAGCTGAGAGTAAAGTTTGTTTTCTGTATGTTGGAGGCAAAGAATCTGCTCTAAAAAACTGTGCATGATTTGTCCACATACCTGAGCATTGACATTGGCACCAAACTCCAGAAGGCACTGGATCACCTCCTCTAGCCCCCAGCAGGCTGCCAAGTGTAGGGGTGTCTGTCCATCATGGGCTTCCTCTTCTCCTTCTCCATTCGGGCCTGGCTTTCTGGGACTATTCACATCACACCCACTAAAACAAACACAGTGCAGTCAATTTATTATTTTAATCCAGATTTAAACTTCTTCCAAAACAGTTACAGAAAAGATTAGAAGAGCTGATCCAGCACCTGCTGACACATTCTAAAAAAGCACAAGTTTCTGGTTTTGGTTTGACTCTTGTCATGAAGAACATGATGCTATTATAAATAACAGAATGTGTCTTTAGGATTGGTCAGAATTCAGTAAGTGTCACCCACCCAGAAAAAGCCTAAGGAAGCACATAGCTGCTACTGATTTAAGAAAGCATTCAATCAGTTCATGCCAAGGACATCCCTACATGCATGTTAGAAAGTTTGTATTTTGGAAGGGGACTGACCTGCGGATAAGGAAGCAAGCAATCTGTTCACTGTTCTCATCAATAGCTCTGTGGAGAAGAGTTTGTGAGCAGCCACTTGGTCCTGACCCCCAACACGTTGCATCACAGCCATGCCTAACCTGGAAGGAGAAGCCCAATGACACTGAAGGTATTTTTCAACAGGCTCCTACTATAGTCCCTGACTAATGCTTCTGCAACATTATCCCCTAGAGGTAAAACTTGAGATGCCTTGTCTATTCTTGTGACAGTCACCAAATTTCAGGAAGCTATTTTAAGATCTTCCAGACCAATACTTTCTTGGTTTACTCTGTAATCCTTTATTAGGTGGTATTTATTAACAATTCAAGTATTTCTCCCTTTCTCTACTTTGATAGACAGATCTGAAGCAGGTTGGACTCGTTACCTCACTTTCAGCAATGACAAGTACCTACAGTAAATCAAGCAGCATCAGCAGACATTGCCTTTGAAGGTCTGGCCCATTTACCTGCTTTCTTAGACATTCAGCTAAACAAAGAAAGGGTTTTTCCAGGAACTGTATTGCTAATATTTGTATTCTTCAACTAGAGAACTACATACTTGAGCAATGTGGCACTTAAGAATTGTTCTACTTACTCCACTTTACAAACTATTCACAAGGTTTAAACATAAGTAGTTAAGTGTTGTCCATAAATGTTCTTATCCAATACCAGCACAGACAAGAAAATTGAAAGACGTATTTCTCAGGTCACTAGCAGAGTTTTTAAACAGTTGCCTCTAGCAGACAACTGGACAAAGCTTTTAAGTAATTTCCTCATGAAAAAGACACAAGGAGGTCTATTTGTGTTTCCTACGAAATCTGCCTATCACCCACGAAAGTAAACATAAACCTTTAAAGGCCTTCTTGGTTCCATTTTAAGATGCAATAAAAAGCATCACATAAAAGCATAAAATGAGTATTCAGTTTTATTCAGAAAGCTGATCATTACACAAGTCATGTAAGTTACAGACTGATGTAAGCAGATCCTTACTTTTTCCAGATCAAGAATCCAGACAGCAGAATACATGTAGAATATGTACAGAATATATATTTTTATTCAAGTGGCTGCAAGATATTTGGTTATGCAGACTACAGAATTTAAAAGATTCCTGCAGTAAAGAGGAATTTCTGGTGAAGAAAAGACCTCCAGAAATTAATAATATTGGACTAGTCTGTTCTCCTCATGCATTGAGTTTATTTTTGGTGCTGAAACCTTTTGTTGCTAGGAAGATGAACAAAAGTGAGACTAAAGTCAACTGACAGTCTTACCAGAGTTGATGCAATATCTTCCAGGTTGTTTTCCAAGGCGAGCCATAAGGGAGGATTTCCTTTCTCATCTGGCACAGACATGTCTGCTCCCCTGGTACAAATGGCATCCACCACGAGTGGGAGCTGGTTTTGGATGGCCAGCTGTAGGGCTGTCTCTCCATCCTGGGTCCTGCAGCAGGGACACTAGTTACACTTCCACCTGATACAGACTCCTCTCGTATGTATTTCTGCTGTGGTGAGACCATCACAAACACACCATGTATTTCATCACAGCTCTGTAGTCTTTCTTCCCCCTTCACTTTTACCAAGTGATTGATTTCTCAAGTTGGAAAATCAAGTTAGTGTTCTTAGCTCAGAGACATTCAATTCCTTCAGTGCAGCCATTATTTGAAAAGAGCTCCTTCCAAGCCAGCCTGCTGCCACAGAAGCAAACAGCTTTGTCTCCAACGTGGCAACACTTCAAGCAACAGTCAAATACCAACTGTTAAAAAGCTGAAGTTAGAACAGCAGCATTAAGCAGTTTGTACCCAAGACATTCATTACAGTACAGCTTGCCAAATTTAACAGACAGCCTGTCAGTCATGTAAGCAGACAAATGTTATGTTAAGTCTAATATAAGTTGTCTAGGAGATACTGAGGAAGCAAGTTTATCAGAGTCCTGTTGCTGGATCTGTATCTAATTATTTTAGATGGTAGCAAACATGCAGTTCTAACAAGCTAGCACATGGATGAGACAAAAGAAGTTCAGTGCCTCTAGGCCTGTCTCTAGGAATTCAGTCTGCTACAAAGGATGCTGTTTTACCAGGAATTAAGTGGCACCTCCTTCTGCAGCCTCAAGAGGAGATACTGACCAATGAAGCTACACACAGGTCCAAGTTAACATATGTAATCTCTCACACATAACTAGTGCCACAAAACAGTGCCAAACATAACTGTGTGAATCATAATTTGAAACAAATCTCAAGCCATTATACAAAGGCAGTCACCACCTGGATACATATACAGGTGAGAGCTGTATCACTTAGGATCTTACCTGACATTTATATCTGCCTGATGTTCCAGCAGGAAGAGGGCACTCTTACTGTCCTGTCTCTGGATTGCCATGTGTAGGAGTGTCTGTCCATCTGACATGGTGTCATTGATGGATGCCCCAGATCCAAGCAGTTGAGCTGCTATTGTGTGCATGCCTAAACAGTTGAAGCTCATTAATATTTTACCTTCAGTTCTATAAAACAGACACACTGAGACTAACAGACCAGAGTTAATGTGCACAGACAGTACAGTGATCTGATATGAAAATTAGCAGGGAGTTCACAGAGCAAGAATTCCACTGAACTGCAAGTACAGTTCTGGGCAGAAGCTGTAGGACTAGAAACCTTTCACTAAATCATTTGCGAACACTAATTTTAAAATATGAAAAACCATCTAAAGGTCTCCTTGACAACTCCTCCCCAGCAGCACAAGCCAGCACATGAACACATCACCAGCTGTTTTATCTTTAAGAAAATCTTATTACAGCATCGCTTCCCTACCATTGTAAATTCTCATCCTGAAGGCACATACCTGTCCAAAGAGCCAATCCCAGCACAGTCTGGTCTCTTGAGTCCTTTAGACTAAAGTCAGGAATAATTTGCAAGTTGTTGGTAGCATGAAGTGCATTAGCTACAAGAAAGCATAAGGAATTAGGGCATTCTTGTAATTGACCTGCAGTCACACACTGAAAGCTCTGGCAGCAATTGTCACATTTTGTAGTGAGCTGTTCCTTTAGCAGTCAGTTTGTAAGATCTGAGCAAAGTACCTTCAGCCTCACTGATGTGACACTGCCTAGGATTCAGACCATATTGCCACTACTGCCTGATCTTAATACATATACTAAGAAAAAAAAAATTTTCTAGCTAAGAGGCTTAACCTGCCCCTTTCTAGCTGCAATTCCAAATACAGTGGTATATACAAAGCTCTGAGAATGAAGAGTGGAGGCTACACAATATGGTGGCAGCATCCCTCCTTCTCCATTTACTGGCACGGACAATATTTACCCCAGTTCACCTACTTGATTCTAAATCCCACTTATGGTAGGAGATAAAACTGGCTGCTTCAGCTGTCAAATTCCCTTCCTGCTGCTAGAAAGAAGCTGGCTAGTAGCATTTAATGAACTCATCTGCTGGTATTTGAGCAGTGAAGTCTCAACTCTACTATAATGAGACCATTGCTCAGTATAAAGTCCTCTTAATAAGGAGTTGAGGGAGGTAGAAGTCTCACCACAGAAAGATGCCTGTATCCAAAATTGACTCCAGTATTCACCTGAAGCAAACACTTTGAAGTGATCTCTCTTGTACAGGTAGAATAGAACCCAAGACTAACTGTTCAAGTCCATTATCTACCGTGGAGAACTTACAAAATAATTTTCTTGTTTTAACAAGCAGATGATTTGAGTTAACCAGTCTTATTAATTGCTACACTAAAACACTATTTACAGGAAGACATGCTTTCTTAATAGTTTGTCAAAACAGCTTGGATGCCCATCCTGACACAGCAATTCACTGCAGCATCAACAGTATGGACACCTACCTTTCTGTTCTAGGATGACTGACACCACATCTGGGTGATTGTAAGCAATAGCCATGTGAAGGGGAGTTTGCAGGTGAACATTCTCTGCTGATGGAGGTGCAGATGCATCCTTCTGCCCAAGCACTGCTTCTGCTGTCTGGATGTTGGGATTGGCTCCTTGCTGCAGGAGTTCTGCTGTCAGGTTTGCTAGGCCATGCCTGCAGGCTGTGTGCAGTGGGGTTTCTCCCTTTAATAAACAAGGTGCTGAGTTAACAGCTTGAGATATGAAGAGAAGCAGCTTTTAAACTATTAAAACTACAAGATCTGGTGTGAAAGAGTTTCACTCCTAGTAGCTGAACTCATTAGGAGTTACAAACTACATGAGTTAGCTTTTACTAAGGACTTTATTACATCAGGCACCATGGTAAGTGCTAAAAGCATGTTAACAAGTGGTGATTCTGCAAAAACAGTGCCACCAGAATGCAAATGGTCACTAGTAAATACCTGAAAATATACAAAGGTTCACAAAGTGCTCCAATTTATCTTAAGCTATGGTTTAGCTATAAGAGATCTCTGTTATCTTATTTCTGAAGAGAAGTAAAGAAACTTTCAGACTAAGTTTCTGCTTTTACCCATTTGTTTTGGTGATTGACTTTTGCTCCATGAGTTGCTAGGAAGAGAGAAGCTGCCTCATTTCCTGCACCAGCTGCTCTCTGAAGCAAGCAGTTTCCTAAAGAAAAACCATGAACACTGTTATTCCAACCACACTTTGATACTAACAAGTGTGCTAACACCTTCCCCACTACCTTACACCATTACACCTTGAAGTCAACAAGGAAAATCCTTGGTAATAGGGTTACTAGTAGTCCCCTTCCAACACTGGACTGTCACATGCACTGCTCTTTAGTGATTACACATCTTGAAATTGTAAAGATGGCATTAGAACCTGGCAATGAGTCCAGGTTTTCTGTCACGTCCTGCAAGTCCATCTAAGTTTGTCAGTGCACCAGCTCAGAGTAAAGCAACTACTACCTAGCATTTATTATGAAGCAAATGCTGCTGAAACCTCATGCAGCTCCTCCAAGCACAACCAGCATTAAGCAATTAACACACAAGCCTTCTGCCTACAATGAAATACAAACCTCTGGTTTACCTGTTACTGTGTCTGGAGCATTTGTATTGCTGCCTCTCTGGATCAACCTTGCTGCAAAACTGTTCTCATCAAATGAGGTTCCATTCACAACAGGGGCATCTTCAAAAGGGTTCACAGACTGATCAGATGATACAGTGATATACTGGACTGCAAGCCACAGAGCTGTGCTTCCTTCATGATCCTTCAGCTCCAAGTCTAGTCTAAAAATAAGACTTAGTGTCCCCCAATTTATACCTTAAAAAGGGGTTCCCCAACACAGTTGAAGTTACAAGTGTCTGAACAGCTGTACTAGTTCATCTCATACCTCTTGGACAACATTTGCTTGCCAAGAAGCCTACTGTAGCTCTAGTTACATCAGAGAATTTGTGAATCCTCTGAAAGAAGCACAGCACCTTTTAGTGACTACTAGATTCAAGCTCATGGCTCCTAGGGAAGTATAGAATCCCTGGTAGATTTGGGCTCCCACCAAGTGTAACGAAGAGGCAAATCCCCTTGAGTAAGCCATGTACAAGAATGGCAAATGCAGCTGCAATGAAACTGAGTCAAATGAAGTGTTCTGCCTCACCACCCTAAGAAGTCACCTCTAAGCAATACCCAAGCTGAACTCAAGCATATATTGAGATATTTCAAGAGTGTTATTACTCCTTTTAGCACCACTACAAATCTAGTTTCCTACATTACTTCACCTCTGGAATTATTTCAGCCTCTGAAAAACACAGAGATACAGTTCACTGCTTCTTTACAGTAGGGCAAAAACTTACAAGGTTTCTGATATATAGTTTTAGCATCTTCATTTATGCAAAGCCTTCACACTTCTGCATCCCAATCTATTACTAGTCTTATTATAAGGCAAAAAGCCACCAAAGATTTGTTAAACCAGTTCTCACATTTTCACTGTACTAGGTAACCTCAGTGTATTTTACATTCAAATGAGACTTACTGCTTGCACTGCAGGAGCTGACTGAACACAGGCTCATTCCTGACCACAATGGACACTTGTAACGGGGTCCTGTAATTGGAGCAAAGAACAGTTACAGAAGGAATAAGTGAAACACTTCAGACTTTGGCCTCAGTCACCAGTGTGCCCCTAGAGAACTATGGGCATAACTTTCATCTCTGCTTAAAGGAGAAGGGCACAAGCACTTCTTAAAAGAAAGAGAAATCTAAACTTTTAGTGAACATGACTCCAATTAATTTGGTAGTAAGGAACTCATTAATGTAGGAAGTAACTTTAAACGAAGAAGCATAATAGCTTCACCCATCAAAACTGTGCAGCTGATATATTCCAAGTCTTCTATATTATTTTATGAACTCGCTTGTCAGCCCAGCCTAACCTGTGAAAAGCTTACAGGCCCTACACTTCAGATAAACACACTGCAGAAACTGGTGAAAACAGTGCCATTTCTTGAAACATTTTCATTTCCCTGACAGCTTCAGGTATAGTATTTGTCACCTCAGTTAGCTTTTACCATTCAATGATTCAATAAAGGCAACTTAGTGTTAGAACACATGGCACACAGTTATCAGCTCACCCCAGCTTTCTGTAGCTGGGTTATGTTCAATTGGCAATGACAGGGTACTATTCAGCCTGCACAACTTTCTAGTTTGACTGCTAACAACAGGTCTCAATGAATTCCTGCTTCCAGCATCAGCTGTACTTTGCTGAAAGACCTGAATAGCTTCTTAGGAGATTGCATCTGATCTCCACAGCCGTTACACTGGTGCTGGAGTCTGGAATTATGAGAAATATTTCTCTGCATGTTTAAGGGATTTTGGAATCTCTGACAAACAGTGTTTTTAACCTTCGTTCATGGAAAAAGAGCTTTTAGGCTCTGGAATGCAGCAGAGTTTTCAAGAATGTGTATTAGATAGTAGAATAGTGTGTAGTTTTATCACAGAGTGAGAATTTTAGATATATGGGGTTTTAGGATGGTAAGCAGGTGAAGACAAGATGAAGGAACTGCATGGCTTTTGGGCTTCTTCCTTCTTCTTCCCTGCCTCCATATTCTGCTGTGAAGTGGCACATTGTGGTTGATTTAGAATAGTCTAAATTTCTAACAAAGACAACAGTTATTGGAGAAGTATTATAAATACTGATTACGTGAACTGTAGTATAAATGTACACGCCACCCTGAGGGCGGGAGTATATGGCTATTTTGGGTATTTGGCATTTGAGGGTTTTTGGGGAGAGTGCCTGAATGTGTCCTGCTGCACAGATCTCTGCAGGGCAGAGTAATGATAAGAAATAATAAACTGTGAAGAAAACATAAGAAGAGACGGCTCATGGCCTTTCCTTCGATCTCTGAGCTGGGAGAAAAAACCCTGTTTGCATTCTCAGGGTCACAGAAAAATAGCCAGCAACAGAGATACACAAAAATATATTTTATAAACCCAAGACACTGGTAGCAGACTTCACTTGCCCCAGTATTTATTTACCTGCCTTTGTTGTCTTGCATGTTTGGATTGGCTCCTGCCTGCAGGAGGGACTGTGCGATCTGGGCCATCTCTGCCATGACATCTGGTGAGTGCTTCTTGGGGCTGTATGATGCCACAAGGTGCAGAGGAGTTTCCTGCTCTCCCAGTGTAGCAGCATTCACACGGGCACCATTTTTAATGAGAAAGTTTGCAGCAAATTTATCTCCTTTTGTGAAACAAAACAAGGTTATTAATGGATATATGTAGCCTATATATATTTTATACTCCAGGAAACTGATACACACGACTTCATACCATACATTCATTCCAACACAAGCATCTGCTCCTAGAATGCCTCAGCAACAGGCAACTTCAACCATGCTTCACTGCAAAGTCAGGATTGTATTTCACAACAAGCCCTTGGAAAAAGCGTTTTGCCCACAGGTTACCCATAACTCAAGTTTTCACACCAGCTTATTGTTGTAGATACTGACTTGGCTCATTCCTCTATCAGGCTAAGTCCATTGATGCTTTAATAAAACATATAGTATTTTTTGAACAGAAGGTACTATTCCAAGGCACCAGTCAAAAGTTTTCAGTTCAAGTCAGTCTGTTGAGTCTATTACATAAACAAGTAGTAACACTGTCTTTGCTCTTGGAAAATCAGGCCCTCATATATATACAGGATAAGGGCTTTAGCAGTGCAGACCCTCCATGCACAGCGTTCCCAAGAACATCTTGAGAGCTTCTCAGGAGTTTCAACTTAGACCCACTTTGAGACAGGAAACCTTGACCTTGAAACACCAATGCAAAGAATAACTTCAGGAAAATGTTAGCTGTCCTTCAATTGCTACTTTGCATAGACATATTCACATTTTGCTTGGCCTGAATGCAAGACTGGAGAACAAAGAACAAAGTGTTTCAATCTATATTGCTGGATTACCTTTGCCAAGAGAAACAAAAATCCCATTTTCTGAGACATTCCCCCACTTTTCAGTGATCGTAAGTAGTAAGAATCATGTGGCAAGTGCAGACAATTTGCTTTAGCTCCATTTCCAGAACATGTGATTGTTAACTCTGATTAATTCAGTGAAGCTGTGGTTACTGAAAAGCAAGCATTCATTCTCAGAGCTCTAGCACAGACTGAAAGCAGACATTAGAACTGGGGACAAATGCCAGTATAAGGGATGAAGAGCAGCCTGCTGCAATTTTCCCAGTTTTATAGGGCTGCAGCCATCACAACACTGACCTATGCCTACAGTGTCTCCTACTCCTGCGGCTGAAGTCTCACACACAGGATCAAATGCCATTGTTACCCTGTTTAGACATGTAGGAGATTCATTTAAATTTTGGGAGCTTAAAATACACCTCCCACTTTCTTCCCTTACTTCTAGGGGTCCAAGACAGTTTGGTGCTAGAAATTAACTTTCTGGAACAGAGCTGCCAAAGACATTGCAGAAGTAACAGCAGCACAAGGTGTTTGCTGAAGAATTTTACCACACTTTGACCACAGGCCAAGATGCTGCTGATCCAAAGCCTTCAGAGTACTGTGGCCATGGCAACCAGAACCTGCTGTGTTCCCATTCTCCTAAGATGCATTTTCTACTTGAAGGTGGAGAACAGCTCAATATAATCATGTAGAGTTGTACTCAGATTCCACTCTGGTAACTGCACTGGAGCTTTGAAAATACTCAGGCTGGGCAGAGGTACCTCCACTTGCTCCTCATTCTTCTTTCAGTCAGATTTTCCTCTTCTGAAACTGCTGTGCAGTGAGGACCCTCACTGTTAACCATATCTCAAAGAAGCATATGCTGCATTCAACCCAAGTCTAGAAAAAGACTTCATCTTTGTGACCCTTATGTTGTCGTGCTCAATTCAACTATTTGTCAGAAAGAATACTGTCAAATTAGAATATTCCCAGTGTCTCCCTGTATTTCTTCTTTTACCAGGCAATGTTCTACTAGATTGCACCTGGATGTCACATAGCATAAATTTGCCCAGCCAGCAGACTGGCTCTCAGATCTCAAATAATAGTCTGTTTGCTTTTATGTCTTAACAACCCAGGACAAAGTTCATACTTCACTACAATTTTCTAACTGCAGTGTCAACTACAACATGGCACAGGAATAGACTTGGAAATATGTATTCCACACTGGGAACAACTGGAAATTAATAAAGCTTCATATCCCATCAACTTACCTCTCTGGATGGCTTTATGGAGCAGACTCCAGCCTCTCTTGTCTGCCCTATCTACATCAGCCTTGTAGTTGACCAGTGTAGTTGCAATACTCTCCAATCTTTGGGCCAGGGCTAGATCCAGAGCAAGATCTCCATTGTGATCCAATTCATTGAGCTTCCCAGGAAGCTACAACACAAATACAGCCAACTGACATTAGAAGAACTTGAATAATTCTTCCTTGCCTTTTGTTGGGGACAATTTATTTGTTAGTTGTTTGGAGTTACCATCCAAGCAGAACAAATACCTGTTACTTCAGCTTTCAACAGAAAAATTGTTCAAGGAAATGATTCTAACTGAACTGCCATGAAGCAGCAAAGTTGTATATTATAACCACTCAGCTTTGAATGTTCATAGAAATATCAGATAATGGATTTTATTAGATATATTCTATCTGTTGCATGCAAGATATTTTACGTGTTATGAATCACTTCTAAATTATATCTTCATGGAGCCACTGCTGGATAGACTTCTGTTACAGACACAGAAGTAGCTATGACAATGCTAAACAAGCAAATAAGAATTAGTGACAAAAATTACAAGGTTCAGACTGGTACTTAGGAACCAGTTATTTGAAACACCAAATTCTAGTAGATCAAGTCAGCCTCACTATACCTGAGAATCCATTTCAATAAGATACAAAAAGACTACATCTTCTCTCTCAACTTTAATGGCCTTATGCAGAGGATATTCTGTCTTTGACTTGAACATTTTATACAATAGCTGAGCACTCATGCTGCTGAAGTCTTCTTTACGCAAGTCATCCTAGGAGCAATTAAAAAAGAGAAGGGTAAGCAATACTCCTGTTTTATTTATAGACAAGGCATCGCACATCGTAATTCTGAAGTTCACAAATAAAGTTGAGTTAAAAGTTTCATTTAGATAACATTTTGGCAAGAACAATCCCAGGTAGTCTTTTAAGATTAGGAAGAAACAATCAAGAATCTTAATCTTACATTTTAGTTTCAAGATCAGTTAGTGAAATTTTTATTTCTTTTCGTCTACAGACATGGAAAAGTAGCATTTTAATGCTGCTATGGTGGATTAACATCTAGTCTTTAAAATAATCCTCTACTAATATATTCTAAACTCTGACAAAAAGTCCTACAACTATTGAAGATTGATTCATAAAATTATGAATGAAAGGAAACAGAAGTTTAGGAATAAATAGATCTCAGGTCTGAGTTAGTGCTCATTTGACTAAACAGAAGCAACTTCATTTCCAGGTAGAGATAAACATAAGAAGTTAGGAGTCAAGAATAAAGTCAAGAGTCAAAACTGCTGACCCACAGTTTCACATATAATAATCTTTTTTTATGTATTAACATATCAAAACATATCCCTCTGCCTTAGAGTTAGCCAAGGAAAGAAATCTCCACATCTTGAGTATGCATTTTAGATTTAGAATAACCTAAAGCCCTCCCTCAAGTCTACTGCTGACAAGTCTTATTTTAAAGGCTAATTCATTAATGAGTTAATCAATCTTTCTTCAAAATAAGAGATCAGAGCAATTGAAACTTCCAAGTTGGTTGTAACACTGGCTACCTCACCCTCCATTACAGAAGATAGATTTCCCTGGCTTCCATGAATTATTTTAAAAGTAAAAGCAGGCCAGAGACTTGTGATTTGTATAGACCAACTATGGATGAACTTCTAAACACTCTGGAGCCCAGACTTGATAAACAATCCTCTTGCTTATTAGGAGACAGTCCCTTCTATCTTGCTAATGTTTAGGAAAATAAGACACTTTGTACAGTGAAGTATTTCCAATGAACAGGACAAGTCTTTGAGTAGAAGTTACTCCCCCCCAAGAAATTCTCAAGACAATGGACCAACCAACTCAGGTAAGACAGTGTGGTAAGGTAAGCAAAATTCTACTATTAAGCTTCTATGATGTGCAAGCATTTTTTGTCTTGCTTCCTTGTGACAGGACTCACCCAGTGGCTAGCAATGATCTCAGCACAGTAGTTGAGGAGCGTGCTGGCACTGAGCTCCTCAGCAGTCTGATAGAAACGGATGCAGTTCCTGACATTAACAAGTGACATAACTCCTTTTTCACATCTGTCAGAACAGGAAAGCCAGTGGTCAGTAATCAAAAAGCTTTACTTAATCACTCTCCCATGCTGTAACAGAGTCCTAATACTCTTTTTCATAGATGCTGGTGGAATATGACGTGGACTTGCTTTACTAGAAGGCTAAACTGCATAAACATGCTTTCAGCAGCAGCCCTAGGAGACACCTTCCCTAAGAGCAGACTTCTACCAGAATCCACCTAGCCGAGGTCCCATGAGAACACCACACTACAGGAGTCTGCAAGTAAAGATCCATCCCAGTTTTCCCAAGGGCACAAACTGCAGTTCATTCACTGCTCTGAAGTAGGGAAGATGTACTGCAGTGATCACAAGCAGGGGTTGTTGAGGTGGATATTAGGAATAATGTCTTCACTGAGAGGGTAGTCAGGCACTGGCACAGGCTGCCTGGGACAGGGGTGGAGTCCCCATCCCTGCAGGGATTTAACAGGTGTGCAGATGTGGCACCTGGGGACATGGTTAATGATGGACTTGGCAGTGCTGGGCTGTTGACCACTCTCTCTTAGTGGTCATCTCCAGCCTAAACAACTCCATTATTCAGTGATTCTATACCTACAAAAACATCTCATAATTATGAATGGCATCCTACACATGGACCTGTTACTGGACTACTATGACTAGACAACTGCTGAATTCACAGTACAACAGTAGGGAAGGTTTTAGGCTGGTTCAAGGCTTGAAGCAGTTTTAGCATTGACCTTATAGATTTCAACTTCTCTGGTCAGAACACTTGACAGCAATTTAGTTGCTTCATGTTGAAGGAATACAAATCATAGATTATGAATGTCTTGTACTGCTACAGACATTCCTCGGGCAAAGGATCATTCTATCAAAGGGTACTTTGACTAAATTGAAGGCTTTGAAGTTGTACAAAACTTGGCAAAGTTTCAACTTGTACATTCAGGCTTCTCACTAACTCTAAAGGGTTTAGAACACTCTATAATTCAAGATAACAACCTAGTCCCTAGTGCCACAGTGTAATCATAGTCTTAGAATGGGAAAGCATCATACTGTTACATTAACCTTACTTCTGAAGAAAGGCTGCACAAGATGCATAGAAGTTACAAAAATTTTAGCTGTCACTTTAATACTGCAAACTAATTGCCATTGATTCTTCCTAGCATTCTCTAACAATTCCTTTCTTGCAAGTCTCCTGAACCTGATGCTATTCTACAGACCTCCTCTCAACACCAGATTAGGGTTACCAGCTTGACTGGGAGAACTGAAAAGTAAACACAAACCCTATGAGTAATCTGCTGCAGTTTAACTCTAGAGCAATACTTCATTTCCCCTGATAAACTGAATGACATGTTGTATTATTAAAAACTCAAGACTTTGAAAAAGCATAATTTTATCCTATTGCCAGCAGCTATCACCTTATTTCTATTCAAACAAGGTTGAAGAGTTCAAGTATAGTTACTAAGACTCACCTTTCCCTAAGCAGCTGGAGCTGAAATTTATTAGCTAATTTCATGAGCTCTGTCAAGAAGATATCATCTTCTCTTAGCTCAAGTTCATCTGTGTAGATCCACCGCAGCATTGCCATGGTTACCTCTGGGTCAGCATCTGGTACAGGGAACAACAGGATTAATACAATACCTAAAAACAATAACCTATCCTAGTAGTTGCTATTTCGTTGACTGCTAAAGTCAGAGTTACCATAAAAAGCTAGTCTTGTTTAGAAACTGTACTTAGTTCAAAATGTTAAAAATGGCAAAATTGGTCAGAAGTTGAAATGCATAACAGTGCTGGCACCAAGCAGGAATACCTTCTTACACTGTGACACTGTTCAGAATGTAGAGTCCTGTAACACCTATCTGCCACACCAGTGCTGCACATTTAGGGGTCCTTGGTCCCTCACATATGGCCTAATGCACATCCACATCTGACAAGAACAAAGCCCCTGTTTAATTTAACAGCCATATGTTATGAACTGCTGAATTCCAACCAAGGTACTTAGACCTTGTTATACTTTGGTAATGACTACAAAGCACTTCAAACTGCTGGTAGCTGTTTCTAGGAAAAGTGCAAAAGAGTCAGTTTAAGGAACTGGGTAGATTTCAGGTCTTTACAAGACTGATCACAAACTGATGCTTTCACACAGCAGCAAAAACAGAAAATCACACCATGGGACACTACACAAGCCCAGTGGCCAAGGAACCTTTGTGATTCACTCAAAACTAAAATGACAATCTGTTTTACAAGGATGTAGATAAGAATAACTTCAGAAGATCAGATCAACTACAACAGAAATACCATTCATTGAAAAAATTTACCTCAGTCCTTTGAACTGTTTTGTTCTTTAAACAAAAATTTTGAACTAAAAATCTTAAAGGCACCAAAACACCCATCCTAAAACATCAACTTTAGATGGAGGGTTGGCCCAGATTATCTGCAGAGTAGTAGCAGTACTTGGCATGCAGACTACCTCTCAGGAATCACAAGGTTTTAGTAAGACAAGTACTTTTTGCCAAACTCAAGCAATCAGAAAACCTACTTGAGATGTACTATCAGCTCTGCCTTGGCAGAGGTAAGAGTGCATTTTCTCCGTCTCAATAAGAGAACATATGTTCATCTCTTTCTACTCTTTTAAGGATTAGAAAATTCTACAGATTACATGAACTCTAAAAGCACTCAATCTCAAATGCTGCCTGCATTCTGAAGATAAGATTCAGGCAATCTTAGCTTGCAAATTCTTAAGAGAATCCCTTAAGAAAACCATTTCCAGGGAACAGCTTTCTTGCTCCAGCTACTTCATAAGCTAATCCATTTATGAAAGTAAAAAAAAAAAAAATCAATAACACAATTTTAGTGGAAAGTATCACTTACTAGCATGTATTTAAGTAGTGTTTCCACTGTTAAACATGTAAGACTGCAGTTATGTTTGAGATTCTCAGACTAGCTTAGACATGGAGCTAGACTAGCTTTGGACTGCCACTTGTAACGACACTACAATTAATGTAAGAGCTTTTTAGTAGAAATTTTTGTTAGCATAGCACTCAGTTTCAAAACGCCTTGTCATCTGTTTTCTTATGACTGCAGAAAGATCCACAAATCATGTTGCAAGGAAGCCCATGCTGTCCCATAAAACCAGCTTGCTGTGACTTGCTATTTTCCAGTTTATCTGCACTTAGAATTCACACTAAGATTAAGTGCAGAACATGAAGCCAATGCTTAATATTCAACATGCCAGTCAGCAAGCCTGCTTAATTTCATACCTGGTTTTCTTGCTCACAAATTAATTGTATAAAGCTCCTCTCCACTGTTAAATACAGAAAAGCCTGTTTAGAGGTTCAATCTGCAAAAGCACTGCCCAGTGTAAGTACATGCAAGAAACAGCTACAACAGAACAAAACGCTCAAGTAGAAGATGGTCTTTTAGAAAACTTCTCTTCCTCACCTGTTTTACAAAGGTATCAAAGTGCCAAAGCAAACAATTTCAATAACACATCAGTACTTGCAGTCACTTCCCACCCACACTATGTTAACAGGCAGCAAGGTATTTCCATGACACGCTCCAGAGAAATTATGCACACTACCTCAAAAAGCCCTGTCCTTCCTCAAAAAGGAAGAAGTCAAGCTCCTCCATATAGATTTGTTTTTCATTATGTTTAGTTGACTCTAGAAAAGACAAACAGGCCACCAATCTCAACCCCTGTTTGTTAAAGAGAAAGAAGGCAGGTTATTGATTTAACTACCACTAGCACCCAGTTCACAAGCTCACTACAACTTTTCAGAGAGAGAGCTCGGTAATCCACAGATTAAGCACCACTTTTAGTGGACAGCACTAGACTGAAAGGCACTTTAAGTAACCTTCTCCCACAAGTCACCCTAAAGACAAGCAAGGCATCACATTACTCAGCAGTGACTAACCTGACAGATCCAGCTCCTCTGTTGAGGCAAGGTTGGCAAGACTCCACGTATCGCTGCGTGCCGCCAAGACAAATTTGTGAGCACTGATGTGCTTGTCCCCAACCTTTATCTTCAGATCACTGATACAAGAAGAAAAAATCACAAACATATATTATGCAGGCTTCCCCTGCACTTAGGTATGTATAGATTGAGCATCTCCACGGTATCTATGTCCAGGTATCCACATTTAGGTTCAAGTTGTTTGAGACATTAAAACACAACTGGTTAAGTAGAACATGCTGTCAAATGACAATTCATATTTTTCTAGGGAGAAATACAATGAGTCATCTATATTTCAAGTTCGTGGTTGGGTTTGGTTTTTTAAACCATTTCAAAATAAGCAGCAAGAGAATTATTGCCAAAGTTAGGAAAAGCCAACAACCTTGAAGTTAAGTATTTATGTCACAGTGTCCATACTAATACTGTCAGCTAAGCACCAATGCTTTCAGGCAAGACCAGCAAGAGAACAATGCTGTTTGACAGTAGTCTGAGTGCAAGCCAGAATCCCCAGTTCCAATGAGACCAGCTGTCAGGAACACCCATTTCATCCTGACCCTTTACACCAGGTTATCCACTACAGTTAAAAGACACTTGCCCTGCTCATTTTGAAATCCTACGGCTTGCAAATGTTGAGATGGTGTAGGGTGTGCTTCCCAGACCATTTTCCAAATCAAAGCACTGCTATAAACTACAGCACAACACAGATGTTACTTAATGAAACCTGCACTGGGACCTGCTACCTGTCTCATTCTGTGATATTTAGGCCCTTTTAGACAGCTACTCAATGTCTTTAAAGCTAAGAAGCTGAACAGAAATAAAGTGCTCCAACTCTTCTGACATATACCACCTATCAAATCTTTTACCCAGCAGGATATAGTAAGTTTTGCAGACACAGAGCCTTTTCTCAGAGGCTCACGAGAGATATTGGTGCAAAGAAATTTTAACTAAAATACATTTTGCCTTACATGACTAAACTCCTTTACTATATTGGCATTGCTTTCAGTAACAGCAAAGAAATTGATAAATATCACAGAAGAACTTAATCATCAGAACTTAATCAGCTCAGGGATCTAGAATATTGAAGGGATCCTTAGTGTGCTTACGGAAAAGAAACTATTAACCATAATTATGTGTTAAGATTCAAAAATACAGCGTATCACTAAGTCACATACATCACTAATACAACCAGAAAAGCCAAATTAATCAGGCTTCTTCACACACAACAGGAGTACAGAACTGAAAATGTTTTAGGACAAAATTTCAAGAAAGAAACAGTTTTTCCAGACATATTGTGTAATTAATCCATCAACTAAGCACGGTTCAGTTCCAAACTCCTTCTGTTCAAAAGCAGCTTTGCTGCTGACTGTGATCATGGTTAGTTTTCTTTGAACTTCTCTGAGAGACAAACATCTGCTTAGAGCTCTCAATTCAAGAACTGGATTCAGTATGCCACAACCTTAGCATGCTCTTCCATCTACAACTGCAACTCGGGACCCTACTCACACCTGGCAGCAAAAAATTTTCGTTATCTAAGACCAGGACCTAGTGCAGTGAAGAAAATCAAAGGTTCCTGTAATTGCCCTTTCCCCAGAGGGGGATTCCTTACCTGTACTGCTCCTGCTGATAGAGCTCAGCTACAATGGCCAGAAGTCGACTGATGAAGGTGTCACTGGCATTGTCCTGGTTGGCCTCAACAGCCAGAAGGTTGCACCTCCTTTCTGTATCAACAAGTTTCTTTTGCAGCTTCACATACTCCTGGCGGAGGAGCATCAGGTGCTTTTCCAGCTTGGCCACCTCCTCTGCAAGGCACACAGTGTTACTACAAGGTAGAGATATGTACACCTTTGTCTGGCACCTGTGAGTATCTTAACCCTCAGATTACACACGTTGTTTAATTACAACACTCCAAGGAGAGTCTCTCCTCTACCAAATACCTGAGCATCAAACCCCCAGTATTAAACCTTCTATTTCGTATCATTTTCATAAGCACACTGAAAAATCATAACACAGTGATAAAAGCCACTTACAAAGGAAGTTCTGAATTCTGATTGGTCAGGAATGCCATAAAGTTCCTAAAGCCATGGGAGTCCATTTTTGTGGGAATTATGAGGAGGCAGAGGACTGAGTCTTTGGTTCTTACCCATTTTGTCAGCCTAGTTAAGACACTGTTTTATTTTTTTCAGCTGATACTTAAAACCACAAGTGAGCACTAGAACAGCTGCTGATGTATCGTATCTACCTCAGAGTATTTAACTGACCTGTTTAGAACTCCCCAACCTGTCAGCTAAGAAACTTCCCCAAAAATGGCCAGAGTGGAAAACAGATTGTCCCCAGAATCTACGTGCTAAAGGCCAGACAAAAGTATATACTTGCTGCTGGCACACACACTCTACTCCACTGGTAAGGCATCACAACTGGAGTCAAGTCCATTATGGCTATTTCAGTTCAGAATCAGCAAAGCAACAGCACCTGGGAATCTGATCCTTGAACAGGTATTTCCATCCCATTGCAGAACCACTTTTCCACCACACTTAACTGGTCACTCCACAACAAGCTGGGTAAGTTGTTCACTGAACTCAACCCAGGCCACCTCTATGAAAAACCTCTACACTTCACTGCTGGAAAGAAACATCTGTACAGGTATTCAAAACCAATCTAACTTATGAGTGCTTATTTATGGATTAGTTGCAAAAACGACATTTGCTATTAATCGCAGCGATTCATTATTTTTCCCCTATCATTAAGCTAATTCTTCAAGAAAGGCCAAATCCCAAACCAGTTCTAAAATAAGGAGGGGGGCAGGCAGGATAAATTTGGAAGCTAAACAGTGATTTCAGGTGGGAAAGTTGCTATAAGATTACTCCCGACTAGCCAGAAATTCATATTTCAATGACTTTTCTGAAATATTTACTAAACAGCACTAGTACAAACAATGAGAAACTGAGCTCTGTTGATCAGTGTTTTCTTGCTTCTGTACAAAAGTTCAACAGCAGAGTGACCTTGGCCTTGCTCTGACACAGGCCCCCAGGGCAGAGCATCAGTCTCTGGCTCTGCTGCAGACAAAACACCTTGTTTAGCTTGTCCTCTACAGACCCTGCAGCAAATGCTTCCTCATAAGTCTTTTAACTTAACAACTAATGGATTACTTAACTGTAATGGATAAACAAAAGGCAACATATCCCATTTTATTTTTCAGATAATACTATGCAAACAGGTTTGGCAGGTACTTCCTTCAATAACCTTTTTGTTAGCTTCATCCTTCAAAATTTCATAGATACCATCTCCTTAGGGTTACCTTTCTTTTCTGCTGAAATATACTCTGATTACAGAACTGTGCCATGCACACCACACCAAACCTCAAGGAGGGTTTGAAATCCTGCTATGGTCAGTATTTCTATGTGAAGATGAATACAGTTTTGGTGTTCCCAGAACTAGAAGGACGTGTCCCTTGAGCAACTACTCCTTCCTCATTTCTCCATAAGGACAGCGTTGGGGAGACACAAAGCAAGTCCTACTGTTACAGCAGGGAGAGCAGGAGTCTGACAGGAGCCCAAAGTAAAAGACACGAACTGCACCACAAATTCATGTATGAATAGCACCACTGTTCATCCAGTGATATTTTTAGATGGCATACAAATTCAAATGCTAGGAATAAGAAGCTGCCTAATGAAGTTCATTGCATGCACCACCTTACAGAAATATTGCATCTTCCAGTCAAACCACGGGAGTGTGAAGGTGGGAACAAGGAACCCATACCAGAGGAAACATGGTAAATAATGTCACTTTACCAAAGTCAGCTCCCTAGCTCCAAATTAGCCTGAAATCACTAGGATACAATGCTACAAAACTACCATAAAGTCCCAAACAGCAGTAGCTGAATCTTTGTGCATGACAAACAATCCAGTTTGTTGCTATTGCTTTCAGGGCAAACCCAGACAATCCCTACCAGCAGTGAAAGTACCTCAAAGAACCAGAGCTTTGAGAACTCTTATTTTCAGATTGACACCATATGCTTCCTGCAAACTCAGAGAGAAGGAATGAGAGATTTGCTTACTGTACTAATTACAAGAATTGTAAAATTAAGAGTTTCTCTTATTCTACATGACAACCTGCACGCATGTTATGTAGCAGCTCCACCTGAGGATAGCATTTCATCTTACAGCACACTTCAAATGCATATTCAAGAGTTCTCAATGCCCACTTAATCAACGTTTACAGCACAAGAGCAAAGCCTCAGTCTTCCCTATAAACTTCTCACTTAAAGAGTGAACAAATAAAAGGCACAATTACTGCAGGCACACATACACACACTTAATGACAGTCCTTGCCTCATGACACTGAAAGGACAGGGCTTAGTAAGGTACCAGTAGGCCTCTGGCTAAACAGCAATGCAAATGCCTCAGCAAAGAGGATGCCTGGGTTCAGCAGAGCAAACAAAATGCCTCTTCTTCTTCTGAACCACAGGCCAAGTAAATAAGAGCAGCTTCTGTTAACAGCTTTCCAGCAGACTGATCAGCATCTCATGAACTGGCAGAAGTTTATATTCCATATCAAAGACTTTGAAGAGGATTTCAAGAAAGGCTACTGTCATTTTCATATAGGAGAAGGCACAGAAGTACTCAGGAGCAAATAGATAGCCAAATGCAAATGGGGAGGCAAAAGCAGTGAGGAAACAGCTCATACCAAAAATTAGAGAGAGGGTCTAGTGGAACCCATTACAGCCCACTCCCCCCATCAGAAGCAGTCCCAGAAGTCATACAGATAAACTCTGTTTACCCAACCTTCAACACTTATGAAGTGGATCTGAGTGAAACATTTCAGAAAATCAAATTATTTCCTTCCCCCCTTCCACTGCTCCACACTCTGACCGTTATCTCCCCAAGGATGCACAAGTCACAGCTTTCTTGTTCCTCCTCTCTTTTGCACACTTTTGATCTTGACCCTGCCACCACCCCAAAGCTCTACAGCTACTGCTTCATTACACTCAAGCATTAATCCAACATTTACCCATGCATGTAAACCTCTGGTATTAGCAGTACAGAACCCAGAAACCACAAACACCAACTTGGCTCTTGTCAGTCAATCTGCAGGCAGCAATTGCAATAAGTCTGATGCAGGATTTTTCTAGACAGAGGCAACACTTCCTCATGAGAGAAAGCATTTGGCTTCTGAGTTAATAACCACAATCTGACAAGCTCCCTTCCTTAACAGGCCTTCATTTTTCAGCTGACCCAACTCTTAACTAGGAAAGTGTGGCTGCAGGTAAGTACCTCATTTCCAGGGACAAAAACCAGTCCCTCTTCCAACATATCCTAAGGAACTGAGCAGAGTGACAACTCCAGCTTGTTATTCCTGTTCACACAGGATCATTCATTGATCATGTGCTTTTTTTCAGCCAGAAGATCAGAGAATTACTTAAGTCAGGGAAGAATCTCTGAGAAGTACAGATTGTCTGAAACAGGGCTTGCCTGTATCAGCTGCAGGTTAATTCTGCAAAGGAGGACCCTGAGCCAGAGCCTCACATCCTTGAGGGTCCTGAAGCAAACTTGGACATCTACAGCCCTCCAGAACTGGGTCACCAAGGCTTAAAAGTAAGCATAAGAGGCTGATCAGCTAAATAGGAAGTAGTGGTATTTCAGCACACAAGAAGTTAGGCATTCTTCCAAAGTTATCAAAGCAGCTTGACTGCAGCATCCTCTCAGCTGATGCATGCCAGTCCAGCAGCATCTGCTCCATCTTAGTCAATATTCTACAAGTGTTCCTAAAATTTCACCGCTGTCCAAGAGCTGCACTTCAAGAGTTAAAGGCTCTGCTTTCGCGACTCTAACTTCATTTCCTTTGCAACTTGGAGCATTTTAGCTCCGTTTGCCCACTCAGCTCCCTCCAAGAAAAAGAGGAAGCTCGTCTTGCAGAAACGAGTAGAACGTTAAATATCCAAGCGGTTTTTTGTTTTTCGAATCCCATTAGGTTACATTAATGTGAGCGGCGTTAATTGAGTCTTCAAGCAGAACATCAGCAGCAGCAGCAGCACTCCGGGAGCTCTGCAGCTTTGCCCGCAGCCTGACAAAAGCGCTCCGGCCCAGTGCCCGGGAGGCTGCAGCACAGGGAGCTCCAGGGAAAGCCACCGCCCGCGGCGCCTCGGGCAGGGCTCGCCGGGATGAGCCCCGGGAGCCGGGCAGGACCCTCCCTGCGGCCCACCGCCCGCGGGGAGGGCTCGGCGGCACGTCCTGGCCGGCTCCCACCGCCCACGGCCACCCCAAGACCCCTCCTGAGAGGCAAAGCCGCCCGCGCCAGGCCGAACCCGCCCGGGGGTGCCCGCCCGCGGCCCCGCCAGCTCCCGCTCACCTCGGGGGCAGCCCTCCCCACCCGCCGCGGGCAAGGCCGAGCCCGCCCCGCACGGGAGAGCAGCGGGAGCCGCACATGGCAGCGCCCCGGGAGCGGTGGAGGCCCCCGGCCCCGCCCGGCCCCTCACCCGGGCTCCCCCCCTCACCTTCCGCCATGTTGGCTCCGGCGCCGCAGCTCTCGCGAGAATCGCCGTGCTCTGGCGCTGGGACGGGCGGCGGCTCTCGCGAGAGCAGCGCAACAGCGCCGCCACCGGCCGTGGGGCGGACCCGCTCGCTCCCCGTTATCCCGCCTTCTCCCGCGTTATCCCGTTTTCTCCCGAGTTATC
>JAGMWU010000048.1:509446-773330 GCA_018697195.1 Certhia americana
ATCTGTGCCCCCTGGACACTGGATTGGTGCCCGGTGGGTGAAAAGTGGTTGCAAGTGGACAGGCAATGACCAAGTAGCAATAACAGGATCGTTTTCCCAGCCACGTGTACAACATAGCTGTTGTCGCTGCTCATCGTTGCTCCTGCTTAGAAGCAACAGAAATGACAAATACTCGACGCTGGTCCAACAGCAAATCTGTTGCTTGCTTTGAGGAGCAACTTTCAATTAAACGTTTGAAGACTTTATGCACAGTATTGTTTTACAAATTTTTTCTGGACACCACCATGAAGTGACCTTTGAGAAGTTGCTCTGCATTGTATTTATTTTGGTGTTGGATAAAACAGCAAGTCCAGAGCTGGGTCCAGGGGGGCCACAGACTGTAATCTTCTAGACATACCATGAAAGAACTTGCCTCGTTTTACACAGCTTGATAACAGCTATGTATGACTTTGCTGTATAGCAAATTATCCCTCTGCTCATGGTGCTGTTATTGATCCTCTAGAGGAACTGTGAGGAAGCAAGTTATTGCTCCCTGAACAGAGCAGTAACTCTCAGTTATTTAGTTTAATTTCTCAGGAAGAAAAGGGATCAGATTTCAAACCACTGCTGTTTTGCATCAAGGGCATTGTAATCTCCTCTGAGAATTGGTTTGGGCAGGAAGCTGTTGTATGACAGTCTCTCTGAACCCCAACCAGTTTCTGATCTGGTTTAGAATCACTCGTGCTGCTTCTGAAGGGACTCACGTTGCTGCTCTCCCTGCAGTGATGGAACTGCACCAAGAACAGTGCACCAGATGGTACAGACCCAGTGGAGTCCACCCCACATCGGCCTACCAAAGCCCAAAATACACTTCTAATCACTTCAGAATTCATGTGCTCTGCTTATTGATCATCCAGTTCCAATAAATGTTAGCAGGCACTGCAGCAGAAGGAATTTTAGAGTGACAGTTGACAGTCCTTCTGAGTTTTAGGGAGCTTCTCTGGTGCAGTGCAGAGAAATAGAAAAAAAGAATTAAGATGGCCACACGAGTTAGACATTCACTAGTATTTTTTGCTTTTCCCCCAGTGATGCAGTGGTATCTGGAGTGCAGGGCAAACAGTGTTAGGGCAAAAATCAGCTCAAACCCTCAGCCAGGATAACAAGCCTCTGGAGAACCTACAGTATTAACTTAGCAGCCAGGATGCCAACAGCCTGCACCACCCAAATCAGATACAAAGTCTTGCTACAGGAAAAACTGAGGAATGCTGGTTTACTTCCTTATTCACCAAAAATCCTCATACTGCTTGTCAATACTGCAGCTCCTCAGTGGTGTTCCCATCTGGTTTTATGACTAATAGCTTTCCATCAGTGTCCCTTTCAGTGTGGGGCAAACAAAGAGCCAACTGTGATCACAGAGAAGTGAAATAGGTCATTTCCTTGTGTGCCAGAGGCTTCCTACAACCTGGACACTTGGCACCAGACCCTGAGCTGCCTCTTTCATTCAGTCACTAGGCATTAGCCATACCTGCAGCTCATAGATCTTAACAGTATCCCACAGTAACACTCCTCCCTGGGGAGTATCTGGGTCAGGTGGGATCACAAACCATCTGGGTAAGCCAAATAAATATTTGAATTTACAAAAAGGAGAATGAGCAGTGCTGTGGAATTCCCAGTTCTTCCCTACCACTGAAGCAAGACAAACATTTCCAGGCCTCCCCCCTAAAGAACAAACAAGCAGCAGTTCTGGAAAGCACAGACATAAAGCTTTGAACCATTTTGAAAAGTTACAGGTGAGTCTGTGGTGAACTGTATGTGGTACTTTGGAAGATAAAACAGAGACCACTGCTGAACTTGCTGAAAGCAGCAAATACCTTGAATCACCTCAGTTCTAGATACACTGTGGAAATTGAAGGCCTGTGGGGGAGTAAGTCCATTGCTACGTTTAATATCAGCTTTTTTCCAGTCTTTAATAGAAAGAATGACACTGTGACACTGAAATTCTGCAGAGTCCCAACTTTAAGTGGAAAAGGGTAGTCAGCTGGTGGGAAGGAAAGCTGCTCTGAAGACCTTTCCCTGTAAGTCATCTTCCACTAAATGCCTTTTTGTCCCTAAGGGCTGCCTTGCCTCTAACAACTGTCACCTCCTTCCATACCCCAGCCCCCCTCACAAAACCTGCCATATGTGTCTTTCAGCACAGGCACGGTGCACAGGAACATAAAATGAAGTCCAGCCAGCAAATTAGGACTGGAGGCTTCTTAAAAGCCGACTCTTTGACACTGGAACTCTTGATTTATTAGTGAGTTATGCTGTGGAAAGAAAAGAGTTGAGTAGTTTCAAGTTCTTCTACAAATTTCCTTTGGTCAAAGGCTTGAAAACTCTTGTGAGCAGATACTCTTGAGATTAGTATTTGCTCAGTAGAGGGCCAAAGATGGTTACATTAGGGATAAAAATGTGTGTTTTGTTTGCTCTTTCGTTATTCAAGATGAAGCACAGCATGTGCAATTCCTCAAGTGTTTGCTAGTGTTGTGTTGTTAATGATGTTCAGGTAAGTTGTGCTCCTTACTACAGGTACCCTTCCTACTGTGATACTCAAGACAGCCAGTTTGACACATTATTATTGGAAAAAATTATATTTTGGAAGAACTCACTACAGAAGGTGACAGAATTCCAAAAATCAAATTACATGAAAATATACATCGCCATTTTCTTTGTACATTAGGTGAGGAAAACTCTGAAGTAGAAGGCAAAGCAGATGAAGGGCCACAGAAGAGAGTAAAAGAGGGAAACTATTTTTGATACCAAACCCAGAAGTTAGTCATTTGAAAGCCTACAGATGTGCATGCTTGAACTCAACCTTGAGAAAAAACAAGCCTCCCCCACACACACCCCACCCCACAAACAGGCAATGAAAAAGGCAAACCAAAAATTTCACCCATAAAAAGCAGCTCATTCCTATCTTGGACTAACTTAGTCAACCAAACTTCCAAGTGAAAGCACTCAAGTCCTTGGAAGTTAAAAAACCATCAGGCTGCTCAAGGGTGCTCCATGGCCAGTTTTATTGCTATACCAAATTCAAGAAGGATGAATAATTTGGTTTAAAAAAGGGGTGTGAAGAAAAAAAAGCACCTTTGAGACTACAAAGGTCATCATAAAAGAAGACACAAGTAATTGATAGCAAATCCTTTCAGGGTTTAATTAGGAAAACTAAGTTCTGATGGGGGAAAATAAAAGGGACCACATTTCAAAAAAAAAAAAAAAAAAAAAAAAAAAAAAAAAATAAAAATTAAAAAAAAAAAAAATTTTAATTAAGCCTTGGTGGGTAAAAGAAAAATTAAAGTGGGAGAAAAAAAAAAAAACAAAAAAAAAAAACCAACTTAGTATCCCTAATTGGTTTTGACATGCTTCACAAGTTGCTGTTTTTTTTTTTTTTTAAACTCAGGAAACAATGAATAGGGAGAGAAAAAACCTGCTAAAATCTTTAGAATTTACACAATTCTATCCCTAACTACAGACAGCATTATTTGGTACAATGTGTATTTGTGGATGTACATGAACAGTATATATATTATCCGGATCATGTTGTGCTATGTACACATCTTTACAATTCTTCCTGAAGGTTAAAGCAGTTCATTAGATTTCAAAATGCGTAATCATCTTGTGTTGGCACTTGTTAGGCTCTTGTCAGCATTGATAACTGGCATGTTTTATTGCAGCCCAGTTCCAGCCAGTGTTTGCCAACTTGTAACAACAGAAGTCCAGCAATAGGTGGGTAGAGTGCAGGAAAAAAAACAGTGCCATGTTTCTCAATTGGAGACCTGCAAAAAAATCACAGGTATTAAAATAAAACCCCTCCTCACCCTCAATTATTTTCAAGATGTAATTAGTTTTTCAAGCTCAAGAAGATAACTATTACTTGTTCAAGAGCTTCACGTACCTCTGAACAGAAGATGGATAAATCCAAACTCATCACCTGAGAAAGACTGGACTTAGTTCAGCACACTGTGTATCCAAGCTCAATTATCAGACTTTCTGGCTCCTGTAACTCGTGTTGCTTGTCGAGTGCACAGTGTGTAAAGCTTTCATTATTCACACACAGGGCCAAACACTGCAGATTTATCACTGAAAATTCTGTGCATTACTTACTGTGAACGGGAGGTACAAATGGCACAGCAGTGCTTAGCAAGCACTGACACCACAGCCCCAGTCACACTTGGGCTGGTTTGAAACCAGCTGTAGCCCCTTCTCATCCAATCCCCTGCCCATGGCTCACTTGGGAGGAGTCACCAGACTCAGAAAAGCTTTCGCCTTCCAAAAAAGCAACACAGCCAATTACTTAAAATATTTGTCAAGAGCATTGTTTCACTATAGCTAAGTTCAACATGGCAACAGAGCTGAGGTTAGTTAAGGATACTCTGGAGTGTTACTCACAGTTACTCCTTTTCTCCAAGACAGGAAAAAAAAAGTCAGCTGCATTAACATTTTTTGCACTCCAGTTACAGGCAGTTGTACAAGACTTTCTGTTCCTTTGCTTAGTCTTTTGATCAATATTAAGCATTTTTCATGCTTAAACTGTACTGGAGAAAGTTCCTTTCAATCAAAGCACTTCTGCAATGACGGACTGCAGAACGAGTTTGTCACAGATGGAGCCTTCCCCCAACCCCCCAGTGTTTACAAAAGGGTAAGAAAGAAACTCTCTCCTGTACAACTGTGATTAAAAAAACTACCCAGCAGAAGAATGAAGTAAGCTGCTCTGGTTCAGTCAGTCCAAGCCCTCTGAACTACATACACTGCCATATTTCTGTCCCTGTGAATTATGTATGCTGTAGATAACCAGTAAATATGGATTTGGGGTTTGCCAGCCAAATGGGTCAGAGCAGTTTATTTGCCAAACCAACCATTAAGAAAAGGCAGCTTCAACGTGAAGTTCTGTTTTGCTTTGAAAAGCAAGAGTGGGAAATTATTAGCTCATGGAGGAAGTTTTTCCTTGGCATACCCAAGATAAAGTGACCAAAGGCCAGGGATTTAAGGGCCATACTTTAATACAAAACTTTCTATGAGAGGTTATTAAAAAAAAAAAAGAAAAGCAGGCCCATTAAAACTGAGATGGGATTGTGTAAATTAGAGTAAGTAACTTGAGTCAGAAGCTCTTTAACAGGGTGGCAAAAAATAAAAATATCACGTCAGCTTCTCTCAGGTCAAAACTTGTCCAAGCTCTCAGATATGCCACAGTTCAGTTTCCAAGCAGAACACAGCTGTTTTTATGAAGCTATTCACAAGCCTTCCTCACTAAAGATGTTTTTTGGGCTGCTGAAGAGAACACCACCTTTCTTAATATCATTGACAGGAAATATCTCAATTTAATGCTTTCTGCTGTGCCAGGAGACTCTGTCAGAACTCCCACAGATACCTGAAGCAAACCCTTCTCAGTGGTTCCTGACAGCCTCACTGAAGTCTCATTTAATTCCTATGTGCAATATGCCACCAACATCTGCAAGATAATCTGCAACTCCTAAGATAACAAGACTTTTAAGATGCTTTTAAGACTCTAATAGGTGTGCATCACAATAATGAATATCAAGGAATTATCACCCCCTTCTATTTCAGCTCCAGTAACCTCTAAGCACCATTAATAAAGCGAGATGAATTCTGATAAAGAGAAGTTCAACTTCTGAACAGCACAAAACACAAGAATACAAGAGAAGTTCCCCAATTTTGGCAGAACAGGCTGTCAAGTGCACTTAAATTCTTTTAGTCTTTAGTACTGCATACAGCCAAAGAGCTCCACTGAGATCATGCAGCTGAGAAGAATGGTTTGGGGGTATCTTTTTGCTTTTGAGGGGGAGAAAAATAGTTCAGCAACACTTAAGCAGGAAATCCTCAACTCAGGAAACTGGCTTGTCTTGAGAAGGATACTTACCCTGAAAAAAGTGAAGCTACTAGCTGCTGAATAAGTGTCACTCAAAAGCAGTTTCTTGGCTTTTTCTTACACAGCGGGCAACTTTTCTTTTAAATTCTCCATTTCTGTCTTCTCTCCATTCTTTCTGTAATTGAATAGACAGCTTTCAGATGTCAAACTACAACAAGGAGTTGTACAAGCTCTAGGAAGACTCTTGGTGTTTGTTTTCAGACATTAGCCATCTAGTCAACACCTAAATTTGGTTACAATTATTGAGCTATGCACTGAAAACCTGCGATACTCAGGACTTCCGAAAGTTTGCTCTGGGTTTCTGTGCCAGCTGCTCATAAGACAGTGAGGATGTAATTTTCCCCTTGGACTTTAGGCATGCTCCAAGACTAACCTGGTGGCTTACCAATATTTCCCACTGTCTGTGCTAAAATCTATTTGCTTCAGCCTGCAAAGTAGCAGCAAACTCAACCCTGTAGACTACAAGCTGTTATGGGTTAGAGATAGTGACTTTAGCTGCAGGTGGAAAAAGTACACAGGTACTTGGCACCTGCAGCAGTTACTCAGATTTTTTTTTTAAGACAGTTTCAGTTCCCTTTGATCTAGCCAGGACACTCCAAGACAGAAGTACAGAAGTCACAGTATCTAGAAGAGGCACAGCAGTGTCCTTCAAAAGCAAACACCTAGTTAGATATGGCTGTAAGATACTGGCTCTGTGAGGAAGACCTTAGGAGAACATTCAGCTCACCTACAGGGTTGGTCTCTGTGACAGGGATCTGATTTCAGAACTGCAGAGATGAAGAGCCAAGATAAAGATGAGCAGGAAGATTGGTAAGAGGGAAGTCTGAACCCAGAGATGCACACATCAAGGTATCACAAAAACCTACACAAGAAAGTGCAGCCAGGTTTGTTTTGTGCCAGGCTCACAATGAGCTCGGATGAAAGCACAGGAGCATCAGGTGTGGTTAAGATTGATGTGCTGGGTACTGCCTTCCAGTCAGAAGTGGTGGGGAAAATATAAAGAACCCCTTATTTCATGAAGTTCTACAGTTCTTACTGCAGGGGTGAGGGAAGGGGTTAAAAACCCCCACATTGTTTCACCTGATACCATCTAGTAAACAACACCTTTTCAGCCCCACTTGGAGTGAAGGTTGTAGTACATTGGAGTGATAAATGGCATATCCTAACATTCATCACCTCCAAGCTCACTTGAACAATCAGCACATTGGAGAGCCCAGCATGTCTCAACTTTCCTATGAAAGCACAAATAAGGTTATTAATTAGTTTGTTCTTTTTCAGCAATTCATGTAGCAAACATTTGGTTCCTTAGATTGGGACACAGGACAGCTTACACAAGATGGCTTAAGGCCAAAAAAAACATTGAATTTCTGCCCTCTGAGCTTCAGAGCCCTAGTTTTTGTTTCCACTTTTTGTATTTGTAGTTCTATGAATTGTTCAGATTTGAATAGCAAGCAAAGTTTCCAATTTGACAGCTGAATCTCCAAAAATGTAATTTTAGGTCATGAACTGTTCTATTTGCTTTTCAAAATATCTACTCAGGTTCCTGATCCTCCTATTTCTCCCACTCCAAGAGACAGTACTCCAACACACATAGTTCATTTTTCCTGAAAGCAGGTGTATCCCCTGCTTCTATAATCCTGTGAACACCTTACTCACTAGACTCACTTGAAAGCAGAAACTAATGAGAGCAGACAAAGTATCTTACAGTAACTGCCAAATTTTATTGCTGTAGTAAACACAGAAGCTGCTGATCTTCATTACCCTGTGAGTATGTTTTTTGCTAATATGAAGAGATCTACAATCCAGCAGGAGAAGCCAACTGCTCAAGCAGCACTTTAAAAGTTCCTTGAAACATATAATGCCACAGTCAGAAAAATAGTTTCTAGCATCCAAAGTGATGCTTCACTACTGTCTTCCCAGTCAAATTTGGATTTTTTTGTTCTTTCATGCTGGGCTAGAAAAAAGCTGTTTTCATTTTTCACCTTTATCCTAAGGCAAATTAATTTTGTGTCTAACTTTCTTAAGGAAAGAAACAAAAAAATAAAAACCCCTCACTCCTGAAGTAGTTGTGATAGTGGGGCACAGTACAAAAAGTCTGATGTCAGGAAGGTGACAAGCACAGCGTGTGCTTTCCCCAGGGTTAGGCCAGCTACATTCAACATACATGAGTTTGTGAACTGAGGAATTCTAATTGCACTTTTAGCATTTCATTAATAATTTGCTCATCCCGGTGCTCTCAGCAGGAAATGTTCATAGTTCCTGGGTGTCTGTTTCCACCAGTAACATGACACAAAAAGGGGAGGTCCAATACTTAAAAAGGTTAAATTGTTCACTATAACTTTTTGTTGGTTTTCTGTTTTATTTCCATTAAATTTTTTCCACGAGTCTGTTCCCATAATTATTTTTCAGCGGACCTCAACCACCTTTGAAAATACTCACAACATAGCAGATCAAAGGCTCCAGGAAACTACTAAACTCCCACCCACTTTGGGAAGGTATAGATAGCTTGGCTGACAGAGCAGGTTAACATTCCTTTACAAAGCTCTGCATCTCACAATTCCTATCTCCTCCTTTCTCACTCCCACAGTTAAAAGAGCTAGAACTTCTCTTTTGTGAGAAGACAACACTCACTGCTGAACTGCAATTCGAGAGCATGTCAGTATTATGTCAGATGAGCAGGGCCCGAAGTCTGTCCTCCTATACCCTTCCAGAACTGAGACTTTTTTCTCTCCCCACCACACACATTTCTCAGCCTCACTGTTATAGTCTGCTCTAAACACAGCTCTTCTTGAGAGCTGATAGCTGCATTTATACACACAGAGCACAAGCCATGCTCCAGAACACTGTGCTGCATCAAACGCTTGCATCTCACACCTGCAGATTCACCCTGGTCTTTGACTGTAAATCAGGCCATTTTTCCTCACTCCTGTGCCAGTCAGTCTAGTCTGGGACAACCCTCCCTGTTGAGTTGAAGGTCAGATGCTCAGCAAAGCCTCTGAATACCTTCTCAGAGCACAGACCTACACAGTCAAACCTACTGCTCTAGAGGGACAGGAAGATTGTTCTAGAGAAGTGAAAGAAACTTCACAAGGCTAATTGGTAGCTGGCTAATTCTGTCTGACAACATCACTGCTTTTCCCAACACAATGGTAGCCTTAGGCTGTGAGAGAAAAGGTTCTTCCCAAAGTTACTGTTTTCTAAACTAGAAACAGAACTTCATTGCAAGGTTTCTACATCGAAGACGATTGGCAGACCAAGGAAAGTCTTACCGCTGCATCAACATTAGCAGGAGAATCACCATTGGGATCTGCCAGCATAGAAATAACACTAATCATTATAGTTTCCACTGTGTGAATGGGAAGCCAGCGTTCCTCAGGTTTTTCATAGCCATATTTGTCTTCTCCAGGCTCATGAAGAATTGAAATGCACACATCGCCGTTCTTGTCAACTACAAAATAGAACAAGGCATATTTCAGTCATGAACAACACGCTGGCATTTCTTCAGGACAGTCATGGAACTGTTCATCTTCATTCCAGCTAGTCTGAAACATGTTAGTGAAGACACCTTATAAAGAAGGAAAGTAATTAACTAGTGCAGAACTTAAACTGCAATGAACAGGGCCTGGTGGAAGTCTGAATGTGCCTGACAGAGAGGGCACATGGGGAGGAAGGACTCAGTCTAAACTGCAACTCTCAAGACTATTTATTTAGACAGGCTTCCACTACAGTTCTTTCTGTTAAGTTCAGCAAACTCCAGAGTGACTTTTGTTCCACAGCAACAGCATCAGCTGGATATTACTGGAACATACTGAAATATGATTTAAACTGCTGGAATTAGAAAGTGCCTGACAAGTACTCTGTAATTTCCAGAGCTGAAACTGACACAGCTTTAAAATACTCCATGGCCTTTTGATGGCAGCACTGTCTCCTCCCACCTTTTAACATAAACAATTTCTGAAGCTGAAGATTTCTCTTTCCCAGTAAAACCATCTTCCATTTTATTTTACCTTCCCATCCAATCTCCATCAGTCCATAGGTAAATGAGATGTTAAAAGATGTCTCCTTTAGAGGGACTAAAAGATTTCTTTTCATGCTTCACTAGATGAGGATAACCTTGGGCCTTCTATACTAAACTGACAAATCAGTAACAGCAAGATGAAATATTTGAAGGTATAACAAAAGGCAGCTAGTCTTCTCAGACTAGAATTTTACACTTAGGAAAAAAAAATTTTGAAAAAAAATCCCTGAACAATTACCAAGAACACAAGAACCTACTCAGAACAGCTTCTGAAAATACTTTAAGAGTATTTCATGCTCTCAGAGCAGCACTACAAAAAAATCTGCCATTGTTATTATTTCTCTATTAGGTAAGGATGGCAAAGTAAAGGCAGAGTTTCATATTTCCAACACGAACAGAAATATCTGTCTTCACTGCATTTTAGTTTGAACTGCAAAAAGAAATTGAAATTTTGACGTTTCTTACCATTCGGATGCCAGATTTCTGTGATGAATTTCATTTTTGGCGGCCTCAGTGGGTAGTCTTTTGGAAAAGTAAGATGAGCCTTGAAAACACCACCTTCACTGGGGAATCAAAAATATCTTAGTAGAGTTTCTTGTAAGCTTAAGCTGAAGATTGGAACTTACTGATGTTCTAAGTTTACACCTCACACAACATCATGTTGGTAATTAACAGTATCAACACTTCCATATGCAATGTAAAGAGTTTCTACATTAAGAAGATCCTTTCACAAGACACTGCCAGTTCCCCAGGTTTTTTTAGAACTAGGATGATGTTCCTGAGGGGAAAAACCATGACGGGGGGGGGAAGGGAATATCAAAAAACTGCCAAGGAATTTACCATCTGGAATCCCAACTTACATTTTTTTCCTCCCAGTACATTTATTAACAGGAAAAAAAAAGGTATTGCCAATAACTGCCTTTCTCAAGTCCAGCACAGCAGACACCCATTTTCCTCTGTAAGAGACCTCAGTCCTAATTTTGTGGTCTCAGTCAGCAGCAGTGAGCCCCAGGGAAAAAACTGCAGAAAGCTCTGGCTTGTGTCTACAGTATTAAATGCAAAAATACTTCAAATCCCACCTTTTCAACACTAAGCTAAAGCGACTCAGGCGTTACAGTGAGGCGTTCTGCATTAGTTACACACTCAACTGGAAAACAATAATAAACAAGAGACATGCAGGTTTTATGTGGAGTTACAGGCCAGGAATAGTCTCTTTTGAAAAATGTGAAGGCCTGTATTAGATGGAAAGGTTTACAGATGGAATACTTTGCTAATGTCAGTAATGTAACATTTGTCCTACTGCTGTAATTTCTTCTAACTGAAGGCTGTAACAAAATTTGGAATTGCAAAGGCAAACCAAGTGGAACATAAACCTCCGAAGAAGATAGCATGAGATGTACGGTGTGACAAGCTACTCCTCAGCAGCCACACAGACAAAAGAACAGAAAACTGTTCGGTGCAATTTTATTCCTGTATTTTTAAAGGAGCAGGAGTCTCTAAAGTGCACCGGTTACTGAGAAAAATAACATGTTATTTTTTTGCCACTAACCAAAGGGGTGCACTTCCAGCAAGTGTCTCAAAAAATCAAAAACCCTAAAGAAACAAACAAAAAACAACCCCAAAAAGCATTGCCTTTAAGTAACTTGGCTCTTTGAAGCAGCTGAGGGGATCTGAACCCACAGCATTTTTCACACGTTTTAGAAAAGACAGGCGGTTTCCAAAGAATCCTTCATCCCAGGAGAAGTAAGAATTCCAGAAACACTATTTTAACATCCATAATGTCAAGACAAAGGAGAGCTCAACTGCATTTTTTGATAGCCCTAAACCAGTCAAACCCTTTCTTTCAAACTGAAAAAGCCCTTCTTTCCCTTTTTAAAGAAGCAGATCCTAAAGCTACTAGGCTGTAGGGCATCCCTGGTTGCCCCATAACAAGTGCATATAAATACAGGTTTTAAAGTGGATATACAATAGACATTACTTAATGAAATACAGCTGTCAGTTAAGGGGGATCAATGTCATTTCAGCAATATTCCTGATAAAAGGGTTTCTGTCAGTAGAATAATGCACTAATGCTAAAATCTTTTCAAGCAAACTCAGAATAAATGAAGTGGGACCAGGAATGAGACTGATGTTTGAAAATTGTTTAAGTTAAACTACTATACATGATCCTCCTTATCAAACAGCCCAGGGAAGAAGGATTCAGTGTAATACCACCCTGAAAAACAGCATCCAGGGACTGGAACAAAAGAGGTTTTTTAATTAAAAGCCTCAAAAAAAGCTCAGGACCCTACAAAAGTGGAGTTAAAAAAACACTATTGCAACTTTTAACACCGAAGATGATAATCAATTAGAACCAGCATTTTTTTTATTGACAGCATTTATAAAATAGCCATGAGAATACAACAGAACCACAAAACTGTTCAAAAAAGGTCAACAGAAGTTGAAGAGACCCTCTCATGCAAGACATGAGAGCCACAGTGCAGTGAGACTGAGGAAAAGCCAAGCAATTTGATTACTGGGTTTAAATACTAATTCAAAGTCTGCCAACAGACATACAGAACCTCATGCTGCAACTAAAATTGACCTCAAGTAAATGTCACTAGTAGTTTACTACTGCAACAGCTTAATGGAGAGAACAGAGTTCATCTGCAGGACTACACTTTAAACTGACCTCTCATGGGCACAGAACTTTTCCCCAGAAACTGCAGTAGATGATCACCCCAAAGTACTCCAGATCACATTTGGAAGTTCTCCCATCTCAAACTGACAGGATTTGAAGCTAATTCTATGAACTGCTGTGGTTTCCTCCAGCTTCAATTGAGTATTTTCCTACCATCACAAGCACAAAGTTGTAATGGTTTAACACAGCACTATCAGCTGAACTACAGCCTCCCAGCAGCAACAGCAAATAGTGGATTTTATCTGCCTTCCTTACATGTGAAAGAAAACAGAAGCTGCCTCTAAGTGTACCTATTCTTCTTCTTTTCCATACAAGTACAAAGAGATTGCTGTTACTTTTTCCCAGGGGAGCAAAGCAGTTTAGAACTTTTACATAGTAAATCCAGCTATTAACATGCATTCTGCTAGCAACAGAAGAGCATTACCTAATTTAGCACACAGGTTTTGGTTAGCTTCTATTCACCAGGAGCAAACTAGAACTAGTTCACTTTAAGTTTCTGTATAAGTATCAGTACTTACTATAGTGTATCTGGAGGACCAATAATAAGGACTTCCCATCGATAAAGATCATTGTCATCTATTAAGCCCGCTGAAAAGCCTTCCACTGGATTTTTGTTGAGCTCTGTGTAGGAAAAAGAATTTAAAAGTAACTTTAGGTGTCTATAATACACATTTGCTGTTTTTGCTCCTGTGCCCATACATGACCAAAAAAACCCCACGACATATGGCGCTTGTTCATGGATTCCAGCCTGAGTGAGTCCCCTCAGCTCCCCACCACAAACACTTCTGCCAGAGCTGAGACCATGTCTGACCCTAAAACTCTCCAAGTGCAACGTGAGTGCAAGGGCCAGAACAACACACGACTATGGGACGTGGTCGCCTAAACTAGGTAACGAGTGCTTAAGTCAGGAAACAGGCCTAATAATAATAAAAAAGCTTTACAAGAACCCCATGAAGCCAGCTTAAACTAAAGTATGTCTTTAACGCTAGAAAATGTTAACAGAAGACCAAAGTCACATAATGTTTTTATTTAAAAGTAACATTCTACTTTGTTTAAATGATTTCTTTTTCAGATTCTGAAAGCATTTGAGACCTGTGGCAGCAAATTCTGGAGATAATGATTTACTATATTTTGAACTAGTACAAGAGAACATAGAAGATAACCTGCTATGCTGTTCAGTTATGGGGTTGTGTATTTTTTATTTCTTTCTTTTGCTTCAGTTTTTTCCATCAGTGACAAGCAACAGAGCATTCTAAGTGTATAGGCTACTTCATACAGTTACTGCCAGATAGAGGCTTCTGTGGAAATAACTACACACAAGTCACAGCTAGTTCTAGACTCCACTGAACTTCTGTTTTCAGCCTGCTCCAGGAAAAAAAAAACCCTGTAAGATTTGGAATTAAATACTTCAAACAAGCTTTGCCCATAATCCAGTGGTGGGGGTAGGAAGGTGAGGACATCTATTAGCTGACAGCTTCAGATCAGAAATTACATTAAATGATGTATTTATGCCAAATCCAAATTCTTCGTCCAGCATTTCCAATAGTACACACAAAGGCAGATCTTAGGTACTCAGGATACAGGAAGGGGGAAAGAAGTTATTCCTTCAACTGGTCAATAATTTCCAGATTAATAATGGTAGTTATTGTGGAAAAAAATCAAAACAAAACCAACCATACTTATTTTATAACCTGTCAGACACTATGCAGTCCTCATTATTCTGTTCCACAGTTTGTGTGCATATTCCCATTTTTTAAACCTAAAAGCTGTAAGACAAATTCAGAGGGCCTTATAATGCCCTCAGGACATGCAGAGGAACTTCAAGTGAGAACCTTGTACCTTTCTGGAGAAAAGCTGCCATTATGTCCAAACTGATTTGCCTAAGCTTGCAATCACTGGTGACCAGTTAAGTTCTGAACTATTTTAAAATGTGGCTGAAAAAGGCAAGAAGAATCAATTCAAGCCCTACACAGAGGAGTCTAAGTCCACACTGGGAAAACAAAGTGCTCAGCTCACGTGAAGGACCAAGGTCCCAAAGACAGAGACAGCAGGAACATCAACTTCGGTCACTACCAATTTAGTCAAACTGGATTCTAAAATCCCAAGGAACATATTGAAAGGGGTTTTCCTAGGAGCTACTCAGAAGGGTGTAATCAGGATTTGAGCTCAGCCATCCAGTCCTCAAGGTGCAAGACAAAGATTTGGGTACTGAGCCCACCCATGTTTTTTCCAGACAATGCCTGAAAGAAAAAGCAACACCACAGGCTCTCTAACCAAGATGCAAACCTCAAACCCAGCAGCTACAGCATGGCCATGCCTCCCATAAGCAAATCAGTTTTCAGATTCTGACATCTATGAAACCTTGTGGAAGCAGCTGCACAAGCTTGAGTAACTACTTCATCTTCACTGAAAGGGCAGCTAGCCTAGGTGACCATCTCCCATTAAAAGAGAGCTTCACCAGTACTTTACTACCTCCTTAATACAGACATTTCCTCAGCATGGTCTGTTAAAAGTTCCACCACATCAATAGTTGAATATAACCTGCTCTTTCAAGCAGGATTTCATTTAAAAAATTGCCTATTGCTTGTGAAAAAAACCATCTCTGCTCTGACATTTACATCATCCTTCCACATATTAATAATATTGTACTACAGAATATCCACTGTAGTAACTACAGAAGTCAGAATGCAAATACTAGGTTTGACTATCTCACCTAAGACTTTCAAACTTGAAGTCTGTGAAACGCAGGTCCCATCATTTCTGCATTTCCACCGAGAAAAAAGGATTTTTTCTGAGTTCTGTGTGAACTGCTGTAACTCAAATTGCTCACATTTAGCTTCTTTATTGTTTGCAAGTTATCACTGCTCACTGATAAGACTTTAAAGACTGCCAGAACTTAAGACTGAAAACATTCAAAATGTTTCTCTCTATTTAAATATGCCACATTATTTCTAAAGACAATATACATATTTTCTTCTCTATTTCTTAATGTGTGCTGTTTCTCTTTTGACATCTGTCTCAGCTTTAAACAACTTTATCCCTAAGTAGTTCAAAGCATTTTCCATGTATTTATTCCCAAGAAAGACAGCTCCTACACTCCAACTCACACCTAGGACCATGCAGCACTATATTGCAAGCGAACTTGTGAGAAGGAGTAAGATTCCTGGATGCCAACACCTTTAATGTAGAACATCTGTGTAAACTGTATCAAAGGGACAATCATTAACAAAAATCTTCAGTTAAAGAAGTTAAAGAAGTTTGCTTAGCGGATGTTGCCTATAAAGCAAATGAGCACATTACTTCTTTTACAGGAGGTGGCATCAGTCTTGGCTTGTGAAAAGTTTCTTTTCCTTCCACAGTATTGAAGCACAGCTCAAACAACTGCTGATTGCAGAAATTACTTTGAGGAAAAATAATGAATATAAGCTCATACATCTTTTCCACAAGAGGTATGCAGAATTATCAACAGCAATTTAAAAATTAGCTTTTCCATCCAGATTATTTATGTTAAACTAAACAACACGGCTGGCAGGCAGACAAAAAAGGAAGTCACAGGAAAGTTCTGCACTGAGACATGAAATGCATCATCCTTGCCTGCTTTATCATGGATAGCCAATAGCTGCTACTCATTAGAACCTGCAAATGCCAAGGCCCAAGGTTTGTTTTGCTTTGGTTTTTTTTCCCCTGGATATAGTCAGTGCTGCATATCAGGAAAGTTAACCAGTAGTCCCACCTGTCTCTTGCCTCTCTCTTCACTAGCTGAGCCTCACACAGTAGTGAAATCCACACACCAAAATCCCAAAGGAACAGCGATGCAGGCAGGGCAGGAAAGGAACACACACACACACAGAGAAGGGTGCTGCCAGGCTGGTGTCACTGCCCACCCACCGAGTGACACTGAGGCTGCACCCAGAGCAGGGACACCTGCTCCCTGCGCCTGTCACTTCCCAGCCACAGAACTTAACTGCTTGCAGCCTGAACAGGAGCTTCCCTAGACAAACAAGTGGATAAAGCAAAGGATTCAGCTGCCTTCTCCAGGCAGGGAGAGGGGAACAAGCTCTTAGCGCAGGTCCTCTACAAAGCCCTGCTGAAAAACTGTCCTAGAAGTCCTGGAAAAGCAGAGAAACCAGAAACATATGAAGAATTGGATCCTTCCATGTTATTTTTCCAACAGCTTTACTTTGAGATTTCTTGTTCAGCTAAAGACATACTGTACTTTTAAAACAAATGACAATATTAACATATTTCCATCATGTCCATGCCTAACTAAATGCCATTTACTTGCAACTACTATATACTACAGTCTGTGGTTTAGCATTTCTGACAGTATTTTTTGCATTTCTAAATATTTAATATAAAAGGCGTTTTTCTACCCAGCAAAATTAAAAAAAAAAAAAAAAAATCCAAAACATTCTTATACTCAGTCTAGCATTTTCAGGTAGAGCCCTTTGCAGACCAAGCAGCAGCTGACAGCCAAAGCAGCACACACCTGGACAGCTGCCAAGCAGCAACATACTTGGAATAAAATCCAGTGTCTGTTAATAAATTAGACATTCAATTCCTTTAATCCTAGTCCTGAACCTGGGATTAAATCCAATACCTGATTTGGGAGGTGACGAAGGCTAAAGGCCCATAATCCAACAGAACTGTTTCAATCCAGAACAGATTTTAAAGCCCCATGGCTCCCTTTCCACATGATCTGCCACACAACACACTGTCTGTCCCTTCAGCTCTTACTAAAGCAGATCTAAGTTACCATTGCCTTTAACTTGAGCCAACACAGCACCACAGGCTGCACTTCCAGTTTCAGGGTTTAGTTTACATCAAGTCACTGATGTTCCCACACTCACTGAAACTGCCTTTATATAAGCCAAGAGACTTCACCAATCCCAGAGCGAAACAGCATCAACAAAAATGACTAAGCAGAATGAGCCCCAGAGCTCCATGGAACAGCTATGTACGGCATCCAAACTTTTCAGCCTGACGTCTCACCCAGCCAGCCACTGCACATGAACTCTTTGAGTATTTTAAGACACATTACAGTACAAAGCCTTCAAAAATATGAACATTTTTCCTGTATTTTTTTACTAGCAGTCTCTTTAGTAAGTTAGATCGTGTTTGAGTTTTGTGCAGCCAGTGCACAGAGTACACCAAAAAACAGACTAGGGAGCCCAAGTCCTGGCTAAGGCCAGGATAAACCATCTAGCTGGTTTACACAGCAAGCAGGCCGTATCAGTACTTTATAGCTGCTGCCCCTTAGATTTCTGCTGTCTTAATTGCTTTTTGTGAGGCTCAGTCCCAGTCCAGGAGTTTCTAAAAACTCTTCACACTGAAAATCTTCATTCTAGACTCTTTTACTCTGTACCCCTCACTGTGACTTCCATATAGTCCTATTACTTCACTGAGGTCAGTTAGATTTCCAAAACTTTGTTGCCTGCAGAACCCAGCTGTACATCTCAGATTCTAGAGAACGAGGGCTGAGATTATGATAAAGTAACATGATCTCTGTGTGGAGATGTATTCCTCAAGCTCTCCATTTTAGCTGCTTTCATCATGTTCTGTCTTGCTCCACAAGCTCATCCAAGAAGTTCAGACAAAACCCAGCACAAAATATGCACACATTCCTGATAGCCACTGTGGGAGTGACAAATAGACAACATTTGAAACAGAACAGATTAAGTCTCTGAAGGACATTGAAATTATTTTGAAGGGAGACTAAAGTAGTAAAGACAAACCTGTCTTATGCAGAGATTCTACCAACCATTTCACTAGAAGCTTTAGGTTTGACTTTACCCTGGCAACTAATTTCCAGTGCTCCACACATCACTCCTTAATAAGAGCAGCATTTCAGATCTCAACAAATCAAATTCTCTGAGCTCAGAAAATTTGTAAGAAGGGTTGCACAATTAGCATTAACAGGCAAGCTGCATCTCAGTGCAGTGCTATGCACCTCTGTGTACTGCTTTACTTGCCATCTCCTCAGCTATACCTGTGAAGTCTTCCTTAGGTTTATACAGTGAAGCATATTTTGAAAGGCCAGAGGACAAGGTTGGAGGTTTCTTGTTTGATTTTTGGTTTTATTCCCAGTCAAATTCCTAGCCATGGCCACAGTTCAGTTTTGCAAACAAGTGGAGAGCAGCAGTAGCCCAAAGTTCCTAAAACTGCTGCTACAGGTATGAGGATTAAGGTACCAGAGAAACTTGAGTATATAGAGATTGGAATTATTTTATGAGTAAACTATCACATTATTCTAGAATTAAGAAAAAAATTGAGTTTCTTGATTCTGTATATTCTGTAGCTCTATGGTCACAGGAGTCATGGCATACCTGGAGACAGATAATTGGAAGCTCAGGTTAGTTATTTAGTGGAAAACTGCATCTTAACACACCAACCAGGAGCTTGCAGGTCTTTGGTACTGCCCTGGTTCTTAAGGAGTTCCCCATAATCCCTTAAACCCATGGAGGTGGACATCAGTAGACACATCAATGCTCCTTTAGACTTCTCTCTCACAGGTTTCAAAACCAGCTCTTAGACAGTGTCAACTAGAGCACAGATACCCAGCAACTGATCTAACCTGGTAACCCAGTTTACCCAGCCCACAGTCTGTTCCTGTGCATCATTCCACCTGAGAGTTCCTAAGGACAGGCAAGGATAGTCACAACCTATACTGAGGCATTTCCTTTCTGCAGCACTCTTCATACATGGACCCTTCTGTGTACACACACTCAAACCAGGCTTTTTCCAACATCCCACCCTACACAAGGTCAGGCTGCTTCCCCCTCCCTCAATACATCTGCCATTAAGCAAATATCTAAACTCAGTAACTTAAGTTACTGTGGACCACATTGTGCCTACTAAGCCCACAACCCTTTTCTTTCAAAACCACTGTGGTGTTCAAATTACATTCCTGTCTGAATCACTGGAAATGCAGAACACACTCATCTGATGAAAATCTCTGAATGCCATAGTATTGTTTGAAGTTTTGAAAGCTATGCTTCCAGAATTAAGGTTCTCAGCAGCAAGTTCTCAGAATACATTATCAAATTACTATCAGCCATGTAATTTTGGTAGAAATCAAGACAAAACATTTCCTAAACAGCCTTCTTTGACTACACTACTAGAAGCATGCTGCGTATCCCATCAGACCAGAATCCAGCTGTTACACTACCCAGGTTAAAATGGAGATTGAGTAAGGTCTGTTTAAGGACCACAACAAAACCGTTCCCAGTAAGTTCTGAATTTTGAGGGAAAGTGTTATGAGGAAGGGAAAAAGAAGGATAGTAAAAACAATTGAAAGAACTCTGATTTGGAAATCCACATGTAAAAGGAAGCAATGATGTCACCAGGGAATATTCAGTACTTTCCCTACAGTCAACTGCAGCACAGAGCCATACTCATCTGTAACACTCAGTGTAACAGAAATGCCACCTCCACTTTGTCCTCCATTTGATGTCTGTTTCCAGTCTTAAAGAGTTAGACAAGTATTCAACAGCTATCTGCATCTGTCTGTATTTGAGAGGGTCACCCAGAGCAGCATTCAAGAGATCTTATCAGGGTGAGTAGTTTCTGCGACACCATAATTATCTCATCCCAAAGCAGGTGTCAAAAACAGGTCAGATGAATCACACTCTACACACACTTACTTCTCTCACCTACAAAGGAGACTACAAGTTTCAGATGCCTACTGTACACAACTGCTGGAATTTGGCAAGACAGGCGTTATCCCAGGTGCCATTAATGCAGCTGAGTTTACCATGGACAGGAAAAGTTGCTCAGCTTCTTAAAAGCTAATTACCAACAGAATAAAGCTAAGGAAAAAAAATCCATCCAAATATCTTCTGAGCAGTCACATACACATTAATCATGAAATAGCACTGCTGCAAAGAGCTAAGGATTCTAGGACGTTTATGGTTCATAAGCAAAAACAGAAGACCATTAGAAATCCACTGAAAAGTCTCTATGGCATGCCTATGCCACAGGGAGATGTTAACATCTAAGTTGTTGGGCAAGTCATGGAGAATTTTCCAGCTTGTTTTCTCTCCTGCTTATAATATGAATAACAGGTTTGCATATCCAACTTGAGCCACATTGTTATTCAGAATTGTTTTAAGGCATTCCTGTAAATGACTCCTGACAGTACCATCTTCTAGATCAGCACCAAATGCCAGCCAGCTAAAAAAACAGCCAGCTTGACTTACGAAGTGTACGGTGACAGCACAGAAATACGTTTCCCTTAACAATCCACACACAGAGACTGGATGTGAAAACCTTTACAGAGGATTTCTATCAAAAAGTCTTTATTATTATTCTAAACCTGTGCAAAAACTACTAACATTACTGTCCAGGAGAGCAGTTATTTTTATGGAACCCCATTTCAATTAGATTGCTATACTTAGTGTTCTTACAAGGTCTGGATATCTGATCTGTGCTACAGCTGATATGCCTTGGACCTGAGAGTAGGAAAGAAAAGCAAGTATGAACCCTTACACTTGCAGGGTGGCCTAAAGCTCAATTCTACCAGAGACTGTAAGTGAAAGATCTCATCAAGACCAGACACTGACAGATATGCAGGGAAAACTGAAGCACAGAGCAGGTGCAGCTCGGCGAGAGCAAAGGCCTGCATGTGAAGCATTGCCCTGATCCTGTTCCCATACAGTGGGACAAAAAGTAGACAGGAGAGTTTCAGGAGTCACATGCCCTCTTCCTCACACAAACCACCTGCTCTCCTTTCTCCAGGCACCCAAGTCTGCACACTCATTTTAGTATTTGGTTAATTCTTGTTTTCAGAACAGCAGCCACCTCTCAGATCAGTTCCACTTCATTAGAACCCCATCTCTATGCTAGGAACAAACTGTTGCATTTTACATCAAAACAGAGGTTGATTAAACACTACAAGAAGAAAATTTAGCAAATGCCTACTTGAGGCAAACAAGTTTCATCTACAAAGGTCACTTATTTTCAAACTGTTTAACACAGGGCTTTGGAGGAACTAAAAGCCGACTTGTACCAACCACAGAAGGGACCAGGTAATCCTATATTAGTTGAATATGTATGTATTGTTCCAAGTCTGTCTTGCATTAAAAAGAAATTTCAGCAATTTACAGAAAAGTCAAGGCAGAATCAGCTATAATTACATGTGGTTTCATCTGAAGACCATTCACACTACTTTATTTATCCCTATCAGTTTCTCTTAAATATATATATATATATGTATATATACAGCAAATAAATAAATCCTTAGTTTGCAGTTCCGCAGCAAATAACTACAATACTTAAGTTGGAATCAGTATCAATCACAAGTCAAGATATTTTAGTTGGTTTTCCATGATTTAACATCTCCAAAGGAAGCTCCTATCAACAAAGCAGAAATTCTGAGGAGAGTATTTTCTCAAATAGTATTAATATTGCACCTTACTTCAGAGGATCTCCAGCAGCATTCTCCCATTCCACTATTCTCAAACAAAACAGGAATAAATCACTCTACTTCCAGATCCAGATATGCCCTTACTTTGGTGTAACTTACAATGCCTTGTTTGGGGGGAGCAGAGAAGGAAAGAACTCAGGAGTTCATGGTGTATTTGGTTCTTTCCCTGAAAGATTAGTAAAGTGACCTCGGCAGAGCCAAGGCAGTGACTCCTTGATGAGGCAGGTTATTGCTTCATTCTGTTTAAGCAAGTGGTTGAGTCATCAAACTCTTCCATTCTGCAGTTTAGCTAAACCTCTCCAAAGCTGCCAGCACCCCTGAAATTTTGCTGGTGGCTGCTGCTATAAATATTCTTTTCTTTGAAGATGCAAAGTTCAGTTTCTTTCTGCAAGAGCAGCATTTGGAAAACTCACAGGTAGCAGACGAAGTTTGCCATTAGTCACATTTATCATGTTATTTACAGTGCAACAGAAATCCAGACTGCTTGTGCTGTTGTAGTGACTGGAGTCTGAGCAAGGCCTGTGTTTTAGCAACGATATTGTCTATAAAGTCAGCTTGAGAAAGGGAGCTTTGAAAATTCCATTATCTCATCTGTTATAACAGGGCCCGACGCTGCCAGGGGGTTAAGGTGACTGCTACACACATGCTGTACCCCAAACAGCATCAGACAAAAAAAAAATTATGGTTATATAAAAAAATGAAAGAGTCTTCCAAAAAAAAATATGCAGGAGTGTTTATAATTTCAGGAACAATTAAAATGCTAAGTTTTACATGTGCAGGACTTTGGAGTCCTAATTATTTGGGATAATACAGAACATTACTGTCCATACGAACAGAACTTCACAAAGGAGGTAACAGGCAATCTAGTACCAAATTAATACTTCACATCAGTGCCACTCAAATTACTGTATTATAGACAAATTTACTGTAAGCCAGTGCTCAACTGTAAACCAAGGTTTCTTATATACCAGCCACCCCAGAAACATGCATGTAAGCTTTGATGTATAAAGCAATCTTCACTCTGCAATTCCCTCTCCATTCACTACTCAGACTTTTTTAAAAAATAAATCCGATCTAATTGCCAAAAATTCAACTAGCTCAACACTACACAGCAAGATTCTTCCACAAAGTAAAACTTGTTCAACTGTCTCATTAAGTATTTAATAGAGTTTTCCAACTTGTTAGTTTTTAATTAGACATTTCTGCTTTGAAACAGAAGCAGTATACACTTTAAAGTGAAATAACACCATGTTTCTCATGTTTAAGAACAGCATTAGTGTGCCTTTTTCTGTATCCTAAGTTGGAGATTATTTACAACCCAGCTCAACTTCAGCCAACAAAGGCATGGTTATTCCCATTTCCAATGCTCCATGTTTATGTTAGAGAACTCGCACTTCTAGTTCCACTGTGTGCTCCTGATTTAACTGCATCCTCCCTGTGTGATTTTGCTGGTTGAACTAGACAAGTCTGCCTACTCTAAAGTCTCTGTGTCAGCAAGAATTCGGCAGAAAGATGAAATAAAAGTATTCAGAGACATACCTCAGTCTGCAAAACCTTTGGGCTTGACAGATCTGGAGACTGGAAGAGAAGCTTTATACCCTGTTGTCTGCATCTCTTTATAAAGAACATAAAGTTTTGGGGCTGTAAAAAAAAAGTTTATCCTTCACCAGCTCCCCTGAGGGGTGAACTCTGCTAACCCAATGCTACACCAAACTACATATTTGCTGTAGACTTTTTTTTGAAGTTCAGGGGACTTTTTTTTCTTTTAGTTTTTCCTGAACTCTGCCTGGAAGAAATGGACAGGTCACAGCTATTTCATATTGTTATCAACTCACAAAAGGCCCCTCCCCTCAAAAAAAAAGTAAGAACAAATGTTTGAATTTTAAGATATCTCCAGAAGCTACAGCTTACAATTAAGTTGATTTCAGAAGGAACAGCATTTAATTTTGCAGATATCCATAGTCATCTGATCCTCCAGCTCTAGTTAGACTACCCTTTTCAAATGGCTTTGCTATTGAGAGACCCAACTCATCACTTATCTTAAGATTTTAAAAAAACCCCGAAAAACCCAAACCATAAAAACCACCCAAAGTTCTTATCACCCTGAATTGTTCTTGTGTGTAAACGGGAGCAAGCACATGTCAATATAAAAACAACTACGCTTAGTCCCTGGGGATCCAGCTCAGTATATCATTAGCAAAGGCACTGTGAAGCCACATAGAATTTGGGAGATTAAAAAATAACCCACGTGTAACTTGAAGTTATATTTTGTGACTGTCAATGAATGTCCCTTCTCTCTGAGCATTCTCAGCATCCAGAACATGCCACTGGAAGCGCACAAGCATGTTGTAGTGGTGCTGTGGGACCAGCTTCCTGCCCAAGTTACAAGCCAGCTTGCTTTCAAAAATCAACAAAAAAATAAAAGTCTGTCTTAATACAGTCACTGGACCAACTTGAGGTTACATTCTCAAGTTTTGCTCTGTTTGGTAAGACACGTTGTTTAACATCTCACTGACAAGCAGCAGCCTAATCAGCTGACCTATACTTTGACAAAGTACTCAGGAATTAAAACAGCTCATTCCAGTGCTCCAAGCCAGACACCTTCTCTCCCCAAAATTAAGAACCAAAGCATATGGGGGAGCAAACAGGTAGCCACTCTGAGAACTACTGTTTAACATTCCTCTCTCCCTGCCATTGTTTTTTCTTCTGAGCATTGAAAAAAGATATCCAGAGTCTCATCACTGAAGAATTTTTATACTCCTCAACTGCTCCACCATTGTACTGGTTTCAGATTCTCCCTTCATTTCTGAATGTCTTGCTTCAACTTCAGATCTCGTCATTATCAAAGCACAAGTGAATGATCTAAAGCAATTTAAACTAGCTTAGATCACATAACTCATATCAACTGTCTACAGTCCTCCAAAACCCAACTACCAGGTATGACCCCATGACTCACCACACTTGATATAGGCAAAAACTGCATGGAGCAAAGAGACTGAATCTGTCCCACCAGGGCATATGCCACCAGAGCAGTGACTTCTGGTTTGAGGCAGAAGAAACAGTGTGGGTATTAACAAAGGGACGTGGTGGAACAGGTGAGACTTGGAAGACAGTCAGCAGTAGTGAAGGAAGATCATGAAGCTCAGCCTCTGCACTACAACTTCAAGCTGCTTGACACCAGAAAAACCAGTGTCAGTCCAGTGCCAGTTCAGTTCAGGTGTCACACAGAAAATAGTTTCTTCCATATGTGATAACTTTCTCAGGTCAGTTATTCCAAGTAGGACTTGGGAAGAGATCAAGACTCTTCTTCAATGCTCACCACACTTCATGCATACTCTAAATCACTTTCAACATAGTTTCAATTCCTTCTAGCACATGTAAAGGGATATCAAAGGTATTGATATTACTTAAAACACAAAATCCCCACAATAGCTGCATGGAGTAAGAAAATGGCTGCAGTCAGTACAGTTGAATCAGTAATAAGGGCAACTAGAAAAGCTCATCAGTTTTTACCAGTACACATAAAGCCTTCAGATAAGACTGAGCACAAAGTTACACAGAAGTTAACCCCTAGATCTAATAGTCTACAAATGTACTTACATAGCCAACAACTTTGTGCTTACACAAGGTCTTAAGACCTCACAAGACAAAAAAAAAAAAACCAAACCAACCAACAAACAAACAAACAAAAAAAAACCCACCACAGAAGCTGAATACTTACTATCAAAATACTTCAACTAAAAGTCCAACTTTCTTTTGTGGAGCACAATTAGTAGATTAAAAGAGACATTCCAGACAGATGAACAACTATTCTAGGTTACCAAATGCTTTTTTAAATCAAGTTAGACAGCATCTATTCTACACTGTTGTTTCCCTTAAAGGATCAAATACAGGAGACAGAAGCCTCACATCACAAGCGGTCTGGAGCTCCTGCAGTAAGCCCATACCAAGGGCTATTAGCTTATCTGAACGTGCAGACACCTCACTGAGTGGCACTAATAACTTCAGCAGTTACCAGAGCATTAACAGGTGCATGCTGATGTTCAGGACTAAGGCCACAGTATGCGATTTTTAGCCACAGTACGAGATTTTTTTTTTTTTTAAGAGCTTCACCTTAAAGGGGTAAAACATTCTGTGCTAGTAGTTAACGATATTGAAGTTTCTCAAACTGATCATCAACCAAACTCAGAAAACAGTGCTGCAGATGAACAAATACACCATCCAGCTCGCTATACCCAGTTATGCAACCTCATCTCCTTACTGCTAACAATGCTGCTTTCCACCCTTAGGCTCCCAACGACATTAACTCAAGTTTCGGGCCAAAATCCTCCTCCGGGAATTCCTGTGCCACCCAGTGACCCTGTCCCTTTGTATGGCTACTCGACCAACTCCAGCCAGCGCTGTAATTGCCCGAGTTTAGGTACACCTGGCACACACTTCCTTAAGTGGGTACGAAGCAATTTTTACGTAAGGGACGAAAAAAGGCGACGCGGTTCCCCCAAGATACCGTGCAGACCCGTGCGCTTCCTCGAGCGGATGGCCGTATCCCGGCCCAGCAGGCAGAGGATGCGGCGAACATGTGCAAGTGGGGGAGGGAGGGAGGGAGGGAGCGCTGCTGCCGGCTCGTTTCCCTTTAAGTGTGGCAGCGCACACATGGAGCCGCATTGTGCAGCCCCGCGCATGCGGGGCCCCTCGGCGGGGCCGGGCCGGGCCAGCTCGGCCGCCCGCCCGGGGACAAAGGGAGGGGGCGCGGCGACACCGAGCCCGGCTGACACCCCGCTGACACCCCGCTGCCCTCCGCCGCCGGCCCGGGCGCAGCACCCAGGCCAAGTCCGTCCACCAGCCCGGTCCCCAACTCCTCCTCCCCCGCGCCCGTCCCGCCCTCTCGCCCCCGGCGGACCCCCCCAGCCCCTCCCGCGGGTCCCCCCGCAGAGGTCCCACCCGCTCCTCCGCCCGCACCCGCTGCTGCCCGGTCATCTTCCCCCCGCCGGTGCCTGCCGAGCCCCCGCCGCTCCTCCTGACAACAAAGGGGCCGGCGGCCTCCCCCTCCCGGGTACGGGAGGTTTGGGGGAGCCGGCGAGGGGAGGCGGGACGAGGCTCCCGCAGCTCCTCGCGGAATAGGGGTGTGAGTGCGGGGAGTCAGCCTGGGCCCGGAGTACCTCGTTCCGGGGGTGGGGGAACAATCCTCCTTCCTCCCCTTCTTTGCGGCGCCTCAGAAACACCCCAAACATCAGCCCGCACACATCCCCCGCGCTGCGGGACGAGCTCCGGCTCGGTTCTCCCCCCGCCCCAGGGAGACGGAACTGTAAGGGGAGGGGACGAGGAGTCCTCCAGCCTTCGTACCAGGGGGCTGAGGGGGCCGCCGAGCCCGGCCGGTGCCACCCGGCGCTCCGCCGGCGGGACGAGGGCAGCCGAGGGGACGCTCCCCCACCATGCCGGCCCCGCTCCCCTCCCCCGGCTCCCCTGGCAGCAATCGCCGGTCGGGCTCCCCCTCCCCCGCTCGGCCTAGTTCCCTCGGCTCCCGGCTGGGCACAGCACGGCGAGGGGGGGCCGTAATCTCCCCTTCCCCCTCACACACACACACACGCACTCCCGCCCGCCCCCTCCCCGAGCCGGCGCCCCTTCCGTCCCCCGCTACGGGCCGCGGCCCCTTCGAGGCCGCCCGGCCGCTGCTCCCCCGCGGCGGATCACCCGCCGCCCTCCCTTCCTTCCTCCGCCGCCGGCCCAGGTACCTGCTAGTTGTCTCCGCAGTAGCAAGGCGGACTGGAGCTCCGTCATTCTCCCCCGCTCTGCCCGGGGAGGGAGTCCCAGCGGCGGCGGGGACGGCGCGGCTCCTGGCGCTGCGAGAGGTGGCGGCGAGCGTCCCTCTGCCCGTCCGCTCCGCGTCCGCCGGGAGTCTGGCTCGGCGCCGGCCGCCACAGCACGCAGGGTCCCGGGCAGGGCAGCGCGGCCGTGGCTCCGAGCCGCCCTCCGCCTCCTGCTCCGAGCCCTCAGCGCCGCCACCTCCCGCTCCCCCCGCCAGGAATTTCACCGCACTCGGGCCCGCGCAGGCGCACCCGGGCCGGCCGCCGGCCTGTCCGCGCCACCATCTTGAGAGCGGCCGAGGGGCGGGGAGTCGTGCTTGGCCGCCATGTTGGGAAGGTCCCTGCCTCTTCTCCCTGAGTTAGTGGGGAGGAAGGGAGAGCGCTTCGTGAGGGGAATCTCCTCATGAAGGAGATTATATTTAGGGGTATAAACTAAAACACAGCAAGTTCCGCCTCAACTTGAGGAAGAACTTTATTTGAGTGTGGTCGAGCGCTGGGAGAGGCTTGTCCAGGGAGGGCATGGAGTTTCCCTCTCTGGAGAAATGCCAAACTCACCTAGACATTCCTGCTCTACGTGACCCTGCCTTGGCAAGGGGTTAGACTGGGTGATCTCCAGAGAGCCCTTCCAACCCTAATGATTCTAGGATTTGCAAAGGCCGCCATGTATGACATTATTAGGAAGGAATGCTTCCTTTTGAGGGTGGTGATGCCCTGCCACAAATTGCCTGGAGAAGCTGTGGCTCCCCCTGGATCCCTGGAAGTGTCCAAAGCCAAGCTGGACTGAGTTTGGAGCAAACTGGGATAGTGGAAGGTGTAATGATAGAGGGTGGAATGAGATTCTGCTGAGGTACAGGGAGTAAGTAACAAGGTGTCTGTGCTCAGAGCCCTGCTTGCCCTCAGGTTAACTGCCATCTTCCAACCCTCTAAATACGGGAGGTTTTGAGGAGCAGCTAAAAAGAGCAGCTAAACAGAACAGGTTAAAAGAGTTACCAGCTGCCAGGTAAAAGCTGCTCACACAGGATTGCTGCAAAATGTACATTTTTGTCTCTGTGTGTGGTGGGGATGCTTTGGAGCACTGTGCTGCACTACACTGAGGATGCGCCCAGGGAAGTAAAAAAGATAAAATGCCTAAATCAACTCTTACACTTATGCAAAGGCAGGCAAAGGGGCTTTCCTGCATTAGTGTATCCCTGAAGGGCAACCTAGGCTTGGGTTTGGATCTCCAGCAAAAACCTTCAGAAAAAGGCATTTTGAAGGATGACTTCAAGTCTAAGGATAGGCATTGCAGAGGAAAAGAGCTAAAAATTAAGATCATTTATCCCAAGGAACTAAGTAAGTCACCAGGAGAAGCCTGACAAAAGTACAAATTGTCTGTAGGCTCATGTGTTGACTGTGAAAAATATAGTGTGATAAATAGGTGTGTGCAATTCTAAAATAAAACATATGGGCTGCTCTGCTCCTCTGGCTTTAAGCATTTCATTAGATTCCCCAATTTTACATTTCAGTTCTCAAGTACAATCACTTTCTGGCCAATTGGATGAAGTGTTATTACTAGTGATACAAAGCAGGAAACTCACTGCTCTATTGCAGAAAGAAATTACTACAAAGGGATTTATCCTGTATCAGTTTGCCAAAATGTTCAAATCCTTTATTAAAAGGAATTTTTAAATTTTTTTATTCTACTACAAGGGCTTTATTTTATGAACACCAAAATTGGCTTGTAACAAAAGGAAAGAGAATGAGCAATGGTAACGTCATTTCCTATGCTCCAATTTGGAAGGCCCAATATAGTCTGAGAGTTTCATTTCTGTGCTAGTACAATTAATCAGAATACTATTCTCAGATATTCTTGCAGTTCTGATTAAATCTGTGTCCTTTTCAGTGATTAAACTGGGATGACAGAAGACATCCTATAGTGTATGATACCATTACTGAAATTCGTCTCATAGGGGTGTCCTTAGCAAAAAAGAAGGTCTTTGTGAAAGCCTTTCTCTTTTGTAGGTTGACTCTATTTCCTAACTGTATTTTGTATTTGTATTTTGTATTGCTTCAGTCAGGTTAATTCAATCTTTAAAAAGATTCTATCCATAGGAGGCTATCATGGGCAAGTGCATTTTGTAAACTTATTATGCTAAGAGACAGTTACCCAGATTGGAATTCAGGCGTGTTGATGGGAAGTGACACTATTGTGGATGGTATTTCTCTTTCAGGAATAAAAAGTAGGCTTTGTTCACAATGTCAGTTAAGCCAGCACTAAATTCACTCACTCAACTTTCTGTACCTGATGTCAGTTCAGGCATGAGTACACTTTCTGACAGTTCTATTAATAGAGGACCTAACTACAGCACTGAAGACTGAAAGGTTATATGAAACAACTCTATTTCTATTACATTCTGTTAATCAAAATCATTCTGTATTGTTCACTATTAGGTCACTCGGTGGCAATTACCTGACTTAAGAAAGGAAGTTTTCTGTGGTCTCCTATACTTTGCCTATGATTTTCCTTGTAAGGAACATAGGAGACTATAGTTGGAAAAGAAGAGATTTGGTTTATCCTGGCACAAATGACCTGGATTTCCTTATTCTGGCAACAAATTCAACCCTAGTTTATAAAAGTAATATGTTTCATTATGGGAAACATTGGCAGTTTGAAGTGCTCTAACGCTGCTCTGTGAAATCACCTTGTGTACAGCTGCAAAATGTCCAACATGGCTATGGTGGTGAGGGCAGGTGTGTGACCGAGGCATAAACTAGTTTAGTGTTTCCTTGCAGCAGTAAAGACTCTGTGGAATCCCATCATGAAAATGGAGCTGTCATGCCACAGCAAAGGGGAACTCTGTTGGCTTGTGTCTCATGTTGCCTGTCCTTAAACACACCAGGCTGTCTGAAAAGAGGGAGAAGCCTTTCCCTGCTAGCTGAAGTGATCTTTTATTCCTTTAATATCTACTTTCTGTACTGCCTATGCACAAACACCTTGTCCTACTATTTGTTGAGGCAACATGGACCACATTTGAGGAAAAGATCTCAAGATAGGTGAGACTGGTATTTTGAATTTGTTTTACTGTCCCTGGCATGCAACCTCCCTGCAGCCGTCTCCCCTATCTCTGCATTGAGTGGAAGTGCAATAGGAATTTAGATTACTTTCTCTTTTCTCAGACCATTTCTGGTATAATGACTGTTCAGCTCTGACAGCCATTTGCTGTGGTCCTTACTGCATTAATCTTTACCTTGGCAAGGGTATATTATTATAATTCATCTCATGATTAGAATAGGAAATCCTGGCACTTTTTCTGTGTGGATCAGTTCAGCATCTTGCTTTTCTTGAATATGTTGTCTTTTGTTTGACTTTCTCCCCAGTTCCTCCTTCATGACACAAATCACAGATTACATTAGTAGATATTTTCTATTCTGTAGAGTCTTCCAGGTGGATTCACACTAATTTCATCTTCTCCCTTACTTCAGCTTCTTGGCAAACTCAAAAAACTGATGGGAAGATAGACACAACTCCATGTAAAATTAGAGGAGCTGCAAGGCTCCTCTAATTTTACAAGCTAGAGTCAGTGAAGAGACATTTTAAATGGTAGCATTATGAAATACCAGTTTTTAGGCTTAAAAACAGTTCCTGTTTTTAGGTGAAAAGAGACCATTTATATGTCCTTTGCAACATTTGCAGGCTTGGGTTTCTTGCAGTTTATATCTATCAAACAGTAAAGGCTAAGTGTTTTAAAGGCTTATGTTCCAGATCCAAGTTGTTACCAGGAAATAACATCAATTTGCTGAGGAGTTCTGTGTTCCTGTCTACCCCCTAGCACTTGGGTTTCTGTGCTTTTATTGATACGTAAGTACTTTTCTCTAAGGAAACCCTTTTTTGAATAATCCTTGACTGAGTTTCCTTGTGAGTAGCAAAATCTAAGTTATTTCTTCATAGATTGTATGTAGAGGTAACAGTTGGCCATTACCATGGATATGCATCATAAAGAAAAATGCTCTGAAAACTCCTTGTGAAGAGAGAAATTGGAAAAAAGGAGATAGCAATTCATTGGGTTTTTTTGGGGTTTTTTTTTATTCATAGCTCCTTGCTGGCTTGAATAAGAGCATAACAAGAACTAAAAGCTGTTTTATTCCCAATCCAGTGTGACCTATAAATAAAGTGGGGACTAAACTTGGGCTGAACACATCAGTCTGGCCTCAAGTATTTGTGCTGAGTTCAAGGCTACTCCTACAGAATAGGTTCAAAAGTTTAACTGTTCCTCAAATGTTGGGCTCACGTTTCACTGGAAGTGGGCGTGTGTGTGTGAAGAAGTGTGATTTCCTGGAAAATACGGACCAGTGAGTCAGTAGCATGGCAAACAGAGAGAAGTCTGGTACAGGAATTGCTGCAGCTGCTATAATGCATCTCTTCAGAACTTGCCTCCGTGCAGGGCATTATGAAAATATTTACATTGACTTGTATTGTAGCAGTGCTCAGCTTCCCCAGCTCAGATCAGGGGCCTGCTGGGTTAACACTAATCCCTGATGATCTCCTGTAGAGGTAAGAATCTCCATTCTTCCCTACCAGTCCAAATAGTCAGGATGGATATGCATGGCAGTCCATGGTGCTAAATTTTCTTGCCCAAGATACCAGAGCAAGCCCTGGAGCCAGAAATAGGAGCTAGTCCTGACTTACATTCCCTGATAAATGAAGCCACAATGACTCTAATGTTCAAACTTCACCATGTGCCTGTCTGTCATTCCTTAATAAATCTAGCAGTATTCCCTCTAGGTCACTGACCACAGTAAAGGCTTTAGTTGTGGCACGAAACTTGGGCAATGATTGCTTGAGCCAAGGAGAGTAGATGTAGTTGTGAACTAAGTTGTTTAGTGAAGGGGGACACCCAAACAAAGTGTTTTGACCTGACTTTGGGGTAGGATTTCTGGCATGAATCAGGCTTGACATGGTTGTGGTAAAGCAGCCTCTGGAACTGCAGGAAATCCTTATGGATTCTTCTGGTGCTGTTGATTCAGACTTTTGGCAGAAAAGTGCTGTTAAAGACCTGGGTAAACCAGAATGACCTTGTTCCAAACTTTATTTGTATAAGTTTAAACTATTACTTAAACTGATAATGTTCTCAGCTGGGAAACAGAGACCTGCCTAGTCATTAGTGATAGGAGAGGGTAAAATTACCCCTGAGAGGTGTTCACTTTACACAACGTGGACATAATTTCTTCAGAATTGGATTTCTTTCCTTATTAGTAATAAAAAACAACATCAAAATAAATCTGCAAACAAAAGCAGCAGAAGTTAACGATGAAAGACTGTCTTAAATCCACACAGTTATGGGGAGGGTTAAACTAAAATGAAAGTTGCAATTTTCTAACTAATATTTCTGAAGAACCGAGTGTAAGAAATCTTTGCTCAGCAACCTGAAAGCCTGACCTAATTGACAATCAGTTTAATATACCTGATGGAAAGCAGTCATGAGATCCACTGCTGTGTCAGTGTTCAGTCCTTGGAACAAACACAAGGATGTGAAATATGAGGCAGGTCATAATTGATTTGCCTTTTCTGAAATGCTGGCATGTTACTGGAAGAAAGTAAAGATCAGAATTCTTTGTTGAAAAAGCAAGGACATATACTCTAGAATGGTTATTTGTATGTAAATTTGATGTCAGAAGATAAAATACTGTTTTCATTACTTCCTCTTTCAATTGTTGGCTCAAACAGGAGAGCTAAATACTTGATCCATGATTTAAAATGACAAGCTGGAAATACAAATTTACATAGTTTATTTTATATTTATAGTTTTTAATTATGTTCTTAAACAGCAGATTCCATGTGCTTGGCATGAGGTTACTCTTTGACAGTCAGTAGAACTGTAGTTATTGATTTAAGGTATGTGAACATATATATTTTCAAACTTCTGATTTTGTTCTTTAAACCATCAAGTACTATTTTGTTTATTGGACGCTGTGAGCTTTTAATTGATTCTTTCTGTTAAGTTACATTTGATGGAATTCGATTAAAATGCACAAAGGAATCATTAAAAATGAGAAATGAAAATTTGGGTTTAGCTCCCCCCGCTTCCAAGATATTCATACTACCAGATCTCATCCTCCCACAAGTCAGAGCTAAGCATCCCACACTGTGATTTTGCACAAAGTTTGGAAAAGGAAAAATCAGGCTTCCTTTTCCAAATCTATGTTTGGTTCCCATCTCTTAATGAACCAGGCATCAAAATGAACTTGTTGAATAAACTCAGATGAAGAAATTTCTTTCTGCACCTGCAGATGAAGCTCTGCTGTAAGGAGCTGGTTCAGCACTCCACATGCTATTTCCAGCCACTTACTCAGTAACACCCACCAGTTCGGTGTTTTGACTTTCTCTGAAATTTCTGCAGCAAGCCTGAACTACTGGTATATTCTGTACTTTGTGATGCTGAATTTCATGGCATGTGGGCTGCTCTTATTTCACATTTTATTTTAGATAGGGCTGTTTTTAAAAGAACAGACATACTTGGTTTAAAATAAAGAATTACACTTTAAAGGTTGTTTTTCCTTTTAACCTGTGAAATTCTTTACTTTTGCTCACATCTTATAAAATACATCCCAAAAATTCATTTTGCAAAATGTCTTCCAGTTGATGCCTCTTACCTGAAATTGTGGCCAGAAATTGTTGATTATGAGGTATATAAAGGGCTTGGCAAGAAAGTTAATTTTTTCCTGGAACGGTAAACTTGCAGTTCTTTGAGATATGCTCATATTTGTACCTGACACATTCTGGTGCCTTTGCAAGTACAAAATTAGTGCAGTGCACAAAAGGTAAGGAAATATGTCTGCAGCCAGGGAGCTATTGGAGAGAAATTGCTCAGTGATAAAGGCAGCAGTGAATACAAATGTAACCTGCACAAGGGCTCTATGAACAACACGACCTGTAGTGCATAGTACAAGTGCCAAATCCCTTAATGTGGATGCACTTAGGGATGTTAGTGAGGATTAGTCCCCTCAAGGAAGCAACGTAGGTTAAGAGAGTGTAAGTCCAGCCATCAATGGGTTATCATATAATACAATATTTGCCTCTACTGGAAAATTATACAAGCACAATTCTTATATTATACACAAGAACTCTGGAACTGAATTTAATTTTACCTGAAGCCTAAAGGAAAAGCTGGGTTTTGGAGCACCAAGCAGCAGGTCTATTGTGGAAACAGGTGGGTGAACAAAAGGGATGAACGGCTTGGACCTGTGGAGTCTGGTGATCTCAATGTGTGGCTGTGTAGGACTGCTTTGGTTTTCTGTCAGGACTAAGAACTTGTTGGAGGAGGAGAAAAGGGGGAGGGGGAACGGAGGCAGTGAAAACACTTCAGTTATATTTGGCTTTTTGAACAGATTAATCACTTTGTTGATTTACACTGTCCTTTTTCTGTACTTTTAAAATAATTTCTTAAAGAAGCATTTTAATGAACGAAGTCAGAAGATATTCTGTTAATATAAGCCTTGTTGGAAGGTAAAGAATTTTTTTTTTTTTTTTTTTGATAGTTTGGAAAATTGAGTAATTGCAGTTTTTCCATAACTGCCAGTTAAGCTCCTTCAACCATTCTGGACTGAAACAAAGCCTCTTCTTAGCTTCATTGAACTTCAGGATTTACAATAATAAATCTCATAACACTTTTTTTTCAAGCAAATGTACCAGCTAAAGTTGATATTAATGCTCTATTATGAACAGTATCCAAAAATCTACTTTGAAGTATGGAAAAGAGACTTTGCTGCTTGCTGGCTCACAGGAATAAAGGGATAATAGTTCTTCCACTGATACTGAACTTGTCTTAAGCAAAAGTAGCTTCTAAAATCATGAGAATAATATTCTTTTATTAGCACCTGAGATTCTGTGTTCTTATCCTTTGTCAAAAGTATGTAAAGTGTACAAATGCCGACATGACTCCAGGAAAGAAAAAAAGGTCAGAGTTTATTCATATACCTTATCATTTTATATGTAAGACTTCCTGAGACCATCTTCAGAGCAGGTAAAATTTCTGGTATAAAGAGTAAATGGAAGGAGATTGTGAATGAAATTAATAGAAAGAAGTTTAATTTCTATCTTTTTATTTTAATATTGCTAAGTAATTAATAAATTATTCATATAGTAATTTTATTGCTGTGAAGAATATTGTATGCAAACCAGAGCTTTAAGAACCAAGTGCTGAAGCATGAAAACATCTTGTACATTAGTTAATAAGAATCAGATGTTAAGTAGAACTGTGCAAGTGTTTCAAAGTTTTAATGTTTATTGTTTTCTTTCTCCTTTTAAATTATTTATGATACCAATTGCTTTAGGACTGCAGGCTTGAAGTCCCTTTGCTTTAGCAAAGGAAGTTTGTAGCAGAGCAAGAAGTTCTTCTAAACTCTTTTCTCCCAGGTTACCAATATAACTGATGGATGATCCTTTCCACACTTACTTTTTTTCTCCATGTTCATGGATTTTACTTTTTTTTTAAATTTTGCATCATTAAAGGTAGACATTTGACTGGTAAAGATTATTACAAACTTTTTTGTCTCTAGTTAATTAATATCAAACAGAAGATGCCCAGGAAAAGAGTGGCTCTGGCCACTTTCTCCATTTCTTCTCTTGTTGTTGGGCAGGGAGCTGCCCTCTGCCTATGGTGGGGACCTATCAGTAATAGTATAGATATATTTTCATCCAAATTCCCTATGTAAATTGCATTATAACTTGAAGAACTTCCACATATTTGCATAATAACTGTCATAAAAATCAGCATTCTAGGATTAGTGCTTAAAAATTACCAAGCTTTTCTTTTGTTGCTGACAGAACTTGTTTCACAGTGCTATCAATTAAACATGGCTATAGTGAATTCTTATACCTACCCTTCCCAAAAAGGTGAATACAGCCTCACTTTGCCTTACTGGAACCATTAAAAATGACAGTAAATCTCTTTGTGCAGGACTTACTTCTGGGAAATAAAGACATTTTCAATACTTAATTATACGATTTTTAATTTAAATCAATATTTATTCAAATTTTTAGTTAACCCTGACCTTAACATTCTCTGTAGTGATTTAAAGACTGTGTTCACTGCAGTTTTTGCCTTTCAGTCTGGAGGTAGTGAGGCTGGAAAGAGAGAGGCCTCATAGGAAAAGGCCTCCATTTTTGTTCTGTCAATGCTTGTCTGTTTGTCATTTCTCATAATAAATGGCTCTTATCTGCTTTGCTGTTGTCCTAATGAAGAGGCCTCTGGTGTATCACAGTGAAGACTGCAGTGGTCAACTAATGATTCTTCTGGGGATGAATGTTTCACTGTGGCAGAAAGGTCAAAACATAGGTTAAATAAACATTTAATTCTGCAGTTTTCTTCCAGAATCCAAGCAGATGTTACAGCCTTTTTCTGCTCTACTTGTGTGAGAAGCATCCAGAATCCCAAAATGCAAGACATTCACTTATGAGCTACAGCAATAAAGATAAGCTTGAGCTAAAAATTTGTAAAGGCCAAAGCAGATAAACTGGTTGGTGAAATAGTATCTTTGGAGCACAGTTACTGTAATTCCTCACTTCTCTTGGTCTCCACAAGCTGCCCTGTGCTTGACTAAACCTCAGCTAGAAGAGGCAGCTCTGTTCCAGCAATGTGCAGCTATCTCCTTTGTCTGATGTTAATGCAAAGTGGTCTCATTTGCAAAGGAGGTTTTTGTTTTCCTTTTTGTTTTCCCAGAGAAGAAGGGAGCATTTAACAGAATTCAAATGTGTTCATTTTTTGCTGCTCTGTGATTATGTGCTGGAACTATAATTTCTTCTGCTATGCCTTTTTGAGACAGAATTATGTGGATACAACCAAGGAGAATGTCACCTGTGAGATAAGTTATCTAGGTAAGCACACCAAGAAATTTTCTGTACAGCTGCAGTTTGTTTCCTAATTTGAAAGATGAAGGAGTAAAGTCTGAACTAGCTTCCCTGCCCAACTAAAAGCATGATATACATTCCAGGAAGTAGGAAGTTATATAGAGCTTATTTGTCAGTAGTATAGTAGGTTTTATACTTTAGTGTGTGTAAATATTATTTGCTGCTATCACAGTGCTAGAATATGTTCCAGTGAATCCACACTGGGTTTTGTGCTATTACTCAGGCAACAAGAAAGCAAGCATATTAGAGGGAAATTCAGGGTGAGGAGGTAAAAAGGATGTGGTGACTAAAACTGTAGCATTTATTGAAACGCACAGAATGAGAATCTTCCTAGCAGATATTTTTCAAGTGTGTAGCAGATCAGGTGGTTCAGCTGGTTTTCTTGAAGTTTTTGGTAGTAGTGGGCTACTACAAAGATTGTTATTTTGGATGGTTGAGGCTGTTGCAGCATTTTTGTTCCACAAGATATGGACAGAGACTCAAATTAAATAATGGCTCACACATGTAGTTCTGCCTGAAAAGGTGAAGAAAAACTGTTGGCAATCTAGTTTTGATGATTCAGGTACTAGCTTTCATGCTAAAATTCTAAATATTTCCTAACAGCTTTGACGTCATTAGCAGTTGCTACCTCAGTGTTAATGATGGCTAATGGAGCTGCAAGCACCACACAGAGATAGAGCAGATTCAACAAAGTACAGGTGCAGAATTTCTCAAAGTTCCCTGGGAAGGTGAGTCCCTCCCTCTCAGCTGTGTATTCCAAGGCAATAACAGCTTGGCAAATGTGCATCAGCCTGCAGAGCTGAAAGGCAAGAAAAATATACACGTTAGTAGATGAGTCATCCCTGGAGTTTTGTAATATAGACCTTTATGAGAACAGGATCAAGTGTTGATTCTGTAAAAAATCTGTAACTGAAAATTATGCTACTTTTATACGTGATTACATTTCTTGAGTGGCCTGCCCTCCTGTCAGGCTGGTCACTGGTTTAAACTGTCAGACTGCTGCCCCTCCAGACATCCAGGTGTTCACAACTCAGTCCAAGCCTGTCTTTATTTATGTCTGTGTTTTAGCACTGCAGACTGGGTTCAAAACCAAAGTGAGTTATTGTGCAGCCTTGATACAAGTAGTGACAAACCTTAAACTCCCACAGCCTCTTACCTGAATCTCTGTCACTCTGCAGCTCTTTTGCAGTCACTATAATTGTCTTTGAATCTCCTTGGAGTGGAATATTTCAGGTGAGTGCGGACATGCATTTATTGAGCTACCTGTCTACCAGGATGATTTTAAATGTCACTTTTTGATCTTGCCAGACACTAAAATTGTTAAGTTTTGCACCAACCCAAATGTCAATTATTTTCAGAATTATTTTCATATTTAGTTTTTCCCAGATTTTGTTGCTGTTTGCTATTCAGTGGCTTAAAAAGCTTCAATTTTTTACATGTATGGAAATGGTTTGGAGTTAATCAGGATAACAAAATATTTTCAATTTATATCTTTCTGGCATCTTGGTTCACTATCAATGCCCCTTCTGATGCAGCGTTCTGGGAAAGCTCTGGCAAACCTCCAAAGCTGATCACGGATGTGGCAGCATCCACCATTAGAGGACATTTGGATAAATAAATACATTCAAATACATTCAAATTTGTAGTAAATACTTGGAAACCCTTTCAGGGAAAGATGGAAGCTCTCCTGTTGTTGTGTGTAAGCAGTCCTATCAGGATTCAGGCTATGGCACACTTATTGGCATACTGAGGATCAGCCAACCAGTTTAACCATCACCAAACATCTCTGTTCACCTGGGGGGGGGGTCTCAGTTGCCTCTGTCAGGTTCAGCCATCAAAACAACTTTTGGTACCACAGCCAGACTGCAAATGGTGTAAGAAAATATGTTACTCTGTGTCTGGATTAGTGCCAAACGTGAGAATAAAGAGGTTCTGACTTGCTACCCTCATGGGAGGGTTTAACTTCATGGCACAGCTATGAGATCTCATGCTCAAATGAACCACCAAGAGAATGGAGGAGTATGGCAGGGATAAAAACCTGCTTTTTATATTGTATGGGCACCTGGCACCAACAGGGTAAGCTGTGGAGGCAAACACAGTTCCAAGAAAGGAACTGCCTGACTGACAGAACAAATATGGAAGAAACGTAATCAGCTATAAAGAAGTGAGCTGTGATCTTGCCTAACAAAAGTTGACTTGTATTGTATAGTGGCATTCTATATGCCCACAATGTCAAAGGGGATTGTCACAAACTTTTGGTGGAAGTTTTTGGTGCAGTGTGGTCTGGACAAACATGAAAATTGAGAAATTGCTGGAGAACAGGACAAGCATGCAGTTAAGGCAAAGTGGCTATCAAGGAATGTTGGCTGACAGAGGAAGGCAAAGTCACAGCGGCCCTTTTAAAAACCATTGCAGATTTGGACCCAGCAGTGAAACCCAGAGTGGGTGGAAGGAGATGGTTTGTGATATGGAGGGAAGGGAGAAGGAGGATGTGTAGACAGAGGTGATGGCACCAGGTAGTGCAGCAACAAAAGCATGAAGTGGTATTTGGAAACTTTAATGAAGAGCAAAAAGGAAATCAAAAGAAAAGTTTAGAACAATAGTTTTGTGTTTGTGAGGAACATTTTGTTTTATCTGACTTGGAAAATTTGGAATTTGGAAATTCTGCTTTATAAAAGCACAGCAGTTACAGTTAGAAACCTGCTTTTGGCCATCTCAAAACTTCAGGTCTAGCAGTAAATGTCAGTTGAGAGCAATATAGGATGTGCCCTGGATAATCCGAGGACGCTTGGATCAAGAGACATTTAAACTATTCCAAGTGAGAATTAAACCCTGATGAGCTGCCCCGTGAGGCCTTCTTTATAAGGTCTGAGCTGCGTCTGGGCATCAAAGATGGAAAATATTCCCGGGAAAGGATAAAGGATGCGGGGCCAGATGGGCGCGGGCTCGGGGCGCCACCCAGCGGCGCAGCGGGGCGGCACCGCCCGCTCCAACTCGCCCAAAGCGTTTGAATTGGCGAGGGAAACGCGGGATCCTGATTTTCCTTTGTGCACGGATGGGCTTGGACGTACAACTCTTAATTTATACAAAATTGTGTTGATTCTTTATTGCTTCCAAGAACTTCCAAGGGACTCTTGACTTCGCTGGTTTAGTTAAGCACTGGGATAGTACAGATAAGGTGACATTGTTCAGAGAACATTCTGTGGTCTATAGCAGAGAAAAAGGGAGATAAAAGAAATGAGATAGTCGTGTTGAGCACGTGGAAGCAAAGATTTTGCAAAAGGGCCAAGAATGGTAGGTGCTATTATGTTTTACAGTTAGTCCGAAGTGTGAAATACCCAGTTCTTAAAAAAAGCCCAACCAAGGACCTGTGTCTTCATGCATGAGTCATAAGCCATAAGCAGTCCTTATTCAAATTAGCTGCCTCACTCTTTAACTCTTAGAGTTTGATGGTAATTTTCACTTTAAATTTTCTTAACAGGGTGCAAAAAATAAATTAGCTTCTGAAGTTGCTAATCCACAAAGACACTCAAAAGACATGTCACTGAATACTTCCAAAAATGTGAGTGGGCAGAAGAAAGAAGGCAGATAAAGGTGTCTGCATGCACCAAAGGAAAAAGAATGATTTTCTGTGCACTTTTCTTCTCCCCTTTCAGACCTGTTTTCTGGGGGAGAAAGGGCAAGACACAGCCCTGTTTTAAAGGCTGATCCTTCCTTCCTTGCTTCCTTCCTCCCTCTCTTCCCTTCCTCCCTCCCTTCCTCCCTCCCTTCCTCCCTCCCTTCCTCCCTCCCTTCCCTCCCTTCCCTCCCTTCCTTCCCTCCCTCCCTCCCTTCCCTCCCTCCCTTCCCTCCCTTCCTTCCCTCCCTTCCTTCCCTCCCTTCTTTCTTCCTTTCCCTTTCTTCTGTAGAAAGACCATTTTTAGCTCTGGCAACTCACTGACAACAAAGAGTATTGTTATTTTTGCATTTGTAGTTTCTGTGAGATCACTGCAGAGTTGTTTTTTTCTTGGGTGCACAGTGCATTACTTTGCTTTGTTTCCATTTTCTTTTCCTTGTCTTTAAAGCCATGGTCTTCAGCAGTTTTGCAAAACACAGCACAGTACAGCTTTTTCTTTGTAAGTTCTTCCAATTGCAAGGAACATTTTGTTTCAGTTCTCAGTGGCTGTGCTTCAGTGCCGGAAATGACCATAGAGATTGAAGTTCCTCATAGCCCCAGCACATCAATTTTGTGTGAGGAAATGCTTCATCATCCCTGCTGAGTGTCTGCACTGGAAACATGCAGCCCCCCTGTGAAGAGGGAGACACAGGCTTGCTGCTCCAGGCACTGCTTGAGGGACAGAATTATGGAGCTGCTGCAGCAGATAGGACACAATGTCCATCAGTGTCTGTGTCAAGGAACAATCCAGCAAAGAGGGATTGCCTGGTAGTTGCTGTACTGTGCTTTGGGAATTTAGTAAATTTCATTGATTGGTCCATTGTGCCAGGTGAGAACCCATTTTCCTCCTCTAAAGAAAAAGATATTTAAGTTCTTAACAGCTCTATAAATGTTTTTAACTCTACAAATATTTTAAAAGAAAGGGTATGCTTTATGTATTTTTACTTTTTCTCATTTATCTTTAGCCTGTTGATCGTACTCTTAATGAAACTTCCAATTATAAACCTAGAATTACCTAAGAGTGATTTATTCAATATTAATAATTAGTAGAATGCTTATAAAAATAAAATAATACTTTAAAATCTAGGTCTCATAAACAGACTTTATCATAGAGCAACAGATCCATTTTTGTGGCTGGATTCTACAGAGATTTTACTAAGCAGCTTCTCTTTACTGTACACAGCAGTTTACAAGGCCTTCTTTGCATCTAGTAGATTCTCTACAATATTCCTTTATCTGAAGAATACTGATGCTATTCCCTCTATTACAAGTTCAAAAACAATGTCATCTTTGTGATAACTTTGTTATCCATGTTAGTTTGTTTAGGGGAGGCTTAACTTCCTTGTGAGCTGCTGGGAGAAGTGGGATTTCTGCAAGGAAGAATGGAACATGATTGTAGAAAAAGAATAAAGACACACTTCCTTAAGCCTTCCCCTACCCAAGTTAGGACTTGTTGTCTAACAATAATATCCTTTTTCCAAAATATGATTTTTAAATTATTTTTTCCCTAGCTGAAAACAACAAAGCGTTGCTTATAGTAAACTGGAAGGAAAATATGGGGGTTTTTTTCCCATCTAAATTGTATTTGTATAAATTGTTCTATTTAGTGTTACTCCTAAGCATCTACCATGCTTCAGGGAATCTGATCTAGAAAATAGAAGAAACACTTCTTTTGAGCTTGCTATATTTTACTTCTGAGTGGCCTGGGAAACAGAAATGTTTCAAAACCTTGAAAAAACCCGAAGGATGGATTATTGAATTTGGAATTAATGCTTAGGTACTTACACAAAGTAATTATTTTGCTACTTAGACCAATCAGAAATTTAAGACATTCAGTCAGTATCTTTAAAAATGGAGAGTTTAAGAGTTTGAGCTTGGTTTTTTGAGTACTTTCCAACAGCACAAGAGGGAAGGAAGCAAGTAGGAGTGCAGTAGGAGTGAATGCTGAATGATACTGCAGGGCTGTTAGGGAAAAGCTTCTGTGTATGCATTCTGTTGTCAGGTACCTTGGAGAAGGGCAGGGGATGGAAGAGGATGAAAACATCTTCAAGGAAGAACATGGATGCTAGAAGGGTATCCCTTTGGGAGGGTTAAGATCAAGAAGCCATTTGGCTCATTCCAGGCTTTGAACTATTCAGGGGCTCCTGAACCTGCTCAAAGCTTAAAATTTTCCCAACATGCTCTTGTGAGTGAGGTACCTTCAGGGACATGTAAGAATTTAAGAGCAGAGGTGGGAATAGTCCCAGGCCTTTGAAACATCTTCTTTTATTACACTATATGACTAAACTACTTTTTACTTAGTTCTGTGACTCCTGGGCCGTGGGGGAAGTCTGTAAGCTGCAGTCTATACCACACAATATACGGTTCACCTGCTAGAATTCAGTGCCACTGCAGAATTTTTGCAACAGAGCATTTGAGTTTGGCTGTCCAAGTGTACGACTATGTTGCTAGGTATCAGCTAGCAGGAAAAGGGAGGAAGGGGAGGTGTGAGTACTTCCTTAGAAGTAAACTGGCAGCAGTTACAAAGTTGTGGTTTCCGGATAGTTTTGCTCAAAGGCTTTCACAGGGTTTGCATCACAGAAAACAAGCTCTTCTTTTTAGTTGTCCACTGACTACATTTTGTTGAAACTAGTGGCCATGCAGACCTTTCCCTTCTTTTCTGTCCACCAAGCTGTTCAAATCAATGCTTTGTAATCTGCCAGGAACTGGCAGGGTCAGTTATTTTAGTTATGTGGAGGGGTGAGATTTTAGTGGTGCTCAGTGTGAATGTTAGTTTGAGATGAAGTTGCGGTTCTGTTCAAGTCTTGTCAGCTGTGATTTGTTCTAAACACTCCATGAAACCATACCTGAATTCATCTAGAGTATTCCTGTGTATTGATCACTGGCTGCCAGAAAGGAAGGATGCAATTGATTGTCCTGTTTTAATGATGCAAAATGTTTGAATTAAATCATTTGTTTAAACTTTTAAACCATTAGGAAACCCCTAAACGTAAAATATGTTCAAGAATCATTGAGAAACAGCTGTAAACCTCTGGAGCTGCTGTTAGGCTGGACCGTGATCTACCGTGACTTGAAGTCCCATCAGTAAATAGTGAGTGGACTGATGCTGCAGCCATGGGGACTGTATGAGAACGTGGATTTACCTTTAAATTAGCTGGGCCCACACTACTTTTAAGTGGCTGAAGCAGTGTAATTCATGTCACAACATGTAAAACGCATGAAGGGGTGCCTCTTGCTGACCTCACCCACTCCCTTCTACTGCAGATGAGCTCCTTTGAGCACAGCTGGCAAATTACACAGAATTTGTTCTCTTAAGTTGTGGTGGTTTCATCCTCTTAACAATGTTATGACTTAATTTATATTGACAAAACTGAAGTGGCATGAGTAGGTCTTTTTTAATCAATATCTTTCAACATTGGAGTACAGGTGTGTTTTTTCAAAGTATCTTCTATTTTTAATTGGTTTTCAGCAGTGTAAATTAGAGATACAAGAGAGGTGAGATGGAAGATCTGCAGCTCTGGCATGGTATAGAGAAGAAAATGACTTTTTTATCTGAACATCCACTATTTTTTTCCACATTGTGTCCATTAAACTTTGAACTCTACATTTTTTGGGTACTTAGGTGCTAATGGTGCAAAAGAAGCAGAACAGGTGTGGTTGAAACAGTGGGTAAACTGACTCTCATAAGACCCTTATAGTGGAAGACCACTCATTTTATCTATAGTGATAAGAATTTTTAATTCTCTGTGCATCTTGTCCTTGTGGTAGAGTAATGGCTTACATCTAAATTAAAAACTAAATGTGCTGCAGTTCTCGCAAGCCCTGTTTTTGAGTTGGCAGTGACCAGGATTGGGCAGGGTACTTTGCTGTTGTTCAATGTCTGCCTTTGTTGCAGGGGTCCTATTGGACATACAGAAATATTTTGGGCTTAGTGATGGGAAGACTGGTCTGCTGCAAACAGGTAATAAAGTCTCCTGAGTTATACAGTTGACTTTGCCTTGCCCCTCTGTGATCTGTTCCTAAAACACAGTCCAGTTACTTTCCTCTTCTAGTTCCCCCTTGTGTGTGGTATTGCTCACTTCCACTTGTGGTCAGGCTGACTATAATGCAAAACTGCAAATCAGACTGGAGTTGTGTCTTTCAAAAATCCCACAGTATGTGAATCACAAAAGATGAAGTGTTTCTCAAGAAATACAGAAGTTGAGTAGTTGGCATACATTTTATTGTTGTATAGATATTTTGAGTCTGCATTTGTCTTTTTCCAAATATCAATCCCCCTCTTAGTCCTATAAACTCAGCCTGACTTTAACCCCTGCCCTAAAAATTACACGAGTTTATATTAGGGGTGAGCAGAAAATATGACAAAAATAATTAGATTAATATTGTCTTTTTTCATTGTTGGATTTTCAGTCTTCACCTTGTGTTACATGCTGGCTGCCCCCATCTTTGGGTACCTCGGAGATCGCTACAACAGGAAAATCATCCTTGGAGCTGGTATTTTCCTCTGGTCTGGTGTGACCTTAGGGAGCTCATTCATCACAGAGTCGGTGTGTTACTTTTTAGAGGGTGCTATGAAAATGACCTGCATGCATCTTGCATGACCTGGTAGTCACTAATCACATTTGGAAAACCATCAGTGACAACTCATTTCCCAAGACTTAAGCCTGGACCAAATATACTCCATGCAGCAATGCCTTGTAGGACGCTGGAGTATAGGCAATAGAGAACCCACATATTATTGTTGCAATGAATGGGATTTTATTTTTGTCCTGAATGTTTGTTGTTTAGGAAATTACAGTATGGCAGCTTGTTGGTTACACGTGCTCTATCCACCCTGTCCTGAAATGCCCTCTGGTGTCACTCTGAGAAGTCACTGCTGTGCAGAAAGAGAAAGCTGAGCACTGAGATGTGAGGGGAGCAGGTGTGAGTGGAGGGAATACAGACATAGGCAAAAGACAGTTTAATTCTAATTTCCTCTGTTAGATTTCATCCACTAAAATGCCCCTCTTTAACAGTAAGCTTTCTTTCTTGCTTGGAGTTTTTTTGACTGTAATATGTCTTTCCCCTGCAGCATTACAGGATATTTTTTCTTTCACGAGGACTGGTTGGCATTGGGTCTGCCTGTTACTCCACTATAGCACCTACTATCATTGCAGACCTGTTTGAGGAAGGAAAAAGGACCACAGTGTTATCTCTCTTCTACAGCTCCATTCCAGTGGGAAGGTTGGTTTTCTTGCAGTGACCTTTTGAAATTCTGTCTGACCACACCTGCACTTCAATATACCTTGAGCCCTAATCAGATTTATTTTGATGTATGTCTGCATTGGCTCTTGCAAAGGGATTTGTCACTTCCTTAGCAAGTTTGAATAGAGCTGATTAGGTGTATTTCTTTACTTACCGTGAAAAAAATTTGCTTTTTTCCCCCTAACATTTTTAGGGAGAATCTAGACTCTGGAAACTCTGGCTTTGAATAAAATATTGAATCAATTCTAAAATAAATATGTGCATGAGAGTACGTAATTTATTTCTGTGTTTTGGATGACAAAAACTTTTAGATAATAGTTTGACAGATTTTTCAAGAATCCTTCATTAAATGTCACCCAAGGAAGAACAGGTACTCCCCTCTCTTCTTTTAATTAAATTGACATGTATCTGAAGAAAAGGTGCAGAAAGCCTTTTTAAATGGCTTAGAGGCAAACTCTGTATCAGAGCAGGCAGCCAAGGCTGGGCCCAGAAGGCAAATTAAAACTAAGGAAATTCCTGCAGAGTATAATTCCTGTGGCTAGAACAGAAAGGGTAGGTAATAAAAATGTTTTACGGGCTCTTTGATCGAGGTTTGCAGTGTCATTCTACAATGTAAGTAAATATGTATTCCGAGGGGAATCTGGGGCATTACTGTCATCATCTCAAGTCTGCTCTGAGAAGGTTAGATTCTCTTATTAATACTGGCTGGCAAGAAGACTAGCAGAGACCATGAGGGTTATTTCTGTTTATGCCTTGGAAAACTATGACAGAACACTTCTGTGTGTTCTCTTTAGCTGGCAAGACATGTCATTTCAGCCATCCAAAAATTCCTTGATGCTGACTGATCATTCCTTTCTGTTGTTTACAGTGGCTGTGGTTACATATTGGCAGCTGGCATGGCAAAAAGCACAGGTGACTGGCACTGGGCATTCAGGGTGAGTCACTGTCATGGGTTGCAGTGTGAAATGTAATCAAAACTGTGTGTTCTGTCACCATCTGTTAAAACTGGGGGGGTGTGGGGTGGAGGGTGGGGTGGGGTAATTGTCTGTCAATGGCCAACTGTAAAGAAACCAGCTGGGAAGTTTTCTTATCTGTTCCACAACCCAGCCTCCCACCAGGGTGTCGGGTTGTATCCTGACTCTGTCAGTGGGTTTTGTTTGTTTGTTTGTTTTTCTTTTTTCTCTTTTGTAATACTGCATGTGTTTTGGTTTTATTGTTTATTTTAGTTTCCCTAATAAAGAACTGTTATTCCTATTCCCATATCATCACCTGAGAACCCCTTAATTTCAAAGTTATAATAATTCAGAAGGAGGGGGTTTAAATTCCTCATTCCAAGGGAGGCTCCTGCCTTCCTTAGCAGACACCTGTCATTCAAACCATGAGAGTCACTGACTTTTATTCACCATAACACCAAAATCATCATTAGGGCTTGGATTCTTTATGTTCATTGTGTTAAAGGTGAGCAGTGGGAAGACTTTCTCTCCTCTGACAGGTCAGGAACATGGTGTTTAGGAGAAGTTTTCCTGCAGAACAAGTGGTAGATGTCAGCTTAGCTCTGATAGGACTAGGTGAAATTGTACAGCAGCCAGGGCAGGTGCTGATGTTCCTCTTACTTGAGGGCACATTTGGAATGGTTTCAACCACACCAAGACCTCCTCAAACAGAGGAATTTGAAAGTAAAATGATCTTTATACTGGTAGCACAAGTGTTCTGGAATGTTGTTGGGAACAACTTCTGTTATTTGAGGGTTTCAAGAAAATAATCTTTTTTGTTCTGGTCATATCATCATGGTGTGCCTCACTGAGACAACCCAGTGCTTTGGAAGCACTTTGTCAGAGCCTCACACCTTACATACAAATAATACAAAATCAGCTCATACAAAATCAGCTCAATTCCTCATACAAAATCAGCTAGCACATGCAGGTAAGTGGGGCAGAATATTTACTGGGGTAACACTAATGTTATTCAGGTAACATTGGTGACTGCATCAATGATTCTTGTGTTGGTGGCTAGAATACTACAGTACAGTTTTCTTTCTTCATATATTTTTTCTTTAAAATCAGAGGGAGGAGTGATCATGTAACTATATGATGGGGAGGGAGGATCTGTTATCTATTATCTTTCCTTCAAAGTCACCAAAGTCAATCTTTTTTCTTCATTTTCTTCAAAATATGACCTAAATCAGCACATATGTATTTCTGAACATATCTGCAATTTTCTGATAGTTGTCCCAATGCAATTGGAATTTGCTGTGCAGTTCTCACTATAAGAAAAGAGGTATCTTTGATCTAACCAAGCTTGTGTCTACAGGTAACTCCTTGCATGGGAGGACTGGAACTGCTTCTTTTAATTCTACTGGTCCCTCACAGGATCCAGAGAAAGACAGCAGCCCACAGAGCACTGAGCATCTCTGGCATGGTACAAAGAGCAGATGAGAAGCCAGATGTACAGAAAACTGCCAAGACTACTTGGTGTCAAGATGTGGGATCACTTGTCAAGAAGTAAGTGGTTTGAGCTACAGAGGTTCCCTCTGCTGAGGAGTCACCATTCCATTATAAGAAATATGTCCATGGAATCTAGCTTTGCTCCTTTGAGCCACATGCTCTATGCAAGAGGATGGAAACACTATTAGTAAAAATCCCTCTTACACCATTTTACAGGAATGCCACAAAAGAGATGAAAAGTTGCTTCCTTTATCCTCCCATTTTGAGGAGAGGGAAGGGGGTGACGTTATGATGGCAGTTTGCTCCTATTTAAATCCAAAGCACTGCTTTATACTAAATTTTCCCTTTCCTATGGAAGCAAGATTGGAATAAGTGCATAATTTTCTGGTATAAATTCTTTATTATTCTTACCACCTGAGGAAGGTTGGATTAGCATAACTCAGGCACTCTGTGTTGTGTTTGGGACTCTGCTGTGCCTGACATCAGAGTTTGTGGGTTTATAAAGTAATTGTCCATGTGTTTTGAGGGGCTGAGCTGTGACTGTCAGATGATATCTTCCTTTTGACCACACAAAAATTAAAGACGTAGCTGGCCTGCAGGACTGAAATCCGGACTGGAACATGTTCCTCGCTGCTGTGACCCCGCAGTCAGGCGGTGACAATCCGTGCCAGGGCAGGACGAGGAGCTGGAGCCGGTTTGGGAACAGCAGGTGACGCTGCGCAGCTGCGCCAGACGCGGCTCCGCACTGCCCTTGCCCATAGGCTGCTTTCCTGATCCAACGCTTTTCGTTCAAAGACTTGATTTCCTGGTACCTTGTTTGTCTTTGGAGTGTTCTTCCAGATGATCCAGCATTTTCTAACTGCCCACTAAATCTGCATCCTCTTTACATCCTGAACAGGAGGTACACTAGAGATCAGTTTTGTAAGATTTCAAGCACTGCATCTTGAAGTGAATAAAAAATAATTTTTGCTGTATCAAAAAAGAAACTTTCTGACATTTCAGCGACTAGTTTACCTCTAAAGTTGCTTTCCTGCAGAGATGTTTCAGTATAAAAATATGTTTTAATTTTCTTTGCCTTCAGCAATTGATTCCCATTTCCTTTACCACCAAACAAAAAAAAATGTGGTTCCAGTTTTGGTCAAGTTGAAGATAATTTTATCTTTAGAAAATTGAGATTTCTTACCAAATCTTCTAGTTTGGTGGTCACCTGATCATTTGCAGCAGTATTAAGATTTCATATGCCACTATTGACCCCAAAGGAGGGTTTTCTCCTGAACTGTTAATGACAGAGTCCAGGAAAATTTAATTTTCTCCTAGGACAGGAAGGAGACAAAGTTTGGACAGTTTTCAAAAATGTTTCTCCTTTTTCAAGTCTGAAACTTGCTGTGCAGATTGAGTGGATTTTTACTTACTCAGGTAGAGTTAAGGAGTGCTTCAGCCACTGCAACTTCACAGTTTGGAAGACCCAGAATTTAGTCTCAGTTATACTATTTACAGAAACATCTTTAAACCTGAGGTATTTAGACTTGCACACAGAACTTATTCCTTCAGCTACTAAGCAATTATGTTCTTGCTCACTATTGTTATACTTCTGCTATCAAAAAATACACAGCAGTTTTGGTAGAAGTTGGCATGAAATATGCAAGAGACCAGGATTTAACATGAAATCAATAAGTCATACCCTTTGCTCTAATTAGTACTTTATTGCTGAATTTCATAATAAAGCTTGATCAGAGCTTAGATATTCAAGGGAGTGCATTTTGATTACAAGATTTCTGAATGAATTGGGTTTTATTGCCTGAAATCCTGGGCAGGTAGGTTTTCCCTGTTTCTTTACCTACCATTCATTCTAACATCTCTCAGCTGTTTCCTTTTGACTTTCAGCTGTAGTTTTGTCTGTTCTTCACTGGGTCAGACTGCCATGGCTTTTGTCACTGGGGCCCTGGGAGTGTGGATGCCTCTGTTTCTGTACCGAGCTCAAGTTTTCCAGGGCATTGTCCCACCATGCCTCCAAGATTCGTGCAATTCATCTAACAGGTGAGCTGTTCTGTGGGAGCATACCCAGAAACACTGCTCAGTACTCAGTAACAGCTTGTTTCCAAAGGCAGAAGGGAGGATGTGACTGAGCACTTCTTGAGAAGGTAATGGGCTGTAATGTTAAATTGCTTCCAGGTATCTGAGACACTCCCCTCTGTTTGTTTGTTTATAATCACTCAGTTTACTACAAAGATGCTGCCAGCTCTATTTAAGTAAAGAGGAAAGAAACAGTAATAGGAACAATTGTGGGGAAAGAGGAGCAGCTTGAGTAAGGAGTTTTTAGTTGACAAATGACAGTGCATTCCAAGCTACTTAAATATCCATTTAAACATATTTAAATCCTGTGCTGTGGTAACTTACCTATCTTCTTGTTATTCTGCTTTTCTTATCCCTGCCATATTGGTGAGTTTGTAGTGGCTTCCAGCTTGAAAAAAGCTTGACGATTTTCATGTAGTATCTTATCACATCAAACCAGGATCTTGTGTATATCTTCCAGCAGATCTCTGCTTATAGAGCATGTCCAGACCAATCAAGATTCATGAATAGAATGAAATATTGTATAAAAAGGGGGATTTACACTACTAGAACACTTTGAAATAGTCATAACACACCTTTTTGTAGATTCCTTTTCCCCACTAATGAAAAGAATTTTTCTTCACTTGTGTTGTCCAGAATACAAATATGTATTCAGTGTTCTTGAGTCTTCACGGCTTCCCTCAGTGTGCACTGGGACTGACTTCTTATCATTCTCACTGTCTCCATACGAGTATCCCTTTGAACACGAGGTATCCCAAGTCTTGTTACAGTCTCTCCATTTATAATGGATTTCAAAGACTTGAGTGCTTACTGTGTGGCCTTTTCCTGGGTTTTTTAGAATGTAATAAGTAAGTCAACTCAGAAGTGATTTCTGAGTTGTAGAAAACCAGATGGGACAGAAGCGTCATCCCAAAACCCTTCAATGGGAAATGAATTGGTGTTCCATGGATGCCACCAGTGGCACATTACTTATTAATAAACATTACTGGAAAGAGAGTGAAACACAGGAGTCTGGCTCAGGGTAGGCAGATGAGGGAAGCTGAACCATTTAGGATGCTTGTCTGTATCTGTTCCCAGATGCAGTTTAAGTACTTCTTTTGTTAAGTTGGCCTCCAGTTTGTTTTATAATCCACTTCTGAATTATTATTACACAGTAGTGTTGTTAGAGACGACATGATCTTCAGGGAAGTGAAACAGAGCATCTGATAGTTTAACCTCATGTACTGCTTCTTATAGGATGCTTTAAATATAACCTTGACATAAGCTCGTGACAGAAGCAGCATAAGGCTGTTTTTGAGCTGTTATGCCAAGGGGATGTAAAGAAAGAGAATATAAACTACTGTGTCAGACCTGATGGTGCTGGAGAAACTGAGCTGCACATTACCAGACATGCCCAGGGAGAGTAAAAGATATTCTCTCTGGCTCTTCCTCAGTCTCAGACTCAGTTTAAGGATCAGGACCCTGTCTGTCCCTTGAACTCTTTAGAAACACAGACTCAAATAGTACCAAAACTGATTCAAGTCTCAATCTTTTCAAGGCAGATAAATAGGCAGTGGAAAATTTTTGTTCAGGTTTTTGTGCAAATATTTTTAGACAGATGAGAGATAAGTGAGCATTCTCAGACCCTAAAAGATCCAATCCTTTTCCCAGCTTATGTACTTTCCTACTCCCTGTCAACTGACCTGTGCTTCGATTTAGTTTTGGCCGTTCTCTTTTATTCCAGCTTCAGTTTATTTCAACTACATTTTGCAATACATGAATGCTCTATGCACAATTCTATGAGTGTGTCCATAACCTAATGTAACCTTGGAACTTTCCTGTCTTGAACAAATCTTTGAGATTATTCTGCCTAGTGACAATCTATAAAGTAATTATCAAGCAATAGTCAGTGATAGATCAGGATCCTGAAGAACTTGCAGGGAGAAAACAAATTTGCTTAAAGTTTGTTATCTTGCATAGCAATACTTTTTTTTTCTTGGAAAATTTTTTCTAATCTACCAGAAAGAAATTAAGAGGATGTTCTGTAGTTTTAAGGAGTAGATCATGTGCCAGCTGGTTACTTTGCTTACCAAATAGAAAAAGCGCAGGAAAATGATCAGAACTTACCATGTAGCACTCTAAAATATTCAAAAGGGCTTGTGTTCAGAATACATTTGTCCTGTCCTTGCTTGTTTTCAGAGAATTGCTATGCACCACCATCAATACTATGCACTATCAGTGGCATCACTGACCTTGTCCAAAAGACTTGCTTTGCTATTGGGGGCGTCTCACTGGAAGAGAGATAAAAGCACACATGGAAGTCCTTTTGGAAGTTGAATCTTCTAATCTATTCAGACATGTCCTTTTAAAACACGGACTTGTGGTTCCTGAAGAAAACCCTTGCATTTTCAGACACATAAAGCTGAATGGTATTGGAAAATCTGTATTCAGAAAATGCTAAGTAGGGCTGGCAGTAGTTACCTACTTGGTATTCTTTGAACTCTTCTGGGAAGTGGTTGGTGTTTCCCATAGTAAGAGAAGTGACTCAGCTGTGCTAACCAGAGGGTTGTAATTTAGATGTGCATCATTCCACGTGCAAGGATAGCATCCAAGGCAGCAGATTGTGATACAGGGTTATGCCATCTGTGTTTCAGGAATGACTTTGTAGATTGATTCACAGGGTAACCACGATGGCTGTGTCTCCTCTAAATCACAGCATGTCCAAGCCAGTACTGAGCAGAGCCTCCTTGAGCCTGAGTGCATAACACCTGCTCTGAAAATGGGAAAATATCTTCACCATGAGATACAACGACCACCAAAAAGCTATAGCTTCAGCTGAACCTTGGAATTACATCCTTTTAGCTGGAGTGGGAGGGTTACATCAAGAGGAATAAAAGTCAACTTCCCAAGTAAAGATTCCTCTGAAACTACAGGTACAAGCTAATAACATTGATTTTTCCACAGTACAGTCTTACAATGCTCAGCTGACTCTTGCTTTTTCACCAGCCTAATATTTGGAAGCATCACCATTGGGACAGGAATTTTGGGTATCATTGCTGGGGCAGAAGCCGCAAGACGATTAAGGAAGAAAAACAACAAAGCTGATCCTCTGATCTGTGCCATGAGCATGTTCATTTCTTCTCTGTGCCTCTACATTGCTCTGATGGTGGCCCAGACAAATATCCTTTCCACTTTTGTAAGTGACAATTAGCAAAATATCTTATGTTAATTTTTAATGCTTTGTTTATTTTTGCTGTCTAAATACTTAAAGATTGCTGTAGTTGGGATTGTACAATACACATTGTTCTTCCTAAGAATAATTTAGCACGCACCTTCAAAGCCCCAGATCACTAGCTGATCTTCAAAGTCAAGCTTTTGACAATGCAAACTGAAGAGTAAATCACTTAAATTCCATTCTCAGTAAAGGAGAAAACAAAAAATTTCCAAGTATGTAAAAATCCCTGTAAGAAGGAAATGAATGTAAACCCTATTTCAACTATAATCTGGTAGGAAAAGGCTCCTGTGCTTTTTTCCTATGACTCCAAAGTCAGAATCATAATGATTAACATAAGTGGATCCAAGTGAAATAAATTACAGTAATCAACATTTATCTGCAAATTGCTTGTTCAAACAGGTTTCCCTTCTGACTCCTCAGGAATGTGTTTTCCTGTGAAAAACACCTTTACACCAGGAGGAAACACGATTGGATTTACCTGTCTGTGTGTACACAAAGCAAACTGTGAAATTGAAGATTATTTTTGGATCCAAGTGCTCAGAAGGATTACCCATTTTTTTCTGCTTCTCAGTGTCCCACATAGCTCCTCTCTTAGTGTGTTCCACAAGGGATTTTTTTTTTTTTTTTTGTCATTAAAGGAAGAGAACAACAGTTTACTTGCTAGTCAGTGTTAGATGAGTGAATCAATCTATTTGATTTGAACTTCCAAAATATACCTTTTATAAGAATCATAGAGACGCAGAATAATAGAAGCAGGGTTTTAGGTGGAAGGAGTTTAAACCTCATCCGGTTCTACTTCCTTGCCATGGACAGTGACACCTTCCACTAGACCTGGTTGTTCCAAGCCCTGTTCAATCTGGCCTTGAACATTTCTGGGGATGGGGCAGCCCCAGATTCTCTGGGCATCATATGCCATGGCCTCACCACCCTCAGAGGGAAGAATTTCTTCCTTATATCTAATCTAAAGCATTAGGAAAGGAAATTAGTGAAGGAAAAGCTGTCTGGATAATGGGCTATACTAAGCATCTCAGTGCTTCAAGGAACTGTTTTCTCTAAACTGGTTTGGAAAAAAACCCCAAATGAATGGAGCAGAGAAGAACCACAGGATTTGTGGATATCCTAGGTCTGTTATCTATATCCATTACCTACAGTATATCTATAGATATCAAATATCATGGTTGATATACTATGACAAGTATATTGATATATATATATCATATTGATACATATATATCACATATATATACATATACATATATATATATCTCAATATATATATATTGATACTTGATATATATATGTCAAGTATATATAAGTATATTAGGTCAAATTTTCCTTTGGAGAATGTAAGCCACCCCTCCACAAGCATCTGAGTTTGTCACTGTGTGTTTCCTAGATTGTGTTTTCATCAATCAGGAGTATCTTGATGAAGACCTTACCAAATACAATGCTGGCACCTGTTGCAACCATGAGCCATCAGTCTGATTAATAGATAAGAATAATATGCCAGGTGCCATGTGACTTTTTGCTTTGTGTTTCTGAAGAAATTCTTTCTGTCACTGCTTCTCCTCAATGGTGTAACTTCAGTTTTCCTCAAGTTTCACTTAATCTGGACAGGTTCTCCAAGCTGTATGCAGGGCTGGCTGAAAGGCTTAATATTTTCTGAGACCACAGCTGTAAGAGCTCTTTAATGCCCTAACCCTTTTTCTCATGGCTGGGTCTCCATCTGTGAAGGATTGCCCACAGGACACCAAGGTTTTGAGGTTGCTTGTTCCTTGGAGTCCATTCCAGTTCAAAGTTCTCCCCCAGAAGGAGCCTTTAAGAATAGTTGTACTGGCATAGAGGTGTTCAATTTGCTTCATTTGCATCCCTGTCCACTTTGTACTCCTGTGCTGAATGTTTCTCTTTATGGGTCTTGTTTTTCCCTTCTTGGGTCCAATAGTTCACAGCTGGTAGTTTGGGAAGGTGGTATATGTTTCCTATTTTTGCCCTTCTGCTGAGTACTTGTGACTCAAATGCTTTCTTTTGTTCCTTTCCCTATCTTTAAGATTAAGGTAGTGCTCATAAGCATAGACAGAGGTGTTTAACTTAGAAATAATGGGTATTTAGGTAAACTCTTATATGGGTAAGCACAGTCAGTGAGCCTGCCTTATTTTCAAAATGTGGAAGGGCAATGCAGTTTATAGTATAGTACAGCACAATATGGTATAGTCACTGCTTCTTTCTGTTTTGCAGATTTTTATTGCATTTGGAGAACTGTTTTTGTCTGTAAACTGGGCTGTTGTGACAGACATACTGCTGGTAAGTGCTCATGAAACTGTTTCCTTATTTCAAGTTTTTTGTCACGGTAATATTATTCCTAAGCCTGTGTCTTGGAGGCTTTCTTGGGGCAGATGAACCAACACCTACACAGAGTTCCCTTACTGGTATCCTAGTGGAATCACTGCCACAATGAACTGCTGGGTAAGGATGTCAGTGGCAATAAGGGTATCTTGGTTCAGTAGTCCAAGTTATTATAATCTCAGGAAGATGCATTTATTTGGATGAAACACATCATGTAGTTCTGTAAAAAATGATATTTATGCTTTAGAATTTTAAGCGTTTAATAATAATTATATTGAGAAAATAAAAGAAGAAATGCTAGCCCTGGGCAACCAGCCAAAGAGCACAAAGGAACTTGAAATCAAGGTCTCTATACACAGGTACATTGCTGTGACTACATGCATATTCATTAGCTTATACATTATTAAAACATTCCTGAAAGTTTTAGATGTTACAGTGGTTCTTTGTGTTTGATTTACCCCATCTTTTCTTATCTGTAGGGCATCAATAAATTTTATTTCTTTCAGTGATTTAATTCCCGCTGTTTCACACTCCTCATGGTAAGAGAAAATAATGAGTTCTCTTCCCATCCTCTCCCGGGCTCTGTCTTATCAGTGTTATCTTATCACTCGGATGGGTCAATTAATGGATGGTATTACACAATTTTTTTAGTTACACAAAAGCTCTTTCACATCTTAAGTTTTCGTTAAGGTTTATACATCATGTTACCATTTCCCTTAGTGATATAAAGATATTATATCTATTACACTAGTATTTCTAAAAGCAGTACAATAAATATTTAAGCTGTAGTATTATGTTACATTAACAAGCAACTAGAAAAAATTATAAGGTATACCATATCTAAATAGTTATAATCAATAACAACTTACAAAAACCAATACACACAAAAGAAAGCCGATATTATTTAGTTATTTTTAACACTACTCTCTAGTGCTCCTTGTACCCATAGTATTTTGGGCTTCTGTACAGCTCTGTTTTGTCAGATATCTGCTAGAAAATGGTCTCCACAAGAAACAAGGTTATTTTGTGAGTATAGTCAGGTTTTATATTAGTTTACCTTAGTTCAGAATACAATGCAGATGAATTCCAGCTCTTGCAAGCCCAATTCGCAAGTGGAACTCCACTGCCAGAGCGTCAGGCCAGCAGTGATGCTTAAGGGGCTCTTGGGAATTCCAGGACAGGCACCACAGTCCAAGGAATAGCAGTGAATGAATTCATTTGGATTCTGTCATCAATGTATTCCTTCAAGTGATGTGAAAAGCACACCTCTTGTAGCAGAATTTGTCTAGACTATGACAAACAATTCCTTTTTATTTTCGTTTCAAAGGTTTTCAGAGTCAGTAGTTTTACTTGAGTTTTTACTCTAAATAGAAATTTGACAACCTTTCATTTAGGTTATAGCTGCACAGTCACTAATAGATGTCTGTGTAAACCTTGGGGCAGATGCTATTATCAATGAACTACTCTGATCATTATAGTCCTATCAAGAAGTTTGTAAGACTTTTTTTTAGCAATATTCCATAATATGAACAAGTTGAATACGACTTATCAGTATATTAAACAAAGAAAAGTTCATATCTGATAGCCAGAGTGCAGAAACCTGATTTAAATACTAAAGTTATTTATATGATTGAAAATTCTTTTTTTGGTACTCATGGGCACAAGACAAACATATAGATAAGATGTATTTAAATTGACACTACACTTATCTCTGAGAAGTAGAGTACTGGATCACCGAAGGGACCCAAACTCTCTACTTTGGGATCCCTGTGCTGATAAACTGTGTATGTGATGGTAAGCCTAATATTTCAAGCAGGAAGCACCCTGTGAGACAGGGGCTGTTCAGACAAGTGTGGTACAGACACAATGCTGCTGCAGGTGGAAATTGTGTAAAGCCACCAGGACAGGTGAGAGAAGATATAAGTTGAGGGACAGAGATCCTTGTTTCTTCCAAACAAGAGTTACCTGAGAGTTTCCCATGTAATATAATAAAGTTCCAATTTACAGGGGCTGAAATCTATTTGCAGATTGTCAAAATAAAGCTTTCATTTAAAAACCATAATGAGTGCATTCATGTGGAGCACAACATGCAGTGATGCACAATACCAGTTCACAAGTACAAGAAAAGAACATGGCAACCTGAGCCTCCAGTCATTTTCAAGGCCACCATTCCTTGCTACCACTGGAAGTTTATCCTGAGGTTGCTGGCACCGTGGTCTGAGTTGCTCAGATACTTGGTTGGTATCTCTTCTGGCTAGTTAAACCTAAGGAGTGGACAAGCTGAGCAGAAATAAAAGTAGCCTTATTACAGTGTCCATGTAAAAGGAAGAGAAAGTATATTTCCAAATGCTGAGCACTCTCTAGTGACCAAAGTGAGCAGCTGAGACACTCACGAATTTCTCTGTGTTCATGTTCCCTCTCCTGTGGGCTGTGCTTTGTTTCAGTATGTGGTGAAGCCAAGGCGACAGTCCACAGCCATTGCCCTGCAGATTTTGGTGAGCCATTTGCTGGGAGATGCAGGCAGCCCATTCCTCATCGGCGTTGTAAGTGAATTCTCTCCTTATAGAGCTTTCATTAGGGTAAAACATCCAGAAACTGAAGGACAAACCATCACAGAACCATAGACATTATCATGTCCAAAAACAGAAATTACTCAAATTGCTGGCCCTGATTCTGGAATTACAGATATTTTGCTGAATATTTTTATTTTCATGAAGCACTTGGTCATGTGGCAATGCTTGTATGTGTGAGTAGTTCTATGCAGTGTGTAGAAATTTACTTTTCTTTTAAATTTGAAGATTCATATTTTTAGAGGCATATATTTTTGCAAAGATGTTTTCATGGGATTTCTGCTAAGTTTGTGAGGCATTTCATGGATATTAATTGAATATGTTAAAACCCAAGACTAAATTCAAACCTTGAAGTCTGAAATCAGGCAATTAGTCAATGGAGTCTTTTAAATCAGAACAAAAGTGGTGTAATGATTGTCTTTAGATACTACTTGAGCTCTAAAGCGTTTGTCTCAAATCACCTTAGCCCTGAATTCCCACATTCCTTGAAACCTGATATCTATGCCCTTTCTACATTTACTTGATCTTAGGTGCTTCTGTACAAGTCAGACTCACACTGCTTTCCCTGTGGAGTTAATTCGTTTTACTTCCAGTGGACAATATCTGTCAGTCTCATTTCCTTCATTCATTTTTAGACACAGTAGCTAACAAAGCACATATTTTGAGTTTTCTGTTCTACTTGGCATGGGACATTGAGTGTTAGTTGTTAATTTAGTTTGTATGAAGGTTTATTCAAAGAAGCTTACCCCATGTTAACAGTGTCAGGGTTAGACAGGGCCAGCAATGACTGAGTGAGATATGCCAGCCCAGCTGCTGCTGGCCCAGCCACATTGGAGGTTCCTTGTCCTCTACTGGGTAATACCCAGAGTCTCAACAGCATAATTTATCTGGCAGAGAAGAGAGCCTCTCCCTGAAGTATTACTGTTGCTGACTTCCTTTTTTTGGCAAACAAAGAAACCACTTTGCTCTCTGGTGTTAGGAAGCTCCCGCTCTCACACTTATCTGATTCTATGTGTGTGGGAGCACAACAACCAACATCTCTCTGCAAAATGGCTGAAATTGGATGCAAAAATGGGAGGTACCCCAAAAGCTGAAATATGTCTTGTTCGTTCTTCCTTTGACAAATCTATTGATTTAAGCTTTCTACCTGAAAGACTAAACTGATTGTACCTCTTTCCTGCTGTCCTTTGCCCTCCCTGGGGCACGGGCAGGACAGAGGCTTTGTGCTGCCTCCTGTCTATCACTGTGTGTGGGACAAGCAGAAGTCAGTTTAAAGAGCAGCACATCACAAAGAGGGAAGATAAAAAAAAAACCTTATCCGGATGAGATTAATCTAAAGTATCCTTGTAACGTAACAGAGAGGAGAGGAAATAAACCCAGGGATAAAACTGCTATGTGTCCAAGAGGGTTCCTGTGTATTGAGCATAATGTGCTCTGGAAGGTTCTAGGAACCCATACACACCAACATGTCCCATGACTGCTGTTGGTTAAACACCAAATTGCCTGCTTTCATATGCTTATAGTATTTCCTAACCTGCTTCAGCCAAAATGTTAGCTTGAGATCTGGCTTGAAGAATCGGGGAGCGTTCTTTTCCAGAGCCTGTTTTTATTTCCTCTGCACTTCAGAGATTTTTTCACTACACATTCTAAAATTAAATGCATTTGTTTTGTATCATGGCCATTATGCATGCTGTAGTCCCTATGTACCCATTTAGAGCTGATCTTCCTCTTAGCTTCCTAAACTGTCATAAAAAATCATAGAAACAGAGCAAAGGTTGAAGAATCTTGTGTTTGTACCTTTAAAGTCACACAGTGTATTCTAACCATAAAGAAGAAATGTGGGAATAAAAATGAATGCTTTCACCATTTATCTTTTTGTTTATGCTAACAAGAGATTTCAAGTTTAGTTTAAGTTAAGTTAAGGTTAAGTGTTGAATTTTACTGAGCTTCTGGAAATCAGATTTTCATTCTGTCAACAAAAATAAAATTCATGTGTATAATTCTACAGCCTTTAGAGCCTCAATCTGCCACCAGTACAAAAAGCACCTGGCTGATATTTTCTTCCTTCAACTTCAGCTAAAAAGCAGATCCCATGCTTGTCTTAGGTTAATTTCCATCATTTCCCTGGCTTATGAATGTTGCTATTTCACTCCCTGTTTCATTCCACTGGAGGCCAATAATGAAGGTAGAATGTTACTGAATGGGACCAAGAAATCCTCAAAGTCACAGCAAAATGCCCATCCTGTGCTGACAACCTGGAGATGGGCTAGGAAATGGTAAAGTATCTTTCCTGCCCTTGTGACTGGTGGCACTGTATGTGTAAAACAACATGAGATTACTTGACAGTTTGGAAGCTGGTGAGCAGTTTGGTACAGGTATGCTGGGTACTGTTTTTGACAAACTTTGGGAGCAGCTTCTCATCCCTCTCTGCCTTTTATTCTTTTCAAGGCCTACACTGTAAACAGTGTTTAAAGTAGGAGAGGGTGGAAGTGTTATGCGAGATTAACGGCAGCCTGGTTCCCTCCACAGATCTCCAACGCTATCCAGGCCAGGAACATCCCATCCTTGCAGTGGAGTTTCTGGAGCATCCAGTACAGCTTTGTCATCTGTGCTTTTGTTGGGATCTTTGGAGGAGGCCTTTTCCTCCTGACATCTTTCTACATCGAGGAAGATCGGAAAGAAGCGCAGAGGCTTTGAGGTGTCCATCTGTCTTTATAACGTTTAAACCGGGATGTGGTGACCTGTTTGGAGACCTTATCTTCTCTGTAACATTAAACCATGTTCATGTCTTCCTTATGGTAATGACACATCAGTTTCTATGAAAAGATAAGTGCAAAATCCCCGTGAAGTCTCAGATTAAGCAGACTTTCCACATTGAGCAAAACAGATCACAGAGCTCACAAGCAAAATTTCTGTTAGTGCAAAATGCTGCAGTACATGGAGATAACAACTTTGAATGTAATGCACCACTGCAGATTTCATAGAAAATGAAGTTCTTTTTCTGCTCTGATCTTTCTCAGCCCTTTAGAACTAGTCCTCTCTCTCTGAAGAACTTTTATCCCTTCCCTGAAAGAAACCAAATTCGAAGTGTAAAAGCCTTGAAAAAACCTTTTGAATTGGACAGAGCGCTGTCCTCGAGCACCTGGATTCTAAACAACCTCCTTCTGGTTTTACTTGGTTTTCCAGGTATCACCCATGAACTGTCCCTTAAAGGAAGATGAATTCTGGGGTGATATTTGCACAGAAGGAATGAACTTCCTCCCATTTTTTCTTTCCTTTTTGTGTAATGAGATACAGCTAGGGAAAAGGCCAAATCACAATTCCTCCATATGGCAGAAAATCCTGCATAATGACATTTTTGGCTACTTTTGACTTCGTGTCAAAAATTGCTCATGCATTGGCATATGGCAACATTCCCCCCACTCTGTAACCAGATATTGTCCTCTGTGGGTCTGGGGAGCTCCAGAGGTTGTTTTACAGAGCTGTCACCAGCAAACTGCTGACCTCAATGAAGCAGGAGCTTTTGTAGCACATCTCCTGTAGATTAGGGAGGACTGTGAGTTCTCAGCAAGACGTGATTTACCTGTAGAATTTGGAAAACATAGATAATAAAAAGAGTGCTTTTAGTTGTTCTAAAATGACTAAGAGAAGCAAACATATTCAAAGTCGCGTCAGGTTCAAGCCTGGAAGGTTGTGATGATTTTATATGTAATGTCTGCATAGTATGATTCTTCCTAATACTTTGAGGGTCTTCACTGTACCATCAGGCCTTGGGTACATCCCTCCTCACGTGAGCGAGCAGTAGTACCTGTAAAACCACTTCAATATAAAAGTGCATTTGAACTCTTGTCTCCAAAGAGAAGGGATTTTGGGATGTAGTATCTTTTGTCACAATATCATGCCAGATATGAAGCAGGACATGACTAGTGTGGCCAACTTCCATTGTTTGTTCTGGCTTAGGTCCCAGTAGCATCTTAAAGCCAAAGCCTGAGGAAGGTATTGACAAGGGAATTGTAAAGTGTTGCAAGTCTTGCATGAGTCTCCCAGTAAATCACAAGGGTCATAGATCATTATTCCTATAATGACTTTGAATATGTAACATCACTTTAAATAGCAGAATTCAGCTACTGGAGGTTTTTGTTCTTAACTCTCTATAAGTAATGTTTAAAAAATCTGTTCTGATATCTGTCTTAAACCTAAGTAGTGAAATGTTACCACTGTTAAATAATAGAGATAGCTTGTGATATTAAGAGTGTAATAAAATGTTTAACATACAATAAGAGTGGTAAAATAATAGTTCATATTCTGAAATATTGAGCAACTTTTTCTGTGTATAAAAACTAATGATGGACATTCTATCAGTGACATTTTGGAAAGTCCTCTTGTGCAGAGAGCCCATATCAAGAAGGGATTTTTGTTATTAGATGTGAATGCATAAGCTTGGAAAAGTCCTAAGTTCGTCAGCCATGGCAGGATATCAGTAGCTCCATGTGCCTTTCCATCCATACATTCAAGGTATGCCCTGCAAACAGTTGAGCAATTTATTATATTTGCTATATTAGCATTAAATTCCTCTTTAAAAAAAGTTCATCAGAATCTAAATCTGGCACACCGTGCAGGCACATATTTGACATATGAACAAGAGATGCCAAAGGCTGGTCTGTAAATGGTAAAAAAAGTCCATGGCAAACTCTTTCCTACTCCTATTCCAATCTCTTTATGAAAGTCAGTGCCTAGAGATGAGCAGTATTAGTCATCCCATCTTTTTGAATGCCTCTCTCCTTTCATTGCAATTTATGGGCAAAGGATGTGTATTTTTGGGGTTTTTTCCCGCATCTGGAAGAACTAACACCTGGATAATCTGAACTGTGCCTTGACCTCTCTGGAGTTACTGTGTTCTTTCTCATTGAGAACTGCTTGTAGAGGTCAGGAAGAGATGCAGCACCTGTGTGGAACAACTCAGGGAACCTCTGCCCCCATGTCAAGGAAGCTGTTTCCATCAGCTGCTTGGTCCTGTCTCTTCAAGATGGAACTTCCTCACTATGCTTTGTATGAGGACTAAAATGTAACATTTTCTGCATATCTTGATTTTGCTTCTTTGTGGGTGTCACCAAATTCTGCATGGAGGGGGCTGTGTTGCACTGTAGGTTTTTCAGATTTAACAGTCTTTCCATGTCACTAACAACCTGCATTAGGGAAGTCACAGGGTCCTGCCACATGGCCAGGAGTAAAGGAACTGATATTTTCAGGCCTCAACTGAAATACCAGTTGTTTTCTATGGTTCCAATTTAGTACAAGAAAAAGAAAAATGGGGATTTTAAAATAAAGTTTTTATATCCACTGCTCTATCTATATTGGAAAGAGCTGCTGGTGGGAGCTGCTGGGTTTTGCCATTGTTCATTATTTAACACTCCTGTGGCAGGGAATCTGCCCCTTGCAGAAACTGAATTATAAGCAAACGTTGTCAAATTGTGTGTTTTCTGTAATTGTTTGTATTTTCTCCTCCAGCCTTAATATTTGTTCTTTATTATTACCAGTGAAAATAGTGAGTAAGAAATACTTTGAAACAGCTCCAAAAGGAGGGATTTTCTAAGACTATTCAGGTAATCCTTCTGATCTTTTCCTCCACTCACTGCCAAAGCAGGGACAGGTGATCTTTTTTGCTGCTTGTGTGGATATTTTTTTTTTAAAATTAAGATTTTTAAAAATAGATGGCTGCTTTGCTTAAAATTTGCCTTTAGAGCTGTGGTTATTTCTAGCTTCCACCAAATGCTTATAAAGTTGACCAGTAGGAGAGAAATGTCTGAGTTACAATACCAGGCTGTGTAACCACTTCTCCAGATGGTTCAGTTCTTCCACAAGTGTTGTGGTGTGACACGGCTGTAAGAAGAATTTTAATTGTAAAAGATGTTTCATGTAACTTTTTCTCTCCTTTCCAACCCGGTAGCCCAGGGCTATGGTCTGGGAAGGGATCTCCCAGCACCTCAGGAACTCCTTGTACTGTGGCTGAAGATGCAGCTGGCAGAACTTGGCCTTCCAGGAAACAGATTTGGAGATCCTGTCTGGGCTTCTCTATTCCTAAGAACATGTTGTGGTTTATTCTTTTTTCTCTCATTACTTTTGCAGCTGAAATATCTTTTGCAAACTGTTTTTTGGAACAGTTGTGAACTTTATGATTCTGCTGATGTAGCCATGGGTGCCAAAAATGGGGAATAAAGGCTCAGGGGATGGTTCTGAAAGCCTTTGCTGAGCCTGCGTCAGTTATGACTACTCAAGAGTTGTACCAACCCTAATGGCTGTTTTTTATAGACTCATTCCTAACTTCCACTAAAAAAGTCATCACCTGCCCAGGTGTCTTGGGTCAGTACTCCAGCAATGACATTTTTTCCCCCCCATATTCTATTTCAGAATAGTTGGCTGAATTCTGTCTACTTTCTCTCCCCTTCACATGTTTCCCCTTGCAGCCCTGCACTGTCCAGGGCCTTTACCATTAAGTATATGTATCTTCTTGGCTTAGAATATGTAGAATTCTTTTATGGAAAGGAATAAAGGAGAGATACACTCTCTACTTAAAAATAGCATCATATCAGTGCAGGAAGGCCCAATCAGCCATATTTATGCTATAGCTGATTTTAGGTTTTTTTGTAGCAGTAGATCTGTCACCTCTGCTTTATCTTTCCCTTCCCCACTATACAATGCACATGCAGTGGCTGTTGAAATAGATTCTGAAAAAAACTAGAAATGCTAAGAGTCCACTATTATCCCCAAACTTTTATGGAAGATTCTTCTGCTTGTTTGCAAACACCGTTCATTCTGCAGGCCTCCTTTGAGCATTGAGTTCTTCCAGGCTGCCTGTGAGAGTGCCTGGGTCTGGGGAGCTGTCACCTTATCCCTTGGAACAGGCAAAACCAAAACCTTGAAAGAGCAGTGTGTCTGTGGGTCCCTGTCAAACCATGCTGGCATTCAAGTAGCTGGAACTGGCAGTATTTCATTACAAAATGGAATGGGCATTACAAGAGAGCTACTGGATCCATCTCAGTCCTATAATTACCCTCATCATAGTCCAATAATGCCTTGGAAATGTTCTTGGAAATCTTTTGCTTTATAATGGAAACAAAGGTTAAGATGAGGAAACTCTTGATCATGATGCTGTGTAGCTGATCAAAATTGTATATGTCTCAGTTTGTGTAATTTTATGTTTTCTAATGGTTTTATAATTAATATGTGAATTGCTTGCATACCCTGCAAGAGTCAAATGTCTATATTTGGTGAGATTAATGTAAATGATGTCAAATTCCACTGTAGGAAGGTGTTTTGTAAATGATCTGTTAGAAGTACCCAGGTCTGGAATGTGTCTGTACCCCAGTAGGCCTTACTCTGCCAAAGTAAAAAGTAAGCTGAATTCAAGCTACATGTTTAATTCTACCAGCATGCATCCTAGAAACTGCTGTAAGGTTTTTTTTTTCTTTTTTCATTCCTCTTTTCCCAAGAGCCTTGCATTCCTCAGTTCTTAAAGAAGGTGGGCTACGTGTGACCAGCACTGATGAAGATCAGGCCATTTACTTATATATTTCATTATTGGTATAGGAGCCTAATCTTAAGCACACACATTTAAAATCTTGCATGTAGTCATTTTCTTTAGGAAACGAAAGGAAAATGACTTGTAGAATGAAAACATCACTTTAAGAAATGCTGGTGTGAATGTTGCTTAATCTTCGGTCTGGAAAATAGGGTAGATGTTAGCTTCTGCAAAGCCTTTTGTCCTGGCAGATCTCATTTTCAGTGTGTGAAATTCATTTTTGTGTATATTGATAACCCAGTTTAGAGAAGCTGTCACTGGAACAGATATGGCCAAAGTGGGAGCAAGCAGAGCTGTAAAGGAGGACATAAACTGTGAAAGAATGGAGGAGCTCAACTCAGAGGAGCTTCTCTTTATATAGGGGGCTGGGAGTCAGACATTGCTGACACTTACTTCTGTACTCTGTGTACTGTAAAAATATCTAAGGAGCAGAGGATGGTGCAGAGGACAACTGATCTGTCCCCAGAATGGCACAACACGAGTTTGTCATTTGCCATCTGAAAGAGGAAACTCTGTGAGGATCATTTTTTGTCATCTATACGCTCTGAGTGACATCACCCCCACCTGTAACTGGTCTGTGTGCACAGGCTGGAGGTTTTGGACTTCTGTGTCTGTGGGCTGGGCCAGTCCCCTGCAACTGGTGTCAAACCACAGCTGATGTGCCAGGCAGGGGCTGCCTGTGCAGGCACAGTAATAGCTGTGCTGTGCCCTGAGGCACACACTGTGATGTAGGGGTTGCTTGGCCTTCAGCATGGCTGCCTCAGTCCTCCTCTTGCTGGCATATGTGGAAATTGGAATATGAGCTCCTAAGGGACAGAGCTGTGCTGATTCTGAGGACACAACTCCTAATAACCTATTTGAAATTATGATGCCAGTGCTGAACTGGGAGACATAAAAATGTAGAACCCAAATAAGTTTAGGAGTGGAAATGCAGGATTGTGTGGGTGTGGGATAGATTTATGGTTTGCAGGGCATCCTTTTTGAAACTTACTATGAATTGTATATTGGACAAATTTATTCTTTGATGATGCCAGGCTGTTTCCTATATTTTTTTTTCTTTAAATGATGTGTCAGCTGATATCTTTTAATTATCTTAGTTAACTGTAGCAGAAGCATTGGTAAACAGTCTTGTGGATTTTCCATAAATTTATCCTTTGTCTGATATTTATCCTTTGTCTGATACTCATCCTTCCTAATGCTGCCTTACATATCCCATGTCTAAGCCTTAATATTTCCACAAGGGTTTTCAAGCCCTTCTCACTCAACTTTCTTAACCAATCCTTCCAGATGTTTTAACTGCATTTACAATCTGCATATTTAGTTTGTCCCTGCTCTATAGAACTGTTGGAGCATTCAGTAGCAATCTTCCTTGGACTGCAGCTAGCCAGACAGCCTGCCAGCTTCCCATCTGCTTGTCAGCATTCCTGTCACACGTAAATCACTGTTAATAGACTGTTTGTAGGAATTAAGATATTGCCTGAACTCTCTGTTTGGCTGACAAGCCCATTATCTGCAACATGTTCAGCTAGTGCACGAAGTGAGAGCAGTGCACATGCTGCAGCATTGTTTAGCTGAATTTTCTCCCCAAAGTTGCTGTTGAATAATTTCAGGGCTGGCTGGGGGCACTTTGGAGGTCTCTTCTCCTGCAGATAATTTTTCTTCCATATGGGTTTCCACAGACTTGCTCTGAGTATGATTTTCTGTAATGAAGCGCATACACATCACAAAGGTTTCATTTCTGAATGACAGCAACGTCCTTGGAGAGTGGATAGGGCATAAACTGAGTAACATAAAAATGAAAAGAGAACTTTTCCCAGTCCCGTCAGCTCAAGGTCTCCTGTGCACCTCGACAAGGAGCTGGTATGTGCTTTCCCATTATGGAGCACAAGGAAGGGGCTGGTGCCTCTGCTGGGCTCTGCTGACTGCACTGAGAGTCAGCCCTGTCCTGTTACATCTTGCTCTGTAACTGATATCTGAGAGGCTTCTCTTTCTCTAATAAGGAATAACACCAGATAACTGGAGATTACATGTCCCCCTATTTCAGCCTGAAACCACAGTGGTAGATGCGTCCTGCAAACTGACACCAGGATCATGGCTGGGTGAGCTTTGTTTCTAGGAGAAAAGGCACCTCGTTCGTGTCCACCCCTCTGGAGCCGGGAATGGGCTCCTGCCGGCTCCAATTCCGCACCGTCGAGGATGGACTCCAGAGCCCAGCTGGCACCACCCGGAAAGCAGGCTGCATTCACTCCAAATGAATGACCTAAAATGACCTGAAAAAGCTCATTGCAATAACTCCTCCATGCAATGGCTGATGGATGCTGCTCTGTGGGTTCTATCACTGAACAGCAGAATGGAAAATACTTTTGACTATGGAAATGTGGTAGATTCCAGCATTCCTGGATTTTTTTTAAAGCTGCCAAGCGTATTGTGTTTTTCTTGCTTAGTGGAGATAGATAATGTTCAAATCATTGCACTTCAGTCACACAACTCGTACTGCTTTGGTAGAGAGGGCTTCAGCTGTGGAGTTTCCTATGGTTTGTGTGACGCAGGTCCTCTCCAAGATAGCATTACTAAAATAAATTTTCAGTTTTGGTTGAGTGTTTGGTTTGAGGAGCCCAGAGCACTGTGTGGCTCTGACTCTGCAGTTCAAATCAGCTGCCTGCGTACAAGAACCCCAAACTTCTCCTAAAACTTATGTCAGGTAATTGCTGAAAAGTGAATTTTAACGGCTTTGTTGATTAAAAGAGAAGACTGAAAGCTGCTGTTGTTTTCAGGCTATGGATAAAGGCCACAAGACTCTTTCGAGCAGGAGGTGATGTAAAGACTTCAGAATAGTTTACAAAGTGTCACTGCACCCACGCTCCCCTCATTTTCGTTCCTCATGATAACCCCTGTGGTGAATGACATCAGAAAGAACAAAAAGATTCCCTCTAGCATTCATGTAGTTTTTGCAGCTTCAAAGTCTCTAATCATGTGCTGATGAAGAAGGCCACTCACACTCTGAATTCCTCAGGAGAATGCTGAAGTGTTCCTGCGGCAAATTAAGGTACCTGAAGCAGATGCGAGAAGGACAATTCCCCTGTCATGTTTTTAATTACTTTACCTTGGATCCAGCTTAATTTTGAGTCTCTTCATAGTGTCCCAAATTAAATATTGAAGGTTTGACTACTCCCAGCCGGTCATATTCACATAAATTTCCAAAATGGGACAAAGCAGGAGATTATGGCTTCTGAAAAGACCTGGGTATCACTCCCCACCATGACATGCTGCAGTGGCACCTTCATCTGGGTTGGGATGAAGAGCTGGTGTCCACATTGCTGAGTTCCTGCCCCGCTGATGAAGCTGTCAGTGCTGCTCCTCACTGCCCAGCCCACGCTCTGGACTCCAGAGCAAGTGTAAAGAAGCTGCAGAGAAGCCACCGTGTGTGTGAGGATTTAGGGCTGCAGCCACAGTGTGTGATCTTTGTTCAGCTTAATGCTTGTTAAAAAGTCCCTGCTGAAACAAAGCTGTGGCTGGAGAAAGGAGCTGGCAGGTCTCACAGTGATCCCCAGAGCACAGGAAAAAACCTGATGGCTCTCTGTAGGTGAAGTTCTTGGGGAGCATAGCAGTAGCACTGTCCAGATTAGAGGAGTGGCCCCAACACCTGCAGGGAAGGGGATTGACTCAGGCTGGTGCCTCAGGAGACCACTAGTGAATTACAACCTGAAAGAATTACTTTTGCAGACTTCCTCTTTGGTTAGACGAAAGACAAAATAAAAACTGAATATGCATTCTGGACCTTGGTTAAAAATTAGACTGTTCCACATCACACATGAGCATTGGTTATCAAACAGTGAAATGAAAATTGGATTAATGTCAATTTAATTCCAATGCAGTTGTATAATCGCCTTTGAAAGATTTCACTGTGACTTTCTCTTTCTTAATGGACTCATCCTCTTTGTAGCAGCTTTCCTTCACACACCCAGTGGTGCTGCTGCAGGAGTGAGCCAACTGTACTGTGTGGTCAATTAAAATGTTTGTTCATCAGGAGGATGAGATCACAGGAAAGGATTGATTTCTGAGGTTTCATGTAAGACCTGTTACTGCTCTCTGCCAAAATACAGGACTCTGCTGCGTGAGGCTGTTTCGGAAGCAATCCAAACAACTCCAGTGTCTGACATCAACTTTCAGTTTTATTTCCTGAGCATCTTAATAATTAAGAGAAATTAATCTCAGGAATCTTCACTGTTATTGAAAAGGTCTGCTTGGGAAAGGAGTGGCTCACTGTACAACATGTGTTGTTGAATCCTTAGCAGTAAATGGATTTTTAAAAAATTGTTTTAAATTACTTCTTTTCACCACTCTTCTGGTGAATTATCATCTTTCTAGCCACAACAATTTGGCGACGTTCTGCTTTCCCCTTCACAGCAAAGGGTCACAGACAAAAAATAATGGCATCCCTCCGCCTTTGCTTACTGGAAAAGTGTGCTATTTGCACAGTTTAAATTTAAATCCATGAAAAATCCTTTCTCTCCTTAGGAATGGCAAGGGTCTCTCTCTCTCTGATTTTCTATCTTTGTCCTCACTCTTCACTCTGGTAACACAAGTGCATCTCTTTCCTTTTTGCAGTAGAGCTTTGATGAATTTGACCGATGAATGAAAAGGGTAATGGAAACTTGATTTCCATTGAAAAACACATCATACAGCTCATCATTTTTCCACTTCAGACAGCAAAATGTATTTCCTATATATGTGGCCTCATCTGTCTCTGTGGTAGAACATCTTTGTTTTTTATAAGATTTCTTCAGTTTCTATTATTTCCAATCCCATCATTTCAATTGATTAGTTTGGTTAAGATTTGAAGCCTTGGCAAGTTTTGCTTAAAAAGTAAGTTCTGGTGACAATGGAGAAAGCAGATTAAAATCTAAGCTCTGGACTCCTTTTGCCACTGATTTCTCTTAGTGAGTGACAGTCAAATTGATGGTCTGCCTTTGCTTCCCACAGGCTTCCCAGTTGGGTCTAGATGAGGATGCATTGAGAGGCAGATCTGCAGCACTGGGAAGAGCATGGAACCTTGAAAGTTTCTAAGCTGTGGAGGCTGTTTCTTGTTCCTCTGCTTGTTGCACGGTGTGGTTCCACAGTGATCAAGTGTAACACAATAACTATTCGTAGAGGGAGACACAGAAGGCTCCAGCTGGGAATGCTCTGAAAAGAAAGATTTTTTTTTTTCCCTTTTGCTTTTATCTGTGTTTCCAAATGCTTCTTGGCAGTCAGAGAGTGAAAGGAAAAGCTGGTACTTGTGAAGGTAGATGTGATTGTGATTGTGATGAGCTGCTCCTCGGGCACTGGTGTGTTGGCTCTTGGTGAGCAGCAGCAGAGAGGACATCACTGTGCAGGTGCCCAGCAAGGCCTGCAGGGCTGCCTGAGCAGCTGCTCACAGCCATTGAATTCTGTCCCTTTCACACTCTCACAGTTACTTCTCACAAGTCTCTCTTCTGTCCTGAAAAGTGCATTTCCCCCTACAGTTCATGGGGAAATTGATCCTGAAGCAGGTTGGAGTGGTGCTGATGGGAAAGCTGTGGGTTGTGCCTCAACCCTGCACAGATCAGTGAACACAGAGCTCTAGAAGTTGCAGTAATTCAGTGAGTCTCTCCTATTCCCATCATCTGGGTCAGTGCAAATTTGCTCTGAGTCAGGCACAACAGAACAATGTGATAGCTCTGCTCTCTTGTCACCGTCCATTTCTTGGACATAACCACCAAACCCTTGGTGGTTTCTCTCCCTGTGAAAAGAAGTTGGTATTTCATTCATTAGAAAAGTGTAAAAGTGTATGCATCCAGCATCTGAGGGACAAAACCCCACTGGCCTGTGATCCAATAGCTTTACTTTAATCTCTCCTGAGGGGATCAGACAGAGCTCTTCAGGTTCTTCTCTGCCATTTAGCAGCTAAATTATATCCAGATAAAACTGTGCTGGAAAGACAGTTTTGGAATATCCTGGACAGTAAAGACACAATGGGGTGCTTTCAAACACAGGGAGCTTTTGCCATTCTTTATCAGTCCTCTTAAATTCAGGCTTCTTAGTCCTGTTGTGCTGACCAAAAGTTTTAAAACAGACCAAAATGGAAACTGGAAGGGTATCCTTAGATATTGTATGTTCAAAGTCCTTGAAAAATGTTATCAGACAAAAATACAAAGGATGTGTCCGTGCTACGTTGTTGCACTGCAGCAAGAAGCACTGATGCTGTGCTTAGCATTACATGCTTGACCAGCTATACTGGCCTTTGAAGCACTTTGCAAATAATTTTAACTTAAAAGGATAAAGGACAGCACTTTTAAATACCAAAGCATTTTGCCCTAAGACTGACAGTGGAAAAACTGACTTTTCTTAAAGAAATATAGTTTGAAATGGGGGAAAAAAATTTAAAATTATGTAAGTCTTGCATGATACAAAGGAAAAATAAAATACTCACTTTGGGCTGGAAATCTCTACAGTCAAAAGCTACAGGCTCTTTTTATGTATTTGAAAAAATTCATTTATCCCCAAGCAAATCTGTCTGTACACTTCCCCATTCTGAAAACTTTTCTCTCCCACCCCGCAATTTCTCATAAGTAAGTGCTATTTCTCTATTGGAGTAATCTTTTATTTGCTCTTCTCTGGGTCCCTGGAACCAGAAGAAGTTCATCACTTACCACACCACGATTGATGGAACAGATCCCATTGCTAGGGCAGTGTTGTGAGAAGTTTTGTGGATGAATTACAATATCTATTCTCTGCTTGATCCCATTTTGAAAACTATCAAGTCAGTGACGTTTAAGAACTATAGCAGCTTAACAACCCCACTTTGCTCTTGTACTTTGTTTTTTCTTGACACTGTGTAGAAATGCAGAGCAGAAAAGTTCCCATTCATTTTCTGTGTCCCAGTGTGACAGTTCTACTACAATTCTGGACACTGCCTTATGGAAATTTCACTGGTGGAATTTTAGAGCTTATTTGCAAAGATCTCAACAGTCCTGCGTTTTTTCACCCTTAAAGTGATTTTATTAATCATCCTTGCCCTGGATTTTTTCCATGGTTTGGACAGACTTGGTTTTCTCCTCTTAATTTCTGCACTTATTTATAGGAGGAATTGTTGCCAAAGGATTCCTGAAATATTTATTTCACAGGTTGCTGTGTTTGTAAGGTGCTGTCCTGCTGAATTACAACAAAGCAATTGTAGTACAGGAAAATGTATTTAAAGGTTCAGCCCAGATCCTGGAGTCCCTGTGACCTTGTCTAGACTGGCTGAAGGGACAGTTGCTGTGCTGTGCCACTGAAGTGCATTAGCAGAGGTAGAGCACATTTCAATGTTTGTGTTCAAATGCACTTTCCTTTTCCTGTGCTAACATCAATAGCCCAGCTACCAACCCAACATCCCTGTCTAGACAAGCTGATGGCCACAGATTTGTGTGCCAGAGCCAGTGGGGTACCTGGAAAGGCTGGTGTATCCAATTTTTCCTTCAGTTCTAACAGGAGAATTTGAGTGATCTAAGTGTAGACAAAACCCCTTTGTAAACTTGACAGGAGCACCCATCAGTGAGAGGAGGACTGGGGGCTTAGGCTTGTCTTTAACTGTTTGCCTCAAACTCTGATCAGCCTCTGTCTTCTCTCCAATATAAATTGGCACAGAAATACAAAAAATACAAAAAAACCCCCGTTGCTCTGGTCATAATGCTAAGGAGTTGTCTAGACTACACTAAAAGATGTATTTAAACTCCATTAGATAAAATGCCATAAGTATCATATTAACAGTTGAAGCAAGTAGGATGATCTGTTTTCTGTGGCTGTAGCTGGAGAAGGCTGGAGTGAGTCTGGGCTCTGGAGAATCTCGAGGCTCTGCTCTTTTGTCTAATGGCCAAAACTTTTGCTGAAAAAGCCAAGTATCTGGGCTACACCTAAATCTTGGAAAAATCCAATGATACAGGACCAGTGTGTGCTGCTCTCACCTCAAAGCTCCTGTTAATAACATAAATAGCTTTTTCACTCTGTACTCTTGCAGGCTGTTAGGTCAACTAGCATTTCATGGTGCCAATGGGTTGTGAGTTTGTTTAATATGTCTGAATTGGTGGAACAGACAGTGCTTAAAATTCAAATAATCCATTTACCTATGAAATCTGTGTGAGATTAAAGCAGTAGCCAAATTAATGCACAGCACATTTGAATATTGACTAATTAGACTTAACAAATGAGTAAGAATTGAACACTGGTGAGAACTAAAGCTGTTTAAAAAAATTAAAATCAGTTTATTTAAAAAACCAAACAAGCAACAGACAAAAGCAGTGTTTTCAATTGATGCAGTGTTTTCAATTGATGCAGTGTTTTCAATTCATGGAAATTTAAAAATGCTGATTAAAACAATGAAGTCTGAGATAAACCTTGGCTGTGATATGCAGAGCAACAAGGTAAAAATCTGAGAAAAAAATACAGGAATAGAGTCCTGATCATTATAGCACAATGCTCAGGTCCATTTTGCTGAAGGATTTATTTTTCATAGTAGGAAGAGAAATTAAGTAATTGCTCAAATGACAGAGAGACTGTACTATTAATATTTAAGAGTGGCCCCATTCATCCTTTGAGGGCATAGTAAATATTGGATTCCAAGCTCAACTAGGCTGTTTTAAACATATGAAAAATATGGTCCAAGGAGTTTCTCCTGGGTTTTCTCAGTGATTTTTGCAGTTTTTAAATGCCATCCAGTAGGAAACACCTTGGGACCCAGGTTAAAGTCTCACAAGGGGAGACCAATGGAAAAAGACTTCAATAAAGCCTCCTTTTCTCTCATCAATAATGTGGGGTTTACAGCTTCTGTCAGAATATGTCTCATACTTTGGGCAGGATGTGTCTGAGGTTGATTGACTAAAGGTTTCTTGGCAGCAGTTCAGTAGGAGGGGTTCTTTCATTGGAACTGGGCTGCTCTGTAGTGTGAATAGGAAATTCACTATCTAAATATCCTCATTTTGTACCCCACTGCCCCGAATTGCAAAGCCATGAGCAACCAAGTTCTTCCCTTTCAGCTGCTTCTTCTATGCCATATGAAGGTAATTTGCCACGATGAGCAATCCATGCATTTGAGAATACCTGCATTGTGTTTAAAATTACTATTTGAGGGGATATTTTCATGCTGCAGAAATTAACTCGCATTGTGCTTATTTTTAAGTTAGTCCTTGCTGTTTCCTAAGAGTTTCTGAGCATTAAGTATATCATTAACCTGACAGGCTAAATATGACTCAAAAACACTGCAGACATTTACTGACAGTTTTACTGGGAACAACATGTGAGGAGTTGTTTATCAGAGCCCTGAGCAAGGCCTTTTTCTTCCCTGTGGTGATGAAGTTATTTTATTTCCAACAAAGTATCAAAATGGGATGAGAGTAAAACATCTGTGCTATCATAGGGGCATGTCTTTGAATCAGGCTTTCTGCTTTTTTGTCTGCTTACTGCTGCTTCAAATGTTTTCATCTCTGGAGGATCCCAATTGGAGAGGCAAGGCAGAAGACTATTTGGTGTAGCACATTTAAAGCAAAACTCTCTCTGTAGAGACACAGGGGACTTCTGGCTCTCTGTGCCATCCCTGTAAATCTGCAATGTTCATGTTTATCATTACTCCTGCCCTGTACATGTAATGGTGTTTGCATCCCCACAGCTTGTTCCATGCTCCTGAGAACACTTGGAACTCCACCCAAAGGATTGCTTCTCCAAGAGACCCTTCTGACCTAGTGACAGATGTGGATGTACTCCCTGCTGGAGCCCTGCTGGACCATAACAGCAGATGCAAGTGCTGGCATCCAAAAGTGCTGCATCTATGAGGGAACCCTTTGTGTGAATGGACTTGGTCAGCTCCTCTGCCAAAGGATCTAATTTTGCCCCAGTGAAAATGGGAACTATGGTGAATTTGTCTGGCCTAGACACTGTTTTGATTACTCAGGAGGGATTTACTTTTTCCTATATAAAGCCATTGTTTTTCTTTAATGCCTGATAAGCCTTTTGCCACACAGGATTCCTTTGGTAAGTTAGTTGATATATAGAAGTATTTCATGTCAGACCAAAGCAGAATACTTTTCAGCTTCAGTAAGAAGACACAATTCCATCTAGTTTTCTACTCTTGATTTTTTCCCTGTAGGCTAAACACAAAGTATTATCAATCTGAGTTCTAATCAAAGTCAGTAATTGCATCTAAGGGGTCAGCACACATAAGCAGCATTTGCAATGAACATTTTCACAAACACCATCACATTAAAAATCTGTCTTCTTTTCACAACCAGCCTCACTACTAATACACAGAGGCACTGCTCTTCTATCCAGCTGATCATGTTTATCCCAGAGGTACCTTCCTTTGCTCTGAGTACAACTGAGCTAATTTCCAGTGGAAAATTGTGCAGGGTTTGCTTGCTGAATTGTACAGAACTTGGAATTGGAGCAGTGAGTGCAGTGAGGTTTGGAACACAGGCTTGGAAAATAAACGTCTCTGTTGTATTTAACTTTATATACTTGACAGTGCAGATGACATTCTATATGAAATGCAGATAAAAAATTTTGATTTTGCCTTGGGTAAATTTGTATCAATGCACGTATCAGCTACAAGTTGGGACCCCAGATGCATTAGTGCTTTAGTATTAGTCAGGGATAAATAGTTGTAGGACGAAAAATATTCCTGTACAAATTCAAATTATCTAAGAGAATCAGGACAGATAACATTCAAGACCATGAAGATGCAGTGGATTAATTTCATATATTATGTATGTAAATTGATTTAATGGGTTTGTTTTTAATGGTTTGTATGCAAATTGTATTGTAATAACAGTGAGCACTTGCTCACTTACAGAACTTGAATTTAGAAATGCAGGGACCATGGGGAAAAAAATCTGTGGCTTAAAGCAGGTGTGATACCACCTCATCCCTCAGTGGGCACCTTCCCAAACTCACTGGGAGAACTGGGGCCCTTTCTGGAGCCTCTGTGACTATCACACACAGTTGTTGTGGGCTCTACTCTGTGCTTTGAAGCTGCATCTTTCCCCAGAGGGATCCTTCGTCCCTGATGGCAGGACTTGAGTTTAAACAAAGAGGCACCATGTGTTCCTGCCTGCCTTCCCTGTCCTTCTCTCCTGTCTGAAACAGACACAACAGCTCTGCACAGCTCTCAGATTTCTGCTATAGGAGACATTTGGGCCACACTTTGGCTTGTGCCAAGAAGTCAAGGGATCATGCTTTTGGTTATGTGCACGTGAGCTTTAGTCAGTCTGCTTTACCACGGAGGGTATTTTTTTCATAGCTGCAGCCCTAAAACTTGGATGATATACAGTAAGGGATCTTGTTTTCTGGGTGATTCTAGGCAAGCAGAAATAAGTACTGCTGACCCTCCTGCCAGTGCAGGGTGTTACCAGGTCTGCAGCAGTCTAGGAATCACCAGTGAGCTCTGTGAGCTGCAAAAAGAAAGCAACACACAGAGATTTCCCCTCCCTGCCTGGGCAGAGAGCACCATCTCCCCAAAACAGTGTCACAATACAGGTGCTCCTGCTGCTTTCTCCCACAGGCAGGGATCTCAACTTGAACCTTACTCAGAGATGCTGATGGCCCAACAGGAAGGGGAAAGAGCTCTTTGCAGTATTTCACAGTGTCTCCTAGGCCATGTTATATGTGCTCTTTAGTGCACCATGTGCTTCATGCTTGAAATGTTCCCAATTTATAATTATTTTATTTTGACTGCTACACTAAAATTTGTGAGTGTGTCTTTTTGGTTTTTTAGTTGGCTGTTAGTCAGTTTTAATTTTTTTGCTCTCCCTTCCCCTCTCTTTTTTTCCTTGCTAGTTTTTGCTCCAGAGTTTTGTCACCCAGACAGCTTAATTCACTGAGTTTTCAGCACTCCTAAGCATTTAGCATAACATCCTCATGACACTGCAGGACTATGATCCACCCACATGGTGATATTTCTGTGTATATTCTAAACTAAGTAGTGTTTCACAGTAGTAAAAACTTACTAACAACAGCACATAATATTTTGGTAAAAAATTCTTCACTTAGAAGGTCGTAATTTTCTATATGCGTATAATACTAGTTGCAAATGCATTTATATTTCTATCCTTGTATACAGAGTGTTAAATCTTGTTTGTTGTAAGCTCATAAGACTGGGATAAAAACTTGGATAAAATACACAATTCTTAATACTGCATAGGAAAATGACTGAAAGACATGTAGAACTTCATGGATCAATTCCTGTTTATTTTTCACTCCGTTTTTTTTGCTTACTGTTACAAGGCACTTACTCAGGCTACACCTGGTACTGCTTAATTTCCCACTCTGTTCGGTTGTAAATCTGAACTATTTCCTTGGAGTTGTTGTTCCATGGTAATGCACCTCCTTCCGTACAATGGCTAATAGACCCTGGATAAAATCCTCTCAGGGGTTTCAGAAATTATCCTCAGCTCTCAGAACAGGATTCAGCTGGGCAGCTAGTGGTGAACTTGTACTTAAATCTCCCCTGAAAGCCAAACTGAGCCAGTTCTGATCAACACAAGGCATTTTCTTCATTCAAATCATGCAGGTTGTGGCTCTGTGTCTGATCATGTTTAGGGATAAAGGTGCAAAGAAATAAAATTCCCTTCCAGCTGGTCTAAATGGGGAGGGAGCGTGTAAGAGCTCAAAACACTTGGCATCATCATTTACAGAAGTCCCAGGTGCCAGTGACTCCTGTGGCAGCAAGATTTCCTAAGCTGAAGTGAAATTCTGCTCTCCCTGCCCACGTGCTGCTCAACAAGGACCAACTGACACCAGTCCAGACCGTGTGGGGCACAAGGGTTGGATGTCTGTCTTCTCACTTCTTCAGCTGCAGTGCTAGGTCAGTAACAGTCCTCTGCTCTTAGCACAGTGTTGGCCAAGGTTGATTCAGACCCTGAAAATGCAGGTTTGTCCACTGGGCTAAGAGGTGTTTGGGCAGAACTCTACAGTGTCTTACACCCATTCCAGCATCTCTGGCAGCTCAGCATCAGCCACTTTGGCTTATGGGGGTTAACACAGTCCTAGAAACTGTGCCAGGGTGCAAGTGTGGGTGGGTGCTTCTACCCTGACTATGATGTAGCCAGAAGCAATGAGAGGAATTGATTTGGAAGCAAAGACAGTACAGGTTCATCTTCATGCTTTAAAGTGTTGTAACAAATTTGCAGGGCTCTAAAACTTAGTTACAATAATGAGTGGAGTTCAGATCACACCAGCAGAGAATTCAAAGCAAGAGATTCTTCCCTTTGCAATTTCTTTAGCAGGATAGATGAACCAAGTGAAGAGGCATCACAGTCTAGAAGGGATATTCAAGTATTGCTGGTGCAGAAAATGCCAACTGTGCTGTGAAAGGTGATAATCCTCTTTGGAGAAAGATGTTCTCCATGCAAATGTAATACAGGCCCAGCCTGAGAGTACAGAGCCATGCAAAGCTGAATTACTGCAAATAGGGGTTATTTCACAGGAATCTTTGGGAGGTCAATTGTTCTTACACCTTCCTTTTCTCTCAGTTACAGGGCTGAGGGGATGAAGATGGACATAGGTATTTGTTCTTCATGTGCTCTGGAGGTGGGTAACCTAAAAAAGTGTCCAAGACTGGACTGTATCACCCCTGGATTCATAAATAGTCACATCCAGGAGATTATTGTAGAACTTTCTCTTGTCTTCATCTAATCATTGTGTCAAACTGCATGGGTACCATGCAACAAAAGAATTTCCTGGCTATTTAATGGCCTCTTTCTCATTTTTTCAGTCTTAAACTTGTAGTTTATATAGAGCCCGAGTCAATTTGTAGCTTACCCTCCATCATGTTTCTGCCTTGGAGAAGCCAGATGGCAGTGCATCAAAGTGAATCAAAGCAGTCACTTCTCCTGATGAATGACATTTCTGCAGAAATTTAAGAACTGGGATTGTATTGTTCAAACTAAGCAGGAGGAGTAACAGAAAAGTAACCTTGAGAGTGAAGTCCTTTCTCACAGCAGTACTATTAGTCTTACAGACACTGACCAGCTTCAGAGGGGGTTGTATCTCCAGATGTTATTAATTCTGTGGTTTTACTCCTTCATACAGTAAAACAGATACAGCTCATTCTATGGTCTTAGAATTATGAGACAGACACTGTTAGGGTGATGAAAAGGGGTTGCCTTTATACAAGCATCCTTATGTGCACAACTTGTCAGGTGGAAATTGCTGAAGATGCATACCTGCATAACACATACACAAGTTTTATAGATTTTCCAAATTAGCACGAGTTCCCAGTTAGAAGCATACTCAGTGAAGTCATGTCCCCAGCTCTAATACCTTCTAAATCTTCCCCCTTCAGATGACGACTTGGTTTATAAAAGGTAATCTTGAAGATCTGGTTTCATCCTTGGGTACTAAGGAAAATCAAGACAGGATAGGTGTCTTGGAATATGTTTTGTCTTCCTGCCTAGGAAAATACTAAAGCTAAACAACAATAATAATATACAGCATTACAAACATGTGTAAAGAATACAGAGAATATGTTAAAAGAAAAAGGTAAAAGTCAACACGTCATTGTGGGTTCTGACAGCAATTTCTAACAAGAAAGAGCTGAGTCATCTTCATCTGAACTCAGCTCCTTTCTCCTCCATCTGCAAGTACAGACACTTTGGGTTGTGTTTCACAAAGATTGTGCTCATATTGAAGTGGTCAAAAGCTGCCATTCCTCCCCACCATGTTTATGAAAACATGCCTAAGCTTCACTCTGTATGGATAAAAGTCTGTTGGTCCTAAGGGATAGATGGTGGCCACTGCTAGAACACCATGACAGAAATTGCTGCACTTTGCTGGAACCTCAAGCGTGCCAAAGAAAGCACAGCATCAGAGAAAGAGGACAGTGTGTGCTCAGGATGCACTTCAGCCCAGATCTTTCCAGACAACATAAAAGAAATGAAGTAGTAATTGTTTTCAGAACCTAAAATAACCAGTGTATGAAAAATTCTAAAAGATCCTGGTGGAAGTGCACTGTTAACCCTCAATGCCTTCCATCCTGTGGAAATGGCAAGGAGAGCTTTCTGCTGAAAGAATGTATTAACACTTGTGTGTCCTGCTGGCAATGAGAGAGATTTGCACCTGACGGGGCACAGAAATTTCCCTAAGGAGACCAGGGAAGGGGGAAGGGACAGTAAAAGACTGGCCATGTTACAGCTGCTCCCAAGAGGAACCTGTAAGGGCTGCTTTAGCCTTACTTTGGCCTTTCTTTACAAGTGAGGACTGCAAAAAGAACTGATATGATGTGTCAGTAGCTGTGCCTCCCAGTAGGTGCTTGTCAGACTGCACAGGAGAGGTGAATCCCAGCTGTGCACATGGGGACTGTGATGGCATAAGCCTTGGTACAGATGTAAATGGAGCAGCTGGAATTTGCACCTGCTGTTACTGAATGTGTATTGACTTTCACCTGAAAGAGACCGAAGGAACCCTGCTGCAGAGCTGTGTTATGGTGCTTTTGCAAGTTCCACTGCATGGAAACCAGAGACCTGAAGAGATTTTTACTGTTAGATTCTGCATGTTTCGTTGATAATGGTGAATTCAAAATAAAGAGCTACAAAATAGTATAAACTCAGAAGCAATCGTAGGGCTTTACAGGGGCAGATGTGCAAAGAAACACCAAAATATCATTGATATCTGCCATGTGCCTGTAAAAATCAAAGAGCTGAGGACAGAAGTCCTGTGCTATGCAGAGGAAGCCGTCCTGTATCATGCCCTTTGTGGAGCTGTATAGACAGGTGCTTTCCTGACAATATAGAATAAACTGGGACAAAGATGTCTTTGTACCACTTGATATTTTATTTAGTGCACATACATATTTTAAACACCCCCTGATTAGCTCCCACAGCATGTCTTCTGTAAATCTTTGCCTGGGTGAGGACAACTTGCTAGTCCTGTGCTCCTTTCTTAGCACAAGACGCGCCTTCCTGCCTTAGCCTTCAGAACAAACTGTGTTTTCCCTTCATACTTTTTTCCTGATTTACTTCTCTTGTAAAGGGCAGAGTCCTTCTGACAGGGAACCACAGGTATTCCCAACATAGGATCAAGAACTTTTGTCTGAAAGGCAGTTCCTCTCCATTGATATTTTTCCCTACTGCCCTCTCCTCTTTCCACTTAAATAGCAAATAGACAACTATACTCATACTGTTCTTATTCCCTGTCCAAGGCACAAATTCTCTGTTCTCTCCTCTCAGTGCAGACTACTACTTTTGCCTTCCCTCTGTCCATCTTATTAAACGTCATTACTACACTTGAAGGATTTTCCTAAAAGAGATCAATATTCCTTGCTGTATAAATTGTGCTTTGCACTTTATAGCAAAACTGCACTGATGTTAAGAGAACTCTATTTCTGGGCAGTGTTGAGGGATTTGGGAGCCTGGAATGCTCTGACTACTGAGGATAAAGTATCATTGTCATCCATTCAAGGCAGTTGCATCCTCGCAGTGACTTCTCATGAAAGAATTAAGAGCCTTTTAATACTAACTCTTTTTTGGAGTAAGATGCAAGGGCTTTATGGCTTGCAACTGTCTTTGCTAAATAACTTCTTAGCATCAGCATAAATAAAAAACAAAAAAATCACACCCCACCCCCCCCCAAAAACAGAAATCTGTAACAAAAAGTAAATTTTACTCTTTCTTTTTTTGTTGTTATGTGGAAACTTCTCGAGGATGAGCTGTCAGATCTGTCACTAAGTACACAGAAATATAAAAACAAAATGACTGGGGAAATCTGCTGTCACACCATCAGGTCTCTGCACACTTTCTTTCAAAATAAATCTCTTTGATGGAAATGTTTCTATTTATCTTTAGGGGGGTGAAAATGTGCTTGGAGACTACCACTGAAGAGAAGCTGGAATTGAATTGCTATATGGTCTGTTTTCACCTATTTTTTGTAAATATAACCATATATTTTCCTTTTTTTGTTGTTGTTTTTTCACTTTTTTTTCTTACTAAATGTCACAGCTCCACTGGCTGGCTGCACGCTAGTTTTGCTGAAAGATGAAGATGTTGTAGCATCAAAAGCAGTTCCTTCAGAAGATATAACTCTGTAGTGATCTCAAGGTCTTTATGAAGTTTCATCAGATCTAAATCTGAGGGGCAGTTCTTGCTCTGTCTTGGTGTGTCCTTTCACTTTGTAAGCAGGTGGAGCAAATTGATACAGGAGTTTAAGTCCAGGAATTCATTTAGACCAACTCTGCTCTGTAACTCTGGCAGTAAGGTTACATATAGGAAGAAATTTTTCATGGTTTTTTTTTGCCTTAGTTTTCCAAGTTCATCCCTGGTATCTTTGACTGGCCCCTGCTTCACTGGGCGCTCTTTCTTCCATCCAGATTAAAGATATGAACAGTTCTGTAGATTCCTTCTTAAATGTTAAAACAAAGCTGCCAAACATGCACTGCCTGTGAGGTCACAGTCAGTGGCTGATATTCCATCTGTGAGTGGGATACCCCAGCCTTTTTTCAGCAGTTGTGTTCATACAGTATCCTTGTTTTACATCATTTCTTTTTTCATATTATATTTTTCTATTATTCTTTGGGTCCTTTTAACCATCCTTCCCTAGTACAGAAAATCATGCTATGTTGGTTTCTGTCTCAAAGATGTCCTGGTTTGAGTACTTTTTTTTTTGAGTAAAAAAAGAACATTGCTTTAAGTCTCCTCTGTGTTGATGACGATGATTCCACTTTATGCCTTTCCATGTAAATTCAAAGCAGCTCCTTTTGGGAGGGTTGTGAACTATGACTGTGAGCAACAAAATTGAGGTATATGAGTACTTCATGAATAGTAAATTTGTTGAAATACAACCATGGTGTTAATAACTGCTGCTACAGTATATCAGGATGTGTTGGTGCAGAGTCTGTTAATTAAGTAATGGTAAGTCAAGGCATCCTGTGTGTAACATCATTCTTCTCTCCCTTTCCACCATCACTTGATCAGGACAGAAAGAAAGGGGAGGAGAAAAGGCAAGGAGAACCTCCCAGCTGCATCAACTATGAGTAATAAAAATCCCAAGTGTCTGGCACGCACAAGTTACCAGAAAGAGATGGCATGAGAGAAATGAACTGGAGTTGGCAACATGCATGGAGAAACCCATCCTTTCAAAACAGAAAGAAAAAAAAATCACTATGCACCACTTCAGAGGGACCACAGAGAATCTCTTAATTTGCAGGAAGACATTTCAAATCCAGTCTTTGGAAGCCTGAAATGTAAATTAACTCTACTGAGGATGCCATCTAGTCCCTGATCTTCTGGTATAGAATGAGCACCTCTCTGGAGCATGAATTATCAACACCAGCGTATGCATGGTTCTCCCTTCATTGGCCTCTTTAATGGGAAAGTACAGTGAAAAAGATTATTCCTTTCAAATTATTTACATGTATGCTGATTATGATATCAGATATCAGAGGGATATTATGATTATGATATCGGAGGGAACAGCAAGATTACAATTAATTTTATTCTTACTAGCATTAAACTCCAAAACTGCCAGAGTCACAACAAAATGAATCTAAACAAGAATCCCTAAGGAGAAAGACAAGTAAGGAGAAAATTATTTCTAGTCTTAATTCTGTGTGTTGATCTCCTTCTGTGTTTGTGTGCTGAAGGGTTTACATGTGTAAGAACAGCAGTATCTCCACAGTGGCATCCAGGCTGACAGCCATCTCCTCCTGGGAAAATCCTCAACAGGCTCAGTAAGCTTTCATCCAAGACTTTTTTTTAAATTATTTTTAATTTTTTTTATTTTTTATTTTTAGGAATTAAGGCATAAAAATAACAAAGGTAGTCACTTGCCTAGGACTTGGAGGAACCCTACCTGCCACACCCTTCTTATGGTATAGTGTTGTGTCTCTTAAACCCTGTTCTAAGTTACCAAGGCACCTCAGTCCCTTCCAGTACAGCAGAGATGTGTTCAACATGGCTTGGGCCTCACTGCTACAATTGAGAGAACACTGGGTGCTGTGAGAAGAAGTACATCCAAAAATGTGAGCTGGACAGCAGCTAGAGGAGAATCATGGAATGTTCTGAGTCAGAAAGGACTCACAAGGCTCAGCAAAGCCCAACTCCTGGCCCTGCAACGCACAGCCTCAAGAATCACACCACTAGCCCTGGAAAAGGTAACGATGCCTGTGCAAATAACAGTAAGAAAATTAGGCTGAGGTTTAGTAACAAAATGCGATGGCATGTGAGAAGTAGTATTTTCTAAAGCATTAATGACTGACATATGTGCTGCCATTAGGAGCACTTAGGATAATGCCTAACTAAAGTCTCAGGGAACCTATCTGATTTTAAAGAATGAGACCAGTGGGTGTCTTTCTGTAGATGTGATGATTGGATCAGACTCAGGGTCTCTATAGTAATTTGTAGTGGTGAACACTTACTGACAGCATTAACTGATCTAATTCCCTAACTCTTCTTTGTGAAATCAAGATGTCTTCTGCTAGTTAGATGTGTACAGACACTCCTAAATTTCCTGCAAGGGCCACTGCTGTGAGTGAGGCTAAACTCTTGTATGTGTAGGTGATGTATCCTGAATATTCAAAGTTAAACTGATTATAAGTTTCAAGTTAGAAGCAAATTTTAGTGTACCCATTAACTGGTACCATCGAAGCTACCCCATAGCACAAAATGTCCTTGGACTGTCCTAGGACTTCTTGCTCAGCAGTGCCTCCTCAGAGACCAAAGTCTCCTGCAGGGAACTGACTCTGTAAGGACACACGCTTCGTGTCACCTGGAGGGGTGTGTGATGTGAGTACTGTGAAGAGAATGCATCTGCCAGCTGGACTATATGTCAGTGAGCAGCACTCAGAGTGGTGACATTCCTATCCATCCCTCACTAGAATCACAGATATTCACACAGAAATATATTCAACTGATATTACCTTTAATCCAAACAAATAATTTTAGTTGCTTCAAAGCAGTGTCTTGGAAAAAAAAAAAAAAAAAAAAAAGTAGCAGAAAACTTGACATATGTCAAAATTTCTTTTGGTCTTAAATATGAGTCTCCCCTTTTCAAAAAGCACATGTGACCAAACCACCCCTGCAACAACAAACTGGGGCAGGATAAGTTTTAGGAACAGGCAAGTGAGTCTCAGAATTTTTGCATGTGATACAGGGCAGTTCTGAGAGGGAACGGGGACTGATGGGCAGTTGCCCATTTCTGTAGTTCTGAATCCAGGAGCTAGGTTGGTCACAGCATAAAGAGATCTGAACAAGCTGGAAATCCACGGCTCTGGCTTGGCTTCCATTCTGCAAACCTGGGCTGAGGATCAATTTGTGAGGAAGAAACTTCAGCTTTGAGGAGAATATAGTAGCTCTCACCCATCTCAATGGGCTGGGTAGAAGAAAGTTGGAAATAACAATCTGTTCTAAGAAAGTTCCTGGATGAAGGCAAGGACAATAAAATGCATTGCTGTAAACCCAACAGTTTTAACTGATACTGCTATTTTTGTAATTTCTGTAGGAAACTGGAATACTTTGTGCTCCCCCATGCATCCGCTGCCCTTACCTTTGATGATTTATTTTTTCCATATGTGATGTTCAATGGTACCTGCCAAGTCCTGTGTGACACCTGGATGTTCTGCAGGTGTGTGACTAATGTACACCTCAAAGCAAATTGGATGTCTGCTGCATCAGCTTCCACCTATGTATCTTTTATTCTGACATCAGAAAATGTATTTTGTTCTGGAAGACAATTCCTACTTACCTCGAGGAACCCAGTGTGGTCCAGGAACAGGGAGAATTTGAAAAACTGACAGAAAAGAAACTTAAGGGGAACAGTTTTGTTCTCTCTCTGTTCACAAGCGGATCTCAATCCTGTAAATGGTTTTATTCTTAGCATTACTGACAAGTGCATGCAGGGTCTCCTGCTGGTATCTCAATGTTTTAGACATTACCTGGAAGGGCTCTGAATGTAGTCTGGGATCAGCTTTTTTGGCTGAAATTCCAGACTTGAAGCTGGGAAGGAGAGCAGGTCCTTGGAGTTAAAAATACAAGGAAGACCTTCTTTGTCTTTTACAGAGCAATAACACATATTTTCTAGATTCCTTGTCCCACTTCTTACTTGCTATTTACTACATCCTCTGTACAAGGAGATTATGGGAAATCCATTTCTAGGTCAATAGCAATTTATAAGCCATTGACTACCTGGAATTATCCCTGGTTAGAAAACGCAGAATCAATTTCTTCTGTAATCTTTCCCACACATCGGCATGTCCGTATTTGTGCTACACAGTTTTGATTGCTAAGGCACAATGACCTTGTATTTGTATTTATAAGCAAAGACTTAATTCAGCAAAGAAACTGGATATTGGGCAAGTTGTGGTTCTAGGCTTAGTACTTCCTAAAGTATCCAGACTTCATAAAGCATCCTACACCTACACACCCCTGCAGAAGCCAACAGGACTTTGTGTGTCTATGGCACCCTCCAACCAAAGCCCAAAATTAAAGCATGCCATGTTTTTACCCATTTACCTGTGCAAGAAAATTTCCTTGACAACCATGTCTGGGCTACAGGAACATGAATATTTGAACTGGCCATTGCTGTGCTGGTGCATGACTCTGGGGAGACTGTCCCAGCTTCTCCTGTCCCTGTGTAATCTGCGTTTGTAAAGGCACCTCCTCTATTCTTTCCCTGCCATGTTCAGTCTGCAGGAAGAACAGACATATCCCTTAGAAACCTTCACATGCTTGAGCTTAGGACAGGCTAAGCCAAGGTTAGTATTTCTTCTGAAATCCTCCTTTGCTTTCTATAGGAACAGGCCTACAAATAGTAAAAACAAATCAGGCTTGTCTAGTTCTATGAGTGCCAAATGTCATTTGGATGTGATTAGGATTCAGTTCCTATTTATACACTTAAGTCTCAGTAGAGAAAAACTGCATTTTACTAAACCAAATCTAAGAGAATTACTTGTCACTTCAGCTTGGGAGGTTTTCTCTTTGAACAGAGCCTAAACCACTAGAGGTCAGGGGAGGGATGGACAGGAGAGCTTCTGAAAAATGAAGGTAGGGATAGATTTTGCCAGAGAATATCTTTTCATCCATGCCTGTATCACCTAGGTGAATTTTTATAGCCTTGATTTTTAGATAATTCCCTAAGGAAAACACAGGAGTGTCACTGGTATTTGTGTTGCAGTTCAGTTCACATCTTTATTCAGTCCTTGGTTGTGTTACAGGCTTACAGTGTCACCTTTAGGATGTCATCTAATTGCTCTGTGTCACAGCCCCCATCTGCCATGTAAGGATTCCTACTGCACCTCGTGTTTTCTCAATTCACACACAGCCACATGTGGCAGTGACAGCTTTTCACTGTGTGTGTGAGAATGGGGCTCCACCATCCAGTAGGGCTGACTGAAATGCAGATACCACCTCTTTTATCTCCAAGCATTTCCATCACTTAGAAGGCATATTTGCAAAGTAACCTGGCCTGGTTGAACTGCAGGGTGAGATCTAGGTGGTTTTGATGAAAGATTTACTACAGGCTGTCTTCAATTTTTTTCCTATTTTTGTTTTTCTTCTGGAGATTATTTGTTATATGCAGAAAAGTCATATGAATTCCCACGGGATTGGGAAATTCGGTCCGTATGGGACTATATCATAGGTGAGCTGAAGATGCAGGTAACCCTTCACCAGGAGAGGGGGCTGCCTGCCCTCAGAAGGAGCAAGCACGGTGGTGTGGTTATACAGGAACGCAGGACCTGGCTGTGCCCTGTCCCACTGCTCCCTGCTGAAGGTCAATTTGTCACCTGAGCCTTCAAAGGCTGGAAGGAAGCAAAGAGGGAAGGGAAGCAGAGAATACGAACTGGCCTTTCTCGAGGCCAGATAGGTGTTTGTTCACACAATTTTCCTTAGAGACAATGAGGCTCGAATAGAAGTGACTGGTATACTCTTTGCTTGTCTGGTTAGGATGGCCACAAAGAAAAAAAAAATCAGTGAGTCCAGAAAACTGCAGGGTATTAGCTTTGGGAACATAGTAAACATGGGAAAGGAATGCTAGTGATCACCAGGATATGCATTTAAACTGCTGTGACTAAGCTGGTGTAATAGGCTTCACTCTGCAAATACTTTCAAATTTCTTTGTGTATTTTCCCCCTTGTATTTGCTCTGACAGAAGAAATTTGGGCTGATCCAGGAAACCCTTACTTGTGTTCCAGGCTGAGCACAGCTATGAGGACATTGCACAGCAACACCCAGTGGAACATTCCCCATGAAGGTGTGCTCTGCACCTGCTGCCCTCCCAGGATGAGCACACCACTCCTGGATTGTGTACAGGGCATGTGCTCTCAGCCTCCTGGGAACTGAGAAACAAAAGCTGAGGAAGCGTTGAAGGAGATGTGAGATTTGTGGCTTCTAATTCATCTGCTTGCTCACACGGTCTAGCAATAAACAGAGCATTTCCTTTGTCCTACGAGATTTTTTGATTACAATACTCAAAGCCTTCTACCCCCTTTCTCTTGCTTCATGCTTTGGACTGTGACCTGTTCTTTGCGGGGTGCAGAAAAATAATTCACTTTTTTTTCCTCATCATTGTTCCTGTGCTGTAGCTCTCAGCCCTGGTCTTTCTGAGCTCATGGCAGTAAGGAGAGCCCCTTCCCAGGGAGCACTTCTGAACAGTGATTTCTGGATTGCTGAGCAAGGATTCTGGCTCTTGTAGTGATGGCAAGCACACTTTTTCATACTGAAAGTAGTGATTGCTACTCAGAGGAGTATTAGGCATGTGTGAACGATTGCACCTACAGCTCAGCGTTAATGCTGCTCATGCTCCATCTGCTCGGTGGAAGACCTAGGAAAGATGCCAGGAAAATATAGTAGTAAAAAATGTTTCTATTGCACCTGCTATTGGAAACATGCAAAGTGTTTTGCAAGCTATGCCAAAGTCCTGCTGCCACTAGGAAACGGGAGCACGGTCTTGTGCTTTTTTGTAATGTGCTTAATGGGAGGTGTGAGGAGAAGACCTAACCCTGGGCAGCACAGACCTGGTGCAGTCTAGCTCTGCTTCCAGACTTGCAGTGTGAACTCAGTGATGAGAGAAGCATAAAAAATTAGTTGGATGCCTCTCGGCAATTTGAAGAATCTGGAAGTGCTACCAGACTGCTCATTGAGGTAAAAATGCTGCAATGACAGAAATATTTGTGCTCCTGGGCTTGTTCTACCTCCAACACCCACAGGGTGGGACCTTGCCCCTTCCTCCACATGCCAGGATGATGACACTCCTCCACTGGGACCCTGGAGCATCTCTCATGGATCATTTCCTGAGGGGATACTTCTTTATCCAAAACACTGTGTGACTCTCCTACAATTTTTTTTTTTTTATGAAGCATTCAAATATTTTAACTAAAACTGTCTACTTCTTTGCTCCTGCATATAAATCTCTGCTATATAATGTTTTGTCCTTGCAAAGAGTCCCATGGAAGTAGCTTTCTTTGATTTGTTCCCAGTGCTTTTCCTCTTTACAGAGCAGACCATGTCATTGTAGCTGTATGTGTTTGTTTGAGGCCTGACCCTTGATGAACAGATACACGCCCATTGCAGAACACCTAACCCTCTCTTTCACTCTCAAGGACCAGAAGTCAGGTTGCTGGTATGCCCTTTCTGAAGGAATCCCTTCTTTCTGCATCTACAAACCTAGATGATGATTCTGGAAAAGAAATTATCCTCTAGCCTTGGATTTCCTATGTAAGGAATTAAAATGCCACTGGAATGCCTCCATAGCCATTATACAGTATTTATGGGAACTCCTGTTGTATCCCTTTGTGGCAGGAGCTTTCCTAGTCACTTGCTTTCCAGGTGCTCAGACTCATTGGAGCCCAGCAGGGTAACCCACTGCCCACCTAGACTCATTTTGGGACTGACTGGATGTTTGAGCATTTCTGCATCACTTCAAAGATGATCACAGACATTGAGTTCCCTTTGGAAATGCTCATAGATAAGCTGAAGATTGTCAGCATGAGAAAGTTGTACAGGTATAATGTATAGATGTTTGTTTGGACCTGTAGGTGTTTGAGTGGACCTTGAAAGGGACAATACTAATTTATATTTTAAGTGCCTGTGAATAAGAGAGCCTTCCAGTGGATTTATCTGTACAAAGCCTTGCACTCATTTGGCTTCATTTTTTGACTTGTTTCCACCAAAACAGTCAGTCTGATCTCTTTGAGGACACCTTGGCTGGCTGCCTATCAAATGGAGGAACAAAGAAGTGAAGCAGCTTGTCCAGGGACAGGAATGGAATCTGTCAGAACTGCATTTATTTATCTTCTATAATTTTCCCCAATGCTGTGCCAAAACCACACCTCTCCGGTGAGCTGGTTAGATGGAGCAGAGCATTCTTATGACCTGGAGTCAGCTTGGGTTTTGCCTCCTATAAAACTAGTTTTTCTCACCCTCATGCTGATAACTGACAAAAGTAAATCAACTCCTACCTGTGAGACTCAAGCAAACTGTAAATCAGCTCTACCATGTTTGTGTGGCAGTGTCGTGGGTTCAGGGTTGTGTGGCTGGATGATGTTTCCAAGTGCTTGGGAGGAAAGCTGCAATTTAAGTCAGTTACTTAGCAACATTGTTTTTATGGCACACTTCTCCATGGGCTGGATGCAGAGGGCAGAGCTATTCCCATGGTGCTCAGATGTGAGAAAGTTCATTTCATTCCACCACCTATTCCTCAGGGAGTGCAGTCCACCAAAAATCAGGGAAAACCCAAATGCTAAAAATACTTGTATCAAAGAGAAAACCCACAACACATTCATGTGGTATCAAGGGCCAGCTGCTTTGTGGTGATAAAAGTGCTGTGGCTTGTGTAGCATGAAGGACTTCAAGTTCAACAGATTGTTGCTTCTTCACAGAGACAGATGTGCTGGCTTTTTTCAACAGTAATATTTCCAATGCCTTTGTTTTGCTTTTATAAGCAAAAGCTGGAGATTCAGATTCAAGGGTATTACTGAGACTATTTTTTTGTAATGGTAGAAAATGGTTTTGCGAATGAATAGTAAAACCAGCTTTCCAAGCTATTCCCTTCTGGCTGAGGCACAGTCTAACACTTGTACAAATAGAACTAATGGCAGGTGCCCTGTTATTTATTTGTTCTAGCATAAAATGTTGACTCCATGGTGAGGTTTCTTAATCTTCCTTGGAATATGGATTTTGTCTAAATTACTTCTCTGAAGTCCATCCTTATTATCCAGAAAATTCAAAACATGACTAATGGTCCCCTTTCTATCTTTTGCTCAGGACAAGGCAGGTGGTAAGGAACCATGAAGGACTGCATGGATAAAATGTTCTGCCTGTTGGTGCTAGAAGGCTTCTCTCTTTTATCAGAGTGATATCTGGGTACAATCTTTATGAGCCATATATTCCTGGGACTATTGCACAAAGACAAACCTCCCAGATAACAGACTAGAGAGGAAATGCTCCTCAATGCGAGGTCAGATAGCCCTGGATATAATATCTAATAGATGTTCCTTATCAAAATATGGCTGAATCAACAACGGATGATACAACTTCAAGTATGATTCTTCCAAGTGTTAATGATATGATAAAGAGCTTGCTGAAAAATATGCTAGCTGGGGTGATCATAAATTGATTCTATTTAAATTAACTGTAAGGATAAACAAAAGTAGGTTTGCAATTCAGATTTTCTGTTTCAAAGGGAGAACTGATTAGGGAAACCAAAATACTTGAATATGGATAAAGGTTCGAAATTTCTTTGTCAGCTGTTGTACAATTATTACCAGGATCTTACCCAAGTATAGGACTTTTCACTCCAGCATCCCAAAAGAACTGTAATATAGCAGCAAAAAGGGTTTGAACAGACTTGTCCTCTGAGAATAGAACCATACAGGTGGAAGAGACAAACTAGGCAGCATGGAAATGAGATCAGGGTAAAGAGTAATGATGTTCCTAACAACACATGTGATATTATTTAATATTTGTATTGGTTTACTTTCATGGAGGATTTTAAAATGTAATAGAATTGAAATGGATACAATTCAGCAAGACAAAACATGATTATGAGTCCACAAATCAAGAGAAATTTCTGCTGTATACGGCATGTAAGTGTAATCAGATGGGGGAGAAGGATGGGAGAGCCACTCACAATCTGGATCTGACCTGTCAGGTGGGAAAAATGCAATTGCAGTCCTGGTAATCAGGGAAGGATGAGGGGTTATTAATGCATTGTACAAAGCAGGAATGAAGTTTTAACTAGCTTTGCAGGCACTTAGCTCTGAAACAACTGCAGAAAAAAGTCATTAATTTCCCAGTAACCCTAGAAACCCCCTTGATGAGAGAAGGAAAGAGTCTACCACCTATAAATACAGTGCAGGAATGAACAACAGGAAGAGAAATATATTTAAAACAAAACATTAGTAAAAGAGCAAAAGGGTATGACTGGGCCAGACAAAAACCTGGTCTTGAAACAAGATAAATACCAGTAACCCTCATAACAGGGAGACTTCAAAAGAGTCCCTGAACTGGTGCTGTGGATAGAAGAAATTTATTCTAGAAAATGGAGGTCTGGAAGGCCTTTGCAGCCCCATGTTTTATGGAAAGAATAATGCAGATACAGCTGCACAAGTTGACATTAAAAGCACCAGGTGCCATCAGGAGATAATAATTTTGTTCTAGGTGGCAGGAAACTGAACTATTTTTTTAGAAGTGGCATTCAGGTGGAGTCTGGTCATCTCCACCAGTGTTTGCCAAAGGCCATTCATCTCTGTTTTTTGGGACAACAGGGCAAGTTTCAGGCTAATACACATTTTGCTACAATGCATTCAGACCTGCCTGGGAACCAATGTTGAACATACACATTCTTAAAGAACGCATATTGCATCGTCATCCCCTTGCAGCAGAGAATGTTTCCTGATTCTACAACCTGGCTCTAATTCAATTAAAAGAACTGCTGATGACAGTCTGTGCAGTTTAGGAATGGTAGGAAAACACGAGCTACAGTTGCCAACAGTTGCATTGAGCCAGATCCTCCATTGCAAGACATTGGACCTTGCTTGCAAAGCTTTTATTTTTAATGCTCTTTACAACTACACTGATGAATGTGTGGAATTTGTAAAATAAGCCGTAGGATACATCTGTGTGAATATTGCTGCTTGAGTCATTTCAGGAAATGAGGCAGGTTGGAAACTTTACAATATTCTTCCTGCTGAAGTGGATATTTCCTAACCTACAGCCCAGCCCACTTTACAGTGGTTGAAGTGGTGAAGTGGTTTGCCAGGCAGTGCCCAGTAGTATGCTGCAATGTGGCAAGAACTGATCTGTCAAGAGGCTACATTGCCTTAACTGTGTCTGGTGTTCAGGCAGCTGTCCCTCAACAGCAGGAGAGTGATAGTTTCCAGTGCTACACTGCAGATATAGTTTACCTTGATCCTTTCACCTGGTTTGCTTGGTAGTGTGACTGATCTTGCTGCAGGTTACATTCCAGGATGATGTTTGAGCTGCTCCAGCAGCTCAAGTGAGCAGTAGCTACAATGATACACATCTTAAAAGAATTAGCTGCTAAAAAGAGCCAGTTGGAAAGAGCAATCCTGAGAGGTTTGTTCAATTCCTGAGAACTAAGCACTTAAGCAATGCCCTCTAGCTTTGTTCTGACTTTGTAATTCTCTGTAATTTAGCAAAGCTTACAAACCTTGCCCTCTTGCCACATATCAATTGTGGTTCATTAGGCTTTGCAGCAATGAGCATAGAAATAGACAAGTGATAAGAAGAGTTGGCATTTATGCTCTTCAGTAACACCACTTGCCACTGCCGTTAAAGACATTTCTCCATCTTTGCACTTGCTCAGAAAGAAAAAAAGCATTTGAACAAACAGAAACACTTGCCCTAAGATTTATTATTCTATATGTGTGTGTGCATGTACATATACATATATATGCATATGTGTATATATATTTGAATTTGACTCTATTTAAAAATAGATTATCAGAGCAGATGAGATCATTTTTGCCTGTTTAGTCTGATAACCTTTTAGCTACAGACTTCTGCAAATTTTGTTCCTGTTTGAATTACACAGGTTTTCAGAAAAATAGCTAATGATAATAATTATGTAATAATTATTAGATGATAATAATAATCATAATGATATTTGACTTGAATAATTTTTTGTAAAGTAGAATTGCTACAATTGCTGGTGAATTGCTCCAACTAATTATCTTCATTACTAATAAACATGTGCCTTGTTTGCTGTTTGTATCCAGCTGGTCAGGGCTATTTTTTACAGTTTTGCCACTCAGACAACTGTAACAATTGAATTAGTCTTACATACGTGCCCTGTGCAAATCAGCCATCGGCCTAAAAATCCAAACCCTTGTGTGCTTCTTGAATCTGTTGTTATCAAACATCATTCCCAGCCCCTTCATCTTTCTTGCAGCTGTTTCCTGAGTGCTCTTCTGTTTATCAACAGCCTTCCTGAGTGGCAGTCAACAAAGCTGCACTTGCCGTGTCTGGGGTAGATGTGACACCGCAATTGCATGGTGACAGCACTCACTGCCTGTTTCAGTGCTGAGAGCCCATTTCCCTACAGCTCTGGGCTTCTTGCTGTCAACCTAGTCACCTTTCCAAAGGGACTGCTTTCCAAAGCAGGATCCTTTGGCTGTAAGCCTCAGATCTATGTTCTTAGACATTAAAACATTCCAACTTGCCAAGCAACCCACATCATTCCAGCAGTGACTGCTGCTGTCCTCTTTTATTAAAAGCTATAGCATTAGGACATGGTTGTTGATTGTGTCCTCCACTGTTGCTAGTAATATACTAAAGAAAATAGAGCTGAAATTCTTGAGGAACTCCTTCAGAATTATGCTGAGTAAAATATCCCCAATTCTATTGTGTGACTTGTATAGCCAAGTTTAATTCATTTAATGTCATGGTCTCAGCTGCCATAGTTCCCTGATCAGTATGTCACATAATATCAAATGCAGTGTGCAAGAGTCCAGTCAGTGACACTGATATCTTTCAGCAGGCAAGGAAACTTTTGATCCCTTTAAAATAGTTTTTAAAATAAAAATCAAATTCATTTGGCAACTTCTACCTTTTGATAAACACTTGCTTGTTGGTACTAATTATATGATCTCCCTGTTTTTCCATTAATCAAGTCAGCCATTACACTATTTTTCTCGGGTCTTATGCCTGGCTGGCAGGCCAGCATTTCTGTTTAAAATATTGGCACAACATGAGCATCCTTCCAGGCTCCTGGAAATTCTCACTGTGAGCAGTTATCAGCAAGTCTCATGTCAGCAGATCAGAGCACCCTCATCCAGTGTTTTTTAACAACCTGTGAAGCTCTGTCTAGGCCTCTGTAGCTTCACCCTGCAGCCTGGTCTACTGCTGACAGCTCTATCCCATCAGCTAATGAGGGACCAGTGTGCTGTCACCACTGCTCTTATGTTGAAACAGACTGGAAAACAAAAATATTGCTTACAGAATATTCTGTGTCCTTTTGCTTTGTTACCAACTTGCCTCTTTCTCAGTAGGTTTCTAGACTGTTACTGTTCTCTAACCCTTCTCTTGACTAATTGGACTCATGATTGTTCCAGCTTTGTGAAACAGTCCATGTTAAAACACCAAGCACTCAGTGGCTGTATTCTGTTTGCGTACAAGAAAGATGACCCAAGTGAAAACACACCTACATGAATCACAACCAACATTTAGTTATGTGGTCAGATTCTTCTGATGTCAAAAATGAAGCCTAATTTAAAGCTTCTCTTATTAGGATACAGGATTATATGCACTAAGAAATAGAAACTGCTAATAATGCCCAGAGTTGCAGGTAACTTTGTAATTGGCAGCACACATCCCTTTAATTAGTATCTATCTAATTTTTTTTCTTTCCCTTATCTCTCCATTCTCTATGAGGTAAGTTCAAGTGTACCTGCCCCTTACGCATGTTACTTTACCTAGGCAGTGGATTGAGAACCTCATTCCTTCTCTTTCCTTTTAAGGCATGAATGATCTGAAAATAATTTGCATGTTCTTTCTCAAATCACTCTTAAATACCCTGATCCTGCCTATATTCAAACTGTGATCCCTTCAAAGCATCTCACTAGTACCTGCAACCACTGCTACCTTGGGTAGAAACCCAGCTCAGCTTTCTAAATCTGGAATATCACTCTGGCTTTAAAGATTGACTGCCTTTCTTTTTCTTTTTCTTTTTCTTTTTCTTTTTCTTTTTCTTTTTCTTTTCTTTTTCTTTTTCTTTTTCTTTTTCTTTTTTAATTTTAATGCTCATGGTATAGAATTTCCTGTGATACACAAACAGATCTTTGACAGATGTTCTTGGTCTCTTTACAAGTTGGGCAGGGCAACCCTCCAGAGAAGTAACCCTTATGTGTTCTGTTCTGTTTGATCAAGTGAATCAGTCACCAGTGTGGGCTTCAGAGCTTGAAACAATTGAACTAAGTGTTGAACCACTAGGACCAACTGCTGGCTCCTTACATCCTACCTACCTGGTTGTCAAATCCTGTCCCACAGAATTCTAGGCAACTGTTCAGTCCCAGGATGTAATTGCTGGTAGTCTAGAAGGCTGCATTCCCAATATCCTCCTGTAAACCAAATGTAAATGCTAAAAAGGCATGAAAATTACTAAGTGGGAAATAAAATAATCCCCTCTTCAGAAAGCCTAGATTGACCCTTTGGTGATGAGGTTATAGACGTATTTTGTTTAACTGAAATGATTTGGTCTGCTTAGAGCCCTATAAATTCAAGTGACTCTCATGATAACATAAAGCACATTATGTTATTTCACAACAATGTCTGGGGCAATGAATGCTTAGTCCTAATTAGAGCTGTATTAGCTCTGATTAGTATTAATCCAGAATTTTCAATGTTGTTTGAGGAAATTTGGTCTTGAAATGAGTTGAGTAAACTGGATTGATTAAACCACACAGTAAGATCTGTACAGTTCCAGCCTGTTCCACTCTGTGAGCCTGCATCTTTTACCTGTCCTCATGTGGGCAAAGCAAAGCAGTGAAACCAATTCTGTTAACGTTTTTGCAAGAATGCCCTTCTCATGCCTTCAGCCCTTTTGTAAGATGCTGGGAAGTTGTTTATGAATCGGTAACTGCTGGGTCTGTCCTTGTTTTAGGATTCCTCTGCTCCCACATGGATCTGGCAGTCTCTTCCTAAAATGCTGGGGTAGTGCAAGAATGCTATTTCTGTAACTATCCATTCCACATTGGGTTTTTAAATGCTAGTCAATCAGTCCTCAAGTATTTGGCTGTTCTGAGAAGTGGGACTAAAGGCAAAGATGCATCTTACCATCTGCAGAATCTGACTCTTCCAGTGGGCGGAGGCAGAAGTTCAGAGTCTACATCCTTCATTCAAATGGAACAAAACTTGCCAAAAATGTGGCATACTAGTAATTGTAGTCCCTGCTGGGACTTGAGGTGACACCACAAACTCCATTTATTTGGAGCATTAAGATTCCTCTGAGTATAATGAAGGCCAGGACTTCTAGAGATGGATCTTGGCATTCAACAAACCTGAACATCAAAGGCCATTTGCTAAGAAATCACAAAGGACAGTGGCAGTGTTTGTCTTCTGTACCAACTGCCTCTGGCAGTGGAGAGAACAGGCTTGTTTGGAGTGCTTGGGATTTTTTTGGTGTGGGGCTTTTTTGGGTTTTTTTCCTTTTAATTTGGTTTTGGTTGGCATGAGCTATTCTATGCAAGGCAGTCTGGAACACTATACAAATGTTGTAACTGAAAAATTCACACACAAATATTTGAGCATTTATGTAGGATTGTAGTGGAGGGTGAGAGCAGCTGCTTGTATTGTTGCAAAAGCTAAATGTTTTCATGGAAATACAGCTTCTTCTGCATCCAATTTATCTTTTCAAGCACAGCAGTGTAAAGATCAGAAAGGATCTGGGCCTGCGGATGCCAGCTTCTGTTCATGGATTTTTCTTTTGATTCATTGTCTTTGCCTCTATCATGTTTCTGTTGAATTCAAGATACCAAAACACTGCTACACTTTCAATATTAAGTCTAATTTGCTTTCTGAAAGATTTTAAAACCTCTGTGCATCTCGGGGCACTCTTTGTATCTTCTTTGCTTAATCGAATTGTTCTGGAGGTGCCATGGTGAGTGTCCAGAGCTCTCCTCAGCGAGACGTGTTGTATGTGAATGTGGAGGGAAATGGATGATGACCAGAAGGTTATTCACATCAATGAGCAATGAATGCATTAAATGGCAAGATCCAGAGGGTGGTCTCCAGAGACAGTTTAGAGCAGAGAGCCTGTCTGAGAGTGACTGCTGGAAAACATGGAGATATGTGCTAATGTATATCCCCCTTCAGAGCTTTGAGAGTGCTGCCTGATCCTTGTCATGTCTCCCTGGTACAGCATCTCTTGCAAACCTCTGAGCTGAGCTTGTGAGTGCTACTGTGTAATATCAAGTGTCAGTAACACAGCTGAGAAATTTGTGAAGAAAAAAGAAGCCATGAGATAACCAAGGGCATAATGGGAATGTAGGTGTGGAATTGCAGGGTTGTGATTCTTGTTCTGCAGAACTGCAATCTGCTTGAAGCCCAAGAATGCACAGTGCTAGAGACAGCTGTGTCATTGTCCTGTGTTTTGTCCTCACAGCCTTGATGACCACCTGATGATAGGATTTCTCATTGAATTTGGTCAGTTTAAGGCTTATATCTGGATAACCCAAAATCTGGGGTTTGTGATCCTGTTGTGTGGTATTCCACATAGCCCTATATTTCTTAAGTGAGAAGCTGTGTGTCTCTGTGTGTCTGTGTTTTTTGATTTTTTATCAGATAAAGCAAAACATAGGAAAGGGACAATAATAACATTGAGTCATAATTATTTACAGTTGAACATATTAGACTGTTGTATGCAGTTACTGCTCCTGATAATGGTAGTGGTTGCACTGGTGTACATTTTGGCAAAGCATTACTTCAGGGAGACTCCAGCCTTTTGACAGTTCTGCTTTAGAGATTGTTGTGACTTCCTGAAGACAAAAAAGTGGAGGGGTTTTTTCCCAATATTTTTATTAACTGAAGGAGAGAACTGGATTTGAAACAAGCTAGGCTAATTTCCATTATTTCCAAAAGGGCAATGTCATGGTCTCTTGATCATCCAGTTCCTCAGCCTGTAGTTACTGCTTAAACCAGGTAAGGTCCAGCCTGGTTATCAGCAGAGATCACATCTAGGTTTTGCCTTTCACAGATGGTCCAACTTCCCATTCTTCTCTGCATAATGCCATGTTCCCTTGGGAGTGAGGGTGGGAGTCTGGTAATAAACTTTCAGCAGGTCAGGAACAGCCCCTGAGTCAGCTACTGGACTATGTCACTGAAGTTAATATTGGTGCACTGGCAAATGTGGGTTTGTTTCCTCAAAGATTGTTCTGTTGTCAAACAGAAGCACTTCTGCTCATACTCACCCTCTCTAGAACTCTGAAGATGAGGAAAAATCAGTAAGTGCAGACTTGGATAAACTAAAATAAACATTTTCAAGCTTTTAAGATCCTAACCAAATACTGAAAGGAAGAAAATAATCCCTAAAGGCATAAAGTCTGTTGACTGCCCTGGGAGACAGCAGGTCTACTAACAAGTAAGTGTGTTCTTTCTTCACTGAATATGTAACCAGATGCCTGCAAGTTCCCTGAGCACAGGACAAGTGCCTGGTTTGCTTTGGTTTCACCCAAGACAGCGTTGTGTTTGTGGCCAGTGGCACCAAATGGCGATGGGGGCTTTCAGAGACCAGAAGATCTGCTAATTCTCTCAGTCCTACTAAAGCCTGTCAGCTTGACTCTGCAGGAGCTGGCCAGGGCCCATTCTGGAGCAGAGATGATGTGCATTATGTGGAAGAAGCAGGAAGATGAGCTGAGTTCAGACTTGCTTTACAATGTATTCATATACCTTTTAGTAGTGATCCCAGTAATAAAGGAGATTCCTGTGTTTTAGACAAAACATAGTAACCCCAGTACCTAGGAGGATGTCGTGCAACTTTATCACCTGGACTATGTGGACACTCCTGTTTTGCAGTGACCATTTCAAGACTAGGTTGTTGTCATGTGCTTTCCTAGGGGCTGTTCTCAGATCAATCTAATGACTGAGGTAAGCGCAGAAAATGTGTGCTTGGTAAGCAGAGTAAGAACTGGTATCTTCAGGGCTTGGGCTTTAACCCACCTGGTGTGACCTCCTGTACCATCAAATACCAGCCCGTTCTCTCTGCAGGGGGTGCAATAGCTCATGTTAAATTCAATAATGCGCTTTCTAGAAAGGCAATCAAACCTGGATCAGAGGACATAAAGTCACAGTGAATACACTCCTTCTTTAGTATTTTGTTCCAGAGGATAATCACTCTGTAACAAATGTGAACCAGATGATTCATTAGAATTTTTCTAACTCCAGCTCCCAGCATTGTTCTGGTTCTTGCTATGCCTTTTCCCTCTTGATTAGAGCTTTTAAAACTGGCATTTTTCTCCCCATGTTAGAACTTGCACAGTGTAATCAACCTGCCTCTCAACACCCTGTAATAGCCAAGCCCAGCAATGTCTCTGAGCTAGAATCTATGCTGTTCCTCTTAAAAGCAGTTCAGTTATATGATTCATCCTGCCAGTAAAGACCGTTCTATTACACTTTTTCCAGTTCCCTGTGCTTTCCCTTTACATAAATCTTGTGACATAGATGCACTGGCATCTTCTATGTTTGTGAGTTTTCCACGTACAGCTGAAGGTATTAGGGTTGGCTGCAAGACCCTGTGTGTCCATGTAACTCACTGCCCAACCATTGTCTTTGTGCTGTATCTGTGATTGTCTCTGAGCTGAAACTTCTCTCTGCATCAGAAAAAAAGGATGCTCTTGCACGCTCCTTCACCTTGGTCCTGCATTGCTTCATGTTCTATGGCCATCAGAAGTCTGCCTGAGCTTTGGAACATGTATGTTATCCTTTAAGAGTAAGTTGGTGTTTGGGGTGATTTTTTCTTTTCTCAGGGATTTGCTGGATTGAGGAGATTTGGAAAAGTCACTCCCTGGTCTTTTTAGGCAGTTGTTCTAATGTGCATTAAACCACCATGGTTCCAGTGTTAGCTGTTAATTTGTGGGCTTGATACTGCTTAAATGAAAAGAAAAAATAAAATTGAACACCAGTTCCTTAAGAAAACTGTTTTCTTAGCTGCTTCCAGGAGAACCATCTGACTCAAAAGTCTGAGGTCTTTTAGTCTCATTGACATCTGAACATTGTTTTCTGTGTGCAGATCCTGTGGTAGACCAAGCAGTGAGAAAACAGACTGTGAGAGTCTAATAGCAGAGAGTAGAATAGACTCTCTCTCAAATGGAGCAGACCATTTGTATCTGAGGGCTCCTGGACACTTTGGCTGCTCTCTGTGGGACTTCTTGAACTTGCAGTTCAGCTGTGTTTAGTGCCTGATATGTCTGATACATTAAAAAACCCCATGAGTTTTGCCTCCACTGCTGGGCAAGGCAAATGGTCCTTGTGAAACTGTTTCACTTCTTTTTTCCTTTTTCTTATTTTCTTCCTTTCCTTTTTTCTTTCTTCTTTTCAGTTCTACTATTTTCTGTTGGGTTTAGTTGGTTTGGGTTTTGTTTGCTTGTTTGGTATGTTTTTCCTGTTTCCTTTTGGGCTACATAACATGTGAGCACTGTCACTTCACCAAATTAAGTACATCACTAGAATTCTGAAATTAGTGGGGACACGAATAAGCACTTTTGTCAATATAACTGTTCCCATATAGTCACATCTGAACTGCAGATGCTGCTATGGAGCAAAAAATGATCCCCTAGACTTCAGTAAGTCAACCTGAACATTATCATTAAACCAGATATTTTCTGTTACTGAAATGAACTCTGGAACATCTGTGCAGACCCATTCTTATGTTAAAATGTCACCTTTCACTATTTGGGAGTGCCACATATCACTGGAAATGGTGTTTGCTCCTTCCCTCAGCGGTATTGCACAAACAGCCCTGAATTGCAGCTGACTCACCAAAAAATGCCCTTTTCTCTGGTTACGTTGGTGGTATCTCACCAGATTTCTGGCATAGTCTGAATCTGGTGTCATTGGTGGGCAGGGTGTGACACAGCCAGGTATGCTGAACACACACACACACACACACACACACACACACTCACACACACACACAAACAGGGGCTGTGCTGCAAGCAGCTCTGTGTTTGGGGTGGGGGTTTAAATACCCAAGAGACAAAGGCTTTAATCACAACACATTTTCTTAGGTAAGATCAACAAACCTGAAGGAAATCTGAAACTGTAACTTGCTGTTCTTGGACATGCATTGGTTCTCCAGCAGTCTTCTTATTTCTCTGGTTTTAGTTACCTTTTGTAGTTTTATGACAGGTATGACAGGCTGGAGCCACTCTGGTTGTGAACACTTATCTCTTTGAAGATTCTCCTTTTGAAATGAAATGTTTCTTGGCCATTCTTAGCTCAAAGGTAGAACTTTATAGGGAGCGGTATGGAACTGTTTGCAGTGGGGGGAACTCCAGAGAAATTTTACTTCCTTTGAAGATGTGTGTTGCTCCTGAAGCTAGTTCTGTGCAGTAGGAAAATCATCTGGGGCCAAGCAGGAAGTTGTGAGGTCGGTGGCACATCCCAGCCCTGCATTACACTGTCCCTTCCCTGCCACCCGTGTGACTGGAGAGAGCTCTGGGAACTCAGGATAGGCAAGAACTTTTGTACAGATTTATTTTTAAAACCCACACCTGAGGGTGGGCCTGCACAGCCCACATGGAGTTCATTGCTGGGCACAAGCCAGTAGTGCTGGAGCAATTGGTTTTGTTTGCTGGGTTTGGTTTTTTTCCAGCTACCTCCACACTTCTGCCCACCCGTGTGTTTGAAGCTCGTTGTGTAGTGCTGGAGAATAATAAAGGTAGCTAGAGGAAATTCATTCCATGACCCACTGCTGGTGATGCTGGGTAGGTAAGAGCGGGCCGCTCCCGGGCTGAGGGGCGCGGCTGAGGGGAGAACCTCCTCATGGCGGGACTAAGGTGAGCCGAGCGGGAATCCCCTCACAGCCGGGCTGAGGGGACCATCTGAGGGCCCAGCGGAGGTGGGTAGAGGAAAAACCTTATACCCGAGCTGGGCTGGGCTGAGGGATTCCCTCAGGGCACCTGGGGGTGCTGAAGGGACACCCTCAGAGCCACACTGAAAACAGAAGAGGCGCCGATCTAAAGTGGCTGACGGACCTCTCGGGGCCGGTCTGAGGAGGGATGAAGGCACCTTGAGGTAGGCTGAGAAGACACGGCTACGGGCTGGTCCGTGCACGGCTGAGGGGGAACCTGTAGGGGCCGATACACCTCCCGGGCCGCCCCGGGCTGGGCTCACGGACCCCTCGGTGCCGCTGGGGCGGAGCGCGCACGGCGGCCGAGCCGGGGCGGGGCGCGGAGCAGGGGCGGGGCCGAGCCGGGCCCCTCCCCGCCGGCCCGGCCCCGCCCGGGCTGTCAGAGCCGGCCTGTCCCGGGCAGGCTCGGGGCGACCGCGGGATGCGGCGCTGAGCGAGCTCTGCTCGCTTTCTCCGTCCTTCTGTCCGTCCGTCCCTTGGTCTCCCCGCCCGGGCTCCCGCACGCCGACATTCCCTCCCGCAGCCCATGATGTGCCTGGAAAGCGACGGCTCCTCCGGTAGCAGCCCAGGCTGCGGCGGACGGCTCCGAGCTGGCGACGAGGAGGAGGAGGAGGACGGCGAACACGGCTGCTGCGGCCGGGGTGTCGAGGGCGAGGTGCAGACCCTGTCGGGCAGGATGAACCCCCCGGCGGCCGGCAAGCACCTTGACCGCCCCGCCGCCCTCCGCAAGGCGCCGACCCTCGGCCGGGCCCGGGTAGCGGCCGCCGGCATCCTCAGTGTGGGCAACGTGCTCAACTACCTGGATCGGTACACGGTGGCAGGTGAGCGCACCCCGCGGCTGTGAGGGCATCCCCCGCTGCCCGGGGACAGCTGTACCCGGGCACGGTGCAGCCGCCGCCGTCCCCAGGGCTGTCCCGGGCTGGGGTCTGCGGGGCTGGAGAGCTGGGATGGCGTGTGGGATGCGGCGCGGCCGGTGCCCATTGTGCGGCCCCTCCGGTATTGTTCTCTAGTTTGTCTGAATTTTATCAAAAATAAGAGGAGCGCCCTTTGTTTGTCTGGACTCGATGGCGGAGTCGGTGCTCGATGGGATTCGGGAGGGATGGTGGCTGCAGCGCGGTCAGAGCGGAGGGCGCTCGGCGAGGTTCGGGGGTGATGCAGACGCGTTATCGATCCCGGCACAGGGTAAACGCTGCGGGCGACAGGTGCAGCTGCGGCCGGAGAGACAGTCTGCTGCCAGACGGGGAGAGACAGGCATGCGAGCGCGGTGTGTCCTTGGGTGAAAATCGCAGCGAAGCAGATCCCCCTTTGCTTTGTTTCTGCGGAGTGCGTCCAGCCTGGAACACCCGGCTGCCCTTCAGCCCTGTGCCAAGGAGGGTCCCTTCCCTGCAGAACTCCCGACAGCAGAGCTGGCAGGAGCGGGCGCAGGAGGAGCAGCTAGGCAGCTGCAGTGCACTTTGCAAAGCTCGGTTTTCTTACGGTAAACACTTAAAATCATGAGCTGGTGCATGTGTGACCAGCCGTACTGTGTGAACCACTATGTTTCTCAGTACTTACTACAACTGTGAAGCACAGCTCCAAAGCAAATGTCTGTTTGGATGTTTACCGTGCCATCCCTAGAGAGGACTCCTTGTTTATCCTTGTCAGGCAATAACAGCAGGGAAGAGGATCATCACTGAACTTTTTCTAATTAGAAATGAAGTAGGCTTGTTGGTAATCAACTGTCTCATGTCATTAGAATATAATGCATATTCTCTGTTTGGCAATACTGATAATTTTATCTTCAGAGCTTACAAAGGGGTTGTGCATGTATAAATTTTTCTCTATGCATATATATGTTTTAATCACTAGGACTCAATGTGGTGTTAAGCAAATCCGATATTTGTTTATACTACATTAAAATAATATATGTTTGTAGGGCAGTGATAGAGAGCAAGGGACATAAATCTAAGTCACTGTTGTCAGAGTAAGTTGGCCAGGTTGTATTTATTTTGTCTGGAGTAGGGAGATGGGGAGGATTAGAAGGAAAATTTAGTTGGCACGGTTGTGGATTTTTTGTTTTTCTTTTCAGATGTGGCTTGTTCCTTCAGGAAATATAAAGGCCAGTATTGGGAGATATTGAGTACTGGGCTGGTAGTCAGTCTGTTACAGAAGGAAACTTGAAGATACAAGGTTAACCTGATATTATTGAAGGAAACTGTAGTGTGCTCCCTTACCCTCAAATAGGGACCTCTCTAAGTGGAATTTTACTACAAAGCACCTTTAATACATAGGAAATTTCCTTTTTAGGAAGCTCTTCCCCCTCTCATGCACTGTTAAAAAAAAAAAAAAATCACATCTAGTTCATCTATTTGTTCTAGCACTTCCACTGAGACCTTTGCCATCTGATTTTTCTGCCTGCAAGAACTGAAAGCATCTTCTTTTCTGGAAAGGCTGGAAGGTGCCTGACCAAGCAGAATATAAAAGTCCTTGCCTACTGTAGTGTGGCATTGCCAAACCCAGTGCTGTGATTGCTGGTATTTCTAGGACAAGCTCTGGTATTACTGTGCTCAATAACTGCCCTGTGGAACTTATCTGTTAACATTCAGCTTGATATCAAAGGTTTAAGATCTCAGACATCAGACTTGCCTTTGGGGACAGAATCACACTTTGCATGGGCTTTTTGTCTTCAGTCAATTGGTATTTACTTTTCAAACTGGCGTTATATAAAGTGCTAATCTAAAATATTAAATAATTTAAATCCAGTGTAATGGAAGAGTTGTGGTAATAAAAATTATATGCTTTGAGCTGAAAACTGACTTGATTATAAAGTCTTCTCTAAAAGTAATCTTTACTTTTGTATTTTGAGTCTTAGTGCATACCACATGCTTATGTGATGTGCACTTGCAGATGAATCAAGCTAGCACTTTGAATATTCAGCCCATGTCTCAAGACAGGTAATAATTAGTAAATACAACTCTCCAGACCTTCAAAGTACATTTCAAATATGAATTGTTGCTGCAACGTAATAAGGGATTTTAACACCAGCCATGCTATGGCAGGGGAAGTTATGATTTACCTAAGGCCAGTGGGCTGTTGTGAGAACTGGAATTAATTTCTGGTTCCAGCTCTATTTGAAACAAGTGTTAGAAGAGCAGCAGTACCAATGGAAACTGGTTCCTGAGGATTTGTCTCTAGGGTGATCCCTGCTGTGGATTCTCTGAAGTCAAATAATAGTTGACCTTTGTCATTAGCCCTTCTCTTCTTTATTGTGAAATTCTTGTATCTACCCAACCATTTTTCAAAAATGAAAATGTTGGAAGCTTTGGGACTTCTTCCTGCTGTCAGATTTAGTCAGAGACAGGTCAGTGGCCTCAAAAGCAATTAGCAGGCAGCAGACAGAAAGAAATAAGCAGGGCATTCAGCTGTATGGGCACAACACTCCAAGTACATCTGTCTTACTTGAGAACTTGGTTGCAATCGTTTGGGTCTTTCAAAAAGTGTAAGAAAAAGCAAGTGTATATATATATAAATAAAACAAGTATATGCAAGTATGTATTTATTTACTGGGGGGAAAATCATATAGAGAGTTATTTCCAGATGTAGTTTCCTGAGTGTCTTCTACTATTTTCTAAGGTATCCTCACAGAAGCTGGATAGTATGTATCCAGTCAAAGCAAGAGCATCTTATGTAATAGAAAGAACTAGGCTGGCCTGTCCTATAGCACACCTTGCCCTTAAAAGTAAAAGCTTTTGCATGCTACAAAGCAAACAGCAAATGTGTTACTTCTTGGTGTTTACACTCTGGACTCATAAACATTGTGAATTATGAGTTGTTTTGGGGTAATCTTTTTTTCAAGTGCAACACACAAGGAAGTAGCTGCCTGTTTTCCTGGTTTTGGCTTAATGACTTCCCAGTATGGACTAAATGAGTTTATGATGGGAAATGCCTTTTTGGTATCTGGGACAGAACCTGAATACAGTTTCCAAGATACAGGGCATACACAGCTTCACACTTCACAGCTGACACTAAGTTTGCAGCTTTTTTTGGGAATACATGAAAATGGGCCTCTACTGAGGACTGGCCTGTTTCTTAAGGTTTCAGAGTAAGTTTCTTCCAGAACTTAAAAATAAGGAGTCTGGACAGCAGTAGTGGGTATTTCAATAAGTTCCTTATGTTTACAAAGAGTTAGAAATTTCCAGTGCATGTGGAGTATGTTGGAATATATTGATATTTGGGAGAAACTGTCCCAAGTGCCTCTACTGTGGCTCTTGTAAAGAAAAGATTGAAAACTTAATCAGTGCTGAGCATTACCAACCTGAAGGGAAATGATCCTCTGCGATTTTCTTAATAAGTCTTTGATCATACTGAAAACAGTTGCCTGTGGAAAAAGCATTCTTTCCAAAGCTGTGATATTCCACTGCTATTGGGATAGCAAACAAGTAAGGACAAGGGAAAAACAAAAGTAATGAAACCATTGTAGATTTCCTGTGAAACTGCAGGATTTCAGCCATCCCATGATGCTGGGACATATCTTCTTCCGTAATGAAGTTTTGGGAAAAGTCATCTTGCTTTCAGAAGCTTGGAATGTGGTTTCACAATTATACCATGGGTGACCTTTTACTGTGCCTGCTGTTGACGATGAAAATAGTCTTGCCTCACTAGGGTGTCACCTCCACCTTCTAATTCAGATGCTACTTCCTGGCATTTCTGTAGCGCTTTAATTTAAAGGTAATGATTTAATTAAGCTGGAGAACTCCCCAGAAAAGTAAATGAGTCTCACAATCCCACTACAGAAGGGGTAACCAAGTTGCAGAATGTCAGTTATTTGCCTGTGGTAATGGAGTTAGTGGCAGAGCCTTAGCTGGTATCATTTCATCCTTGAGGTTCTCCATCCATGTCTCACAATATGTCACAGACTTTGGTCTGCTGGCTTTGTCCTTTAAATGTCTGCAACTTGCTAATAACTGTATTTGTGTTAATTAGCCTCTAATTATAACACATAGTTGCAAATCAAATGCCATTCTTTGAAGATACATACATGCAAATGATCACTGAAAGTTGAAAGTCAAGTTTACAAACTATGTAGTACAGACTCCAGTTGAAGGGTTAGGAAAGGTTCAGCACTAACTCTCAAGTGCAAAGACATACAAGGGGTTCTGAGCCAAAACTGCTTCTTTTTACTTATGAGCATTTCTGATAGTAACATAGTGCCCCACTGAGTGTTTGAGTGAAGGTAGTCAGAGAATTCACATGGAATGGCATAAAATGAGCCCCTTTTAACAAGACTACACTCAGTGCTTATAGCTTTAGGGAGGGAAGTATTAAGAGGCAATTCAAGCACCCAGGACACAGCTCTGGAAGGACTGTAATGCTGGAAAATATTAGAAAATAATACTGACAGAATGCACTTGAGCCAGCAGTGCTGCCAGCTCACACGTGTGAGAGTTTGTGAAAGGATGACAGTGTTTTACTTGGGCAGCAGGGACCTGCTACTGACTCGAAATTCAACAAGTCTTGCTTTGGGAGCAGAAGTTCGACTTGCACCTCATGCACTTCAAAAGCAGGAGACAGAAAGTGCTCTGCAGCACAATGATGGGGACTGTGTTGTAGCACCTTGTTCTCTAGTGTTCTGTTTTCCCTGTGTCATGGGCTTTATTGCAAAGGCTGCTGCTTCCTGTTTTCTGATTCTTATGCGAGTTGGCAGGATTTGTTCCAGAGTATTTTACATTTCAAGTGAAGTCTTATAATGTTTAATCATAGCATTTTTTTCTTCCTTGTGCTGTAGGTTTGCCAGATAATAACTATCTTTGTTATTATGTGCAGATTTTCCTGTTTGACTCTGAGATATTCTTTCATGCATGTTGATTAATTTTATCCCCAAAGCATCCAGGTCATCACAGTTAGAGAATGTGGCCTTTATTACATGGAGTTAATATACTCATAAATATGGAGTGTGTTCTTAAGAATAATGTAATGATCTTATTAGTCCCTTGATCTCTGTGACTGTCAATACCAGAAGCTTTGTGATAAAGCTTCTCTGGTCAAAAGTGTGTGAAATCTGTAATCATTCCTTCTGACTTTTCAAATACCATACCAAGCTGCAATAGGGTTAAATTCTATCACTCAGCTTGTATAATAAATGGCAAAAACTGAGAACATTTACTCTTTGTTTTTTCTGGTACACTGTGCATGAGAAGCAAATAAGCTGCTGATGACGTAGTGTGGTGGGTTATAAATTTGAAGAGATACTGTTAAAAACTGGTGACTTTTTCTGTAATACAAAATCCCATAGCTCTTGCTTGGTATTTCAGTTGCTGAGGAACTAATGGCTGAAAAGTGTTCTAATGTATCACCTACATCAAATAAGGTTTGTAAAGGCCTTGAGGTTCCTTATAACTGTCAGGAAAAGCTCCTGGTACCTCTTCAGGAAATTTAATGGGAAACCCTGATTTTATTTGACAGATAAAAATTAGGAACTCCAGAGATCAGAACTCTTCTGAGTTGCTTGTTTTGCATCATCATTGCTCGATGTGTATTATTGACCAGGACATTGTTGTGCACCTTCTATGGAATAAGGTGGTGCACCCAAAGTACTTACAACCCACATCTATCTCCATATCTCCAAGATATATCAGAGAGCTGTAGACCAAGGATGGAGAGTCAGAGGGACACAAGAGACAGCACTGGTCAGAGGGAGGGGAGCCAGAAGATGAGCAGATGTGGCTTTTTGGTGGGCAATATAGCCAAAGGGTGAGGAGGGATTTGAGGGAAGAAAAGGGCAGCTTACAACCAGAGTTTACAAACAGAATCTTCCAAAAGTGATGAGCCTCCCAGCAAAAGGATGAAGATGTCTGTTGGAAATGGATAAAGGAGGATGAAGCCCTTCTGGTTGAGAGAGTTTTGTGGAAATTGGCACTTTGGAGGTAGGGTGATGAGTGTTCTAGAAAAAATAATGTGTGTACAAAGTGAGTTCTACAAAGAACCTGTGAGGTGCCTAAGGGGCCACGGAAGTTAATGGGAGCTGAGCAAAATGGGCTTGGGCTCAGAGCCTAGAGAGGTGTAAGTGAGGTGAACAACACCTCATGGTTTCCAGAGAAATTTGAGTACAAATCTTGGTATGGACCTCTCCTGTAGATTTCATTTTTGGTGAACTGGTCTGAAATTCTTAATCTGAAAATCAAGAGGCACACCTGGGTCAGGCAGGGACAAAAGAAGAGAAAGAAACCCCCAAACAACCCAAACCAAACCACAATCCCCCGGTCATTACTACTGAATTCTTAACTACTAGGTGCCCCCTCCGACTTGGGTGCTGTAAAACATCTCACCCTGCGATTCATCGACTGGACGAGTACCCTGCCTAGAACTGCTGAACTGCTGAGCACAGCAGGCATCTCGTGCATGGTTTTCCTTTTCTTGATACATCTGTCTTCATTGTTATTTTGTGGGGGGTTTTTTGTCTGATGTAATCCAGCTATTTCTGTAGTGTTGCAGGGAAAGGAATTGAAAGGAAGGGAGCACTAATATCCATGCTCCTGGTTTTACACAGTAGATAAAAAATCAGAAGGATGAGAATGTAAGGGATCCTGGCTGACTGAAGGGATGTAGAAACCTTCCCACTTGTTAAGACTTTGGACCTGTCACCAGTCAAGAGTGGCTGAAGGTTTCTTTTGGAAGGCTTTGAATGAGCTGTTCAGGGTGCTCTGGTGGCTCTTTCCACTCTTCATGGTGCTGCATGTTTCGTGGAAGCCTCTGCACAAGGCATGGCTGGAACCATCACATTATCTCTCATTATATAAAGTGACGAGAAAGGAATTGAATTCTTCTGTCAGGCTGAACCTTCTAGAGAGCAGTGGAGCATGTCATGAGAGCAACGTAGCTGCTCCCACCTATTCTGTACTTCGGGTTTTGAGGGGATAAGTATCAATCTCCCTTCTCCAGAACTGATCTCCTGCCACAACTGAAATCATAGAGCAATTTTAGCTTTAGAGAAGGGAGTGAAATACAGAAGAAAAACTACGCTTTATGCCTTGCCTGTCCTAAGTTCAGGCTCAAGCAATATGAACATACAGGGGTTATGTTGTTGGAGAGCAATATTATTAAACAAAATCTCCTATAGAGTTTTTTTTTTTGTTTCTTTGTTTTGGGTTTTTTTAAAATACATTTCTTATGCTTTTGCTGGTGGCCAGCAACCACAGTAGCTGAACAGAAAAGCAAGAGGAAAAGATCAGTGTTCATCTGCAGAATAGCTGCAGTAACAGCTTGGAGCTTGGCTGGCAGAGTGAGAGAACCCCATGCTGGAATGAAAATCCTTTCAGCCTTGGCATGTGATAATTTTTTGGTTTATTTTTTTTATTTTAAGGCTGCATTGAACCAAAACTGCAGTAATCCATCTTACTCCTTGTACAGGCTTCTGCCAATAATTATATAAATAACAGATCACAGTTAATTATTTGTTTCATAGCTTCCTATTTTCTCTATTTGTATTGGTAACATGTCATTATTGTCTTAGAATACAGCTCTGTGTTCTTGGCAATGTGGAAAGCAGCAAAAATGGGTGAACTGACAGTGGGAACTGACACAGGACTCCTGTCTGTGAAGTCTGCAGGGCCTGAATTAAACCTGCCTGAAGGTTGACTCTGATTCCCATGGCTGTCCTGGGATTTGCTGATCTGTGCTCTCTGCATATCCTCATTTCAGAGAAGTGATACTTCAGGAGGGTTTGCCAACAAAGCAGTATTAATCTGAAAGAGAGGTTGTCTTGCTCTGCTCTTGATTTGCAATTTTCACTTCTTTCTGCCTGTCACGTTTGCATTTCGTGATTTGTGCCTGTGTGGTGGTGATGACCTTGGAAGTTTTGCTTTTCATTTGAAAATGGGAGACTGTGACAGGATCTATTTTCTAATAATTTTGCTTAAGATACTGTGTTCTCATTTTCACATTGCCTTTAGTGTTGGGTGTTTTTTTTCCAACAGACTGGTGCTTGTAAACTTTGTTCCAGCCAGACCCACTGGGGCTTGGCTGTCCCAGGCTGTAGGATGTAAATAATTTGATGTGACATCAGCTGACCAAGTGCCACTGCTGTCCAGGCTTTAGTCCCCGAGCAGGTTGGTGGATGAAATGTTGCTTATGGGATGCTGAATCAGAGCTGCTTAAGCACTTTGGGGCAGGCACTAATTTTGTGCAGTTTCAGGTGTGTTCTCAGTGCTAAATAATAATTAATACGGAATTGCAACACTATTAATAAATACTAACTGTGCAAAGTATGCAATAAGGAGAAATTATTTCTATTGCACCAGTGTGGCTCATAAAGAGGGGTCATTGCCTGTGTTGGTGTGCTGAGCTATTAGAACTCAAATACTGCTGCAGTTATACCAGTGTTAAAACATTTCTAATAGTCTTGTTATTTCCGTCTAGTCTAGCAGCCAGAAATGCTGACTAACTTTCAGGATAACAATCTTTTATATATTCAGGAAACAAAATACCCAAGGGCCACTGGTGATTGACAGCTACAGTGTTCAGATTAAAACTGACAGTTCCTGATCAGCTCTGTCTTGGATGTGTTAGTTTCTTTTCTCGTGGGAAAGAGAAGACAGAGGACAAAAAATTATTTAATGTAATAGTGTTAGGATATGAGACTCTTTTTTTCCTTTGCAATTTTTCAGGAGTTTGGAACTCAGATGTACCAAAGTACCTGAGTAACAGTTCTTGGAAGGGCAAACACTAATCTCTCCTTGATGACTTTCCTACAACAAGGTACAGAAAATGTCAAGTGTTGGCTTCTAATCACTGATTTTTGACTGTAAGAACAATGTGCTGAGGTTCCCAAGCTTCTGATGATAGTTAATATGTGGTGTTTGCATGTTTTATTCCCAACTGGTATTAAGACAAGGAAGATTTTTTTTTTTTTTTTGTCCTTCTAAATGAGAGGAATCGTGGTGCTTTTGCTCATCTGCACTTACATACAGACTGCATAAGCAATTACTCAATCTCTAATGAAAAACCTTCAGTCACTGGTCAGAACGTGAGGTGTCACACATAGTGAGCGTATCTCCTGCTCTCCTCCCTCACCCTTCTCTCCAAAACCATTTCTTAGTCACTGAAGGAATAACAAACTTTATTTCCTTTACCTCTGAGTTTACTTAATCTCCTTTTTGCATGTATGGAGATGCTGGGTGCTCAGAAACAGATAGCAACTCCTCCCCAGCATGTGTTGTGTGCTTTTTGGCTCTGGGGTGTACCTTGAACTGTACTGCTGCAAAAGTGAATAAAATTATGAGTTCTCTTGCCAGCTTCATTATAGCAGGGTCTTGGCAGATCTGCTAAAGTTTAGGGTCACTTGCTATTTCCTTCATGAAAGTTATATTTTTAAGTAGTCAAAATTTTCACCTCTTACATGTTGGCAATTCCAGCTGGGCATAAATGAATGTTGTTCAGTTACTTTGTAAGCTGAGACCAGTTTTGAAAGGTCGTGCACTGTTTTATATGTGCTTTAACACCCATGAAGGCACACCTTCCATCACTTAAGTTTTGGGTCATGCTCTTAATCTGCTGGAGTTGGGGGCTTTGGAGAAGTGGTATTCTTAGAAGCTAAAACACTTTTTCAAGTCAAGTTAAAATTACATTTGTTCTTAAAAGTGTATGGAGATGCATGTGGTATTAAGGAACATTTTTGTCAGCTATTTAAGGTGCAGTGGGAGTACTTTATGTTCCTACAAAGCTTCCAAAATTTTCAATTTTTTGGACTGTGAATCAAGAGAGTTTCAATGGTTGTTGTTGAAAAGAGAGGTAAATCACTTTTGGTCTGCATTTCATTGTGCTTTTTAAACTTCTCTCTGGAAGTGGCCAAAATTAGTAATGCTTCTATAGTCATATTATGTTCAAAAATATGTAATAGTTTAAATGTCAAACTGTACCTTATTGGAAGCTTACATTTGCCTCTCAAGTGTGCATTTAAATCACTTGCGTTGCTGAAAGCCACTCAAGAAGATTAAATTAGAAGTGGAGCTGATGTTTGAATAAAACCAGAAGTTATGTGAGTATCTGGAGAAAGGTCTCTGTAAGCACATGCAATAAAATCTGCATCAGAATTTAACATTTTTTATTTAAATATTTAGCCAAGCTCTATTATAGCATCCCTTCTCATTTTGTATGTGAATGGGAAATAGGTTCATCACCATTTGGAAGTTACTGGACTTTGTAACCTGATGATGTTTGGTTCTATTCACTCAGACTTGTGCAATTGAAGTACAAACCACTTCAGTCCTGAGTGGGAGACATTTCCTGGGCCATTGCTGCTTGCAGAAGAGGTTTGTATGTACAGCATGAGCCCAGCTGTGGGAGAGCTCAGATTGTCCAGGCAGTCATAAATGTTCCACCTGTGGTCTGTCCAGAGACTGCCAGAAAATAACAGGCAGGCTGAGCCATGGTGTGGACACCACTAGTTAGTAGATTTGTATCACTGAGCTGATAATTAAGATGTTTGTAAATTCCATTAATCACCCTTTTAGCTGGCAAGATCTCTTTTCAATATCTTTTCAATGTTTTTCAATGTTCCAAAAGTACTCTTCGTAGATTAAAACAAATGCAGAATAGTTTTTGCTTTAATAAAGGAAGCTGCTAAGAAAAAAAAAAATTATTATTAATTATTTGGGTTTTATTTTATTTTATTTCTCCACTCTTTTCAGGTGTTTCTTTTATTCTGCAGGAGCAAGGTTTTGGTGGGGTTTTTTGATCAATGCCTTTGACATAATATAGAAGATCCCTGTTTACAGCTTCCATTCAAACATGTGGACTCCAGTTGCCTCTGCTAGTATTGAGTCATCAAGACAGGAGAACTAAAACACAGATCCTACAGTCATGCAGGAAGTTTCTATTTTAAAAAAAAAGGTTTATAAGTATGGTGTTTCTGAAATATATTGGCTCCCTCGTAATTACACGCTTTAGATATTAATACATATAATTATGAAAGTATAATTAGACTCTGGTAGGTAGTGTCATAACAATTTTAAGGTAGATTTAAAAATACCTTGTATCTAAATATCCCAAAAAGAGCAATTTTTCTTCTCTAGTAATATTCTTGGGCTTAGTCTGGAAGAGCTGATCCTAGACTCTGGGGTTTTTTGCTTTGGGTTTTTTCCCTTTTAACCCAGAATTCAGTAGGGACTGAATTGTTCTGTCTTCTAAAGAAACAGTCCATAGGTTCTTCTATAAGATTTCAGGGCTAGAGGGAAGCAAGAGCACACTTTGGATAATTTTAGGTTAGAGATCGTTGCAAAAGAGTCTCTTGGCAGTTCTTTAAAAGCCAGGTAGTGAAAGATTTGGTTGGTGAAAGCTGAAGGAATGTAGCACCTCCAAGCATAAGGGACAAGGTGTCCCAGTGTATGTGTGCGAGGGATATCGGACAGCAACTCCAGACCCTCCTGCTCTGGGTCCTATTTCTTTTAACAGATTAGTTTCCCTTTAAATCCAGAACAGCATCTTTCCAGTCCAAATTGCTATGCGGCGTGTGGTTTGCTGAGGGGAAAGCAAGTAATTTTTTGTCTCCCAGAGCCTCGTGCCGTGTCAGCTGTCTGGTGCCCCTGTAATTTCACGGAGCTCCTGCTCCAAGCCCTGTGCTCAGACCGCAGCTGCAGGCACCCAGTACCTTCCGCATGGGTGCCCAGAGGGTCCTCGCTCCTGTCTTTTCTTTCCTTCCCTACCTCCCCCTGGCTCTCACATGTGTGTAATCAAATTAAGCAGTGGCAGCAGCCACAGCAGAGAAGAGCAGCTCTGTTTGAAGCTGTCCCTCCAGAATGTGCACACAGATTTCATCGCTTGCACCTGCCGTGTCTGGCTGCTGCTGTGACCTCGTGTGCCAGCAGCCTGTACTGATAAGCTTTGCCTGTTCCTTCCATCCCAATTAATAGTTTTTAGGACGCTTAATTCCTTGCCAGCCTTCTAAAGCTTGTCTTTGTCCATAAACACTCTGCATTATTTTTGGAAGGGTTCAGTAGAAGAGTGCTTTCAGAGCATGTAATGAAAGCTAGAGCAGGCGATGTTAGGAGGTTTCTGTTAAACACATAAAGGCAGCACTTGCTGGGCAGTGATAACTGTGTGAGGATGCTGTGTCATTTGAGCTGGAGCAGTCTCTCCTGCAACACTGCAGACTTCTCTTTGAAACCCTTTGTTGGTTGGTAAAGCCTTTCTTGCTGTTTCTATTGAGATCCTTGGGCGTTGTGCCTTCCCTGGAGTACAAGACTGTTGCCCTTTCCCTGTGCCAGCCACAGCAGCTGCAGTCTGGGCAGGGTGGGGATGCAGCAGCACAGGAGTGTGGAACAGGCACCAGGCTGTGAGACTTGACAGAGCTGCACAAGTCCTTCCTCTTTTCTCTTCACTGCCTGATGAACTCCTTGGAGTCAAACCAGTCCAAAACCACCACCTCCATCACTACCTAAGGGGTATTTCCTTATGTCACAAAGCAATCTCAGTGAAATATTTTATGTTTCAAAGTCCTGACTTGTTTCAGTCCAGAATTCTTTGGTTCCATACAGATGGGTATCCACTCCCTTTCTACCCCTGAAGACCATGAGACAGGACGAGCACAGGGGATCTTTTTAAGAGCCCTGCTTAGGCTAAGCACTAAACCATGGTGTTTGGCTTCCTCTGGAGTTTGTTGCTGTAGCCCCCTCCACTGAAGATAACTTTTCATGTGATGGATAATTTTCATTTGTGCAGCAGATGATGCACATCCCGTGAGTGAGTATTACAGGTAACAGTAGACATGAAGGGTGGGTCTCTGCTGGAATTGGAGAACATTAGTGGAACTGAACAGGGTGCAGCCTCCCTCATTGATTCTGCTGTTGCATTGTTAAAAACATTATAATCTTTTTAAGCTGCTCAGTCTCTCCCATTGGTAATTGCTAAATGTAGTTGCTTATGTACAAGCAAGCTCAAACAATGGAAAATATATGAAATATGAACCCTTTCTTTGTGCTGGGGTGGGAACATTTATCTTGCTGTGGTGAGGAATGTTCACCTCACATTTCCGAACATTGTGTTCAGCAGATGAGCTGTTTCCTCCTTCTCCTTCAGGTTTTGGTCTCTCCATTGGGGACAGGGCTGAGGCCATGCTTAGATGGGCTGTTAGAGTAATTATCCAAATGAACAGGGATAGCTTTAAAGATTCTGTTGTGTGCTTTTATTGTTATTGAGTGGAATTGGTGGAAATTGGCTTGGTTCTTGTTTTGTTTCTCCATAGTTCAGTCTATTGACATGTAGATGAGTGAGAGTCACACTGAGAAAGAGCTGCCTCTTGACTCTAGTGATGTCCCCAGCTGGGAGAAGAAGAATGAATGCAAGGGAACCTAAAAAATATCCCAGAATGGACAGTTTCCAGTTAAGCAGCATGCTTGCAAAGATTATGGAAATTTTCACATGGCTACTGAATTTTATCTCTGCTGGGTGACACTGTCACTGTTAAATGGCTGAGAGAAACCTCCTTGTACAGGCATGGGCAGAATTTTACACATTCTCAGATAAAGAGAATAAATGATGGAGGAACTTTGTTCTTAAACAGTCCCAACCAATTTCATGGAAACTTTAACAACAAAATAAATACAAACCCTCTTTTTTAAATAAAAAAAAAAGCTCTTAAAATAAAGACAAGGTTAAAAGAAGACCGGGTCTAATTTTGTTAGCGTTGTGGTCCTAATTTGTCGCTTCTGGTGACTTGAATTCCTCACAAATTGCTGGTTAGTCTGCAGATCTGTAATTCCCGCATGCTGTAATTTTACCTTTAGAAATGTTGGCCATGGGCAGCTCTCTCCTTCTGAGTTGGAATTTTGAACACTTCAAACTCTTCAGCATGGTTTTTCTGGGTTTGGTGGAGGTGGAGGCCCCTGCCTTGCAGGGAGGATGAGCAGCTCTGGGTTTGCTGGGACGGAAAGCCCTGGGAAGGCAGTGAGGATGAGCAGGGGGTGCCTGCTGTGAGTGTGGAGGCAGCACCTGGGTTGTGTGTTAGCTGTAAAGTTTGTACCCTTTGGAAACCAGTGTAACCATCCAGCAGAAGGGTGTGCTGGAAAAAACAGGCTGTCCTCTTCTGCAGTACTTCAATATGTGAGATCAAGGTACTGTGGGAACAATTCTGAGGCGTTTGTTATGGAAAATACAAGAATTTTCCAAATAATCTGCCCTGCTCTTTAATTCCTATTAGCTGCTGGAATGATCAGCTATTGCTATGAGCCTTTGGCAGGTTTAAAATCATTAGCTACATACTTTGAGGTTCAGCTAGCATCCAGTCTCTTCATTTTATGCCGTATGTTTAACTGTTATGTCAAACTGAAAGAATATATAATTTTTTATCAAATCTCAGAAGTTGAAATGCTGAGATGAAAGGAGAGATGGATAGCAGTTGCACTTTGATCTGGTTTTCATCATTTCAGTTGGGTTTCATGTTGGTTTTGTTTGGGGGTTTGTTTGGTTGGTTTTTGGGGGTTTTTTGGTTAGATTTTTTTTTTTTTGGTTGGTTGGGGGTGTTTTTAGGAGTCCAAAGAAATTTAAATTTGTTGTTAGCTTTTTACATCAGTTTTATCCTCTTGGCATCTCCTGTTGTTATAACTGGTATCACTCTCATAGCCGTAGTATGGATCTCTCAAACAAGAGGACATGACAAGTAAATGCAGTTAACCAACTATTCAGATCTTCAGGGGCTTATGAGGTAACTGAAGCTGTGGCTGGAGGTCAGTCTCAAAGCACAAAGATACATTCAGCTCTTGGCATTTTTACTTTTCTGCTCAGCTCTCAAATTTATTGAAGTCTTGATGCTTACTAAACTAATCATGGATGCGTCTTGAATCTGAAATGCCTGGGGAAGCTCTTTGGTTGCACAGTAATCGTGTACTGTTTCCATTTACAGTTAAGGGCACTGTCGTGCTGGTTATGGCAGGAGGCTGGAGCTCTGCTTAGCACCTACATCACCTGTGCCATAGCTACAGACATGGATCCCTTCACTGGTTTTGCCTACCCTCAATCTCTCTGCCCTTGGCAGCCCTCAGTGATAAGGTTCACCATTTTTATCTGCTCCTCAACAAACTAATGGGGTTTTATGTTAATATAAAGCAGAATATGAGCCTGCAGTGTTCTCTTGTGCAGGCCCAGGGATGGAGAGAAGGCAAAACCACATGCTGGAATTTCATGAAAGAAGAGTGTGTAATTTAAGCAAAATGCTTTACTTGATAGGCTGCAAGCATCTGTTTTTCAAATGTGCTGTGAAATGTTGGTAGTGGGTTTCTATAAAGACATTTAAATGTAAAAGAGAATGTTTATTTCTGGGTCAAAAAGTTTCAGAAAGTAAAAGATATGCATATCTTGATCAAAGTTGAGTCATGTCAAGTTTGGAAGGAAAATAGCTGGGCTCAAGTCTCTTCATGATACTGTGAGAATACAGGGCAGTCACAGAGTTTTTATTTTTATTTTTATTTTTATTATTTTTTATTTTTACTTTTATTTATTTGTGTTTATATTGTATGATATTTATATTTATATTATAACTGAGATCTAGATTTTACTGCTATTTCCCTGTGTTAGGATAAATGGACAAAGGGACAGAGAGCTCAAGCTTGGTTTTGGGCACTGCCATGGAGTGTTACTGTTTGTATTACTACAGAGCCCACAGGTCAACAGGGGCAGATCCTATTGCAGAAGTCTCTGTGCTCTTCAGCTGCTGCATCCTGGCAGTGGTTCTGGCAGCAGGACAGCAAAGATAAAAAGAAGAGAGGGTCCTTCAGCAGGCACACATGGAATACACAGGTGGCCCTTCTTCCAGAGAGACCATTCTTCAGACCTGCTGTATGCCCTGCACCTCTCTGGCTTTGCTTTCCCATCTAACACAGCAAGGCTCTCTTTTATTTTTTCTTTTCACAAGAAGTTTGTCACCTCTGCAAAACTAAATCCTCTCAGAATCAGTTTCTAAAAGAGAGAACAGAAATTCATTTGCACAAATGTCAGTCCCACAAACTTGCTGTTTGATGACTCTGAAAACAGTCACAGCAACAGACCAGAGGTACAGTTTTAAGCACTTTTTTATATTATTATATTATTATTATTATATTATTATAGCCTGTAACACCAGATAGTACTGGCAACCATGGTGTTACAAATTTCCTAGTCTAGGGAGAAACAGAAAGATGTGCTAGACGGTTGTCATGGGTTGCAGTGCAAAATGTAACCCAAACTCTGTATTCTATCACCATCTGATCAAACTGGGCTGGGGGTGCTGTAATTGTCTGTCCATGGCCGACTGTCAATAAACCTCCTGGGGCAGTTTTCTTATCTCTTCTACAACCCAGCCTCCCTCCAGGGAGAGATCTTCTGCTACTGGGCCAGTGAGTGTCACTGAGAGAATTCCATCATCCCACTGGGAAATGCTCCAGCCAGGGGGAGGAGACAAGGATTCCTACCTGGATATAAATCTGGGAGTTGGAACACCAAGGCAGCCTTTCCACTGGATTCTCAGATGAACACCAGGCCCATCTCTCACCACTGGACCTTCAGTGAAATATTCCACTTTTCTCCAGGAGCATCACTTCACCAGAGCCACATCTGCCACTGGGACTGCAGCCACCGTGGGATGGCACTGCCACCAACCCCTGACACACAGTGGGGCAGCTGGGATCCCGACTCTGTCAGTGGAGTTTGTTTGTTTGTTTGTTTGTTTGTTTTAATTTTTGCACTTTTGTAATACTGTGTGTGTTTTGTTTTGGGTTTTTAAAATTTTTGTTTCCCTAATAAAGAACTATTATTCTTATTCCCATATCTTTGCTTGAGAACCCCTTCATTTTAAAGTTATAATAATTTGGAGGGAGGGGGTTTAAATTCTCCATTCCAAGGGAGGCTCCTGCCTTCCTTAGCAGACACCTGTCGTTCAAACTGTGACAATGGTGTTGGTACCTTAGGTTTTGGGGTTTTTGAAAAGAAACTTCTTATATATAGACTGTGGCTGTTCTGGGATAATGAGGATGAGAAGTTTTTCACCTTGTCAAATGTGCTGTGGAATTTTGGTATTGAAAAGGTGAAAAACTCCTCCCAAATGATCAGCATTCACAGTGCCCCTGTATGTTAGTTGTTTATCATTAGTATTGTAGTGTTGATGATGATGATGTCTGCCTTGGGCTTGGAAACTGGGAACAGCAACCAGGAGGAGTCGATCCTGAAATGGCTTTTCAGAGAAATGGAGGTATCTGTCATCTACCTGCTTCAGTTGTTGCCAGGCTGCTAGAAAAGCACTGCTACTCACCTTCTGTTATTTGGCAGGGCCTTCCAGTGCTCCTGCAAATGAATAGGCAGCTAATTTGTGAGTGAGCTGACTTGCATGCCTAATTTCCTTTCACACCTCTTGTTTGCAACTGATGGAAGGGTGCATTAAAACAGGAAGCTTTCCCTGCACACTCTATGTGTGTGTGTGTGTGTGTGTGTGTGTGTGTGTGAAAGGGAGAAAGAGGACAAGGACTGTAAGTAAAAAATATGTTGACGGAAGGCTTTTAAATCACCTGCACTGTGACAGAAATTGATGTGTTTCAGAACATAGTCAGTTGGTATAAAGGACTTGAAGAGGAAATTGATGCAACTCAGAGCCCTTTAGGAGTCTCTGGAAGCAGCCTGTATCTAGCTGGAGCAATGGACATGAGAATTAGGACATGCTTCAGCTGGAATAAAGTGTTTGGTCATTTCTGAAGGTTTTCTGGAATATTTGTAGGCAGGAGCATTGTTAATTTTGTCTTATAAAGCAAATCAGTTGTTTTCTGCAGGGAGGGGAATGGAATTCAATGACATACATTCCCCTTTCTCTTCCTTTTTCCTTCCACGTGATTTTGCTCTCTCTTTACTCTGGGCATGGCCACACAAGTAGTTGCTTTGGCAGGTGACTTGGGGAGCAGCAGTAAGAGGATCAGGGCAGGGCAGGTTTCTGGGAATAAGCAGCTGATAAGCAAAGTACTGGGACACTGTGCTGATTGGGTAAGAAAGATTAGGCAATTAAATTTTTGTGGGGGTAAAACCCCAGACAACATCCCTAAGGCATGGTAGTATTTTGTTAACAAAGCAAAAGGCAGAGGATTTTATTTACTATGGATGCTGCGTTTGTTTTGCAGCCGTTATATTATAAAAAAGAGCCTTGAGTTGATCAGCACAGAATCACAGATTTGTTTAGGTTGGGAAAGATCTCCAAGATTGAGTCCAACCATTCGCCCAGCACTGCCAAGGCCACCCTAACCCATGTCCCCAAGTGCTATATCCTCATTTGTTAAATCCCTCCAGGGATGGGGATTCCACCACTGCCCTGGGCAGCTGTGCCAGGGCTGGACAGCCCTTTCAGTGAAGACTTTTTCCTAATATCCAACCTAAAAGTCTGGATACCTGTTAGAGGGACAGAAATTATACATTGCTTTCTTGTATTCTACTTTCATTTGTGTCTCTGTTAATTTGTGGCCTTGTTGTCTTATATCTGAGCAAGATTTTTGTGTCAGGAAGCATCACTTTCCTGTTTGCAAAAAAATAAAGATATGGTGAAGATGTCTGACGGAAATTTATACCCTACAGATAATAATTGCCACAAATGTGGCCGCTATAATGGGTAGACCTTTCAATTTTGCTATGGAACTTAAAGATAAATAGCTTTGGGATGTGACACAGTTGTATTCTGGATTTGGAGTCTGTTTTTTTCCTCTTTGAGGGATTTTTTGTACAGCTTAGTCTTAAAGCATTCAGTAACAGCTGTTTTAAGAAGAATGCCAAGTTTCACGGGAGATGGTATTTCTTACATCCTACTTCTCTAAAATTTGATTCTGTAAGTGTTTCCTTGGAAAGCCATGGCATGAGGCAGAGTGTGTGCTGCTGTCAGATGGAAAGTAAAACACAACAAATGCTTTCTGGTGACTCAGGAAAGATTTGCCTTATGTGGAACTTCTGTGAAGCTTCTGCTTTCCTTGCTGAAGTGGAGAGGTTTCTCAGGGAATCATAGATTTGTTTAGATTGGGAAAAACCTTTAAGATCATCAAGTCTAACTGTATTCCCAGCTCTGCCAAGGTCACCATGTCCCCAAGTCCCAGACCTACAGATTACTCCATCTACCTTTATTAACCTCCTTCCTCCAGTTCTACTTTCAAACTCATCTTACACTGATTTGGCCCATTTTCCTAGAATTTGCTGTAAAAATAAGTACTTAAAAATTATATAAGCATGAAGTTTACTAGAAAATATGTAGCAGGGAATCAAGGAAGCCTTTGCCTGTGTTTAAATAATGCTTGCAGTGTGACTGACATTAGGCTTAGACTATTTTGTTGATGCAGTTGCTTCACCACAGCAGAAATCTCATTCCTGCTGTGTATGTGAAGGGTGTAAATATCAGAACTAGAAATTTTCCTTCAGCATTTTCTTTGCATTTGAATGGTGCATTTGCTGAAAAGCAAACTGATGATAGCTCCAGGAAAGCAGTTTCTTGGTTTTGGTTTCAAAACAATTTCTGTAGTTTTCTTCCACCTCTCTATTGCACCATTTAGCCGAATGGTGCTATATTCTGCCTCCAGCACACAGTAGGAACCTTATATCTATAGATGTTTTATGCAGTCTTTCTTCTTGCAGTATCCTAAGGTGGTATGCTTGAGGTGAATATTTTTTCCTCTTCTCTCCCCAAAAATGGTATTAGTAACAATATAAAACAGTGGAAATTTTACAAAAAAGAAGGTAGGAGTAGGATGGAGTGTGTCTGCATTTGAGAAATATCTTTTTAATTTCTAACACTTGAATTTTTAACATCTAATGTCTATTGTCCCTCAATATCTGCAGTCCTCCTCTGGGCTCTTAATGTATCAGAAGAGAGGGAAGAGCAGTTTGTGACCCCACTTGTGAGGAGATGAATTAATGTGTTCTCTGAAATTACAGGTCATTTAAAATGCACTAATTGCAAGAGATTTCTCAATCTCTGCCACTGAAGATATCAAGCTATATTTTCTTACCTGTAGCAGACACTGATAGGGACACAGCTAAGTCAAGAAAGAAACTGAAAGTCAGTTCCAGGTTGCAAAAGGTTGCGTGTGTTAAATAACGTTTATAAATGTTAAATAACGTTTAAATAACTGTTTTTAAATAAGGCCCATATAAAAGTCAAACTGTTGATCACAGTTTTGAACACATAAGAAAAACCTTCTCTATTTGGTTTCAGTGTGCAAGGAGCAGTTCTGATTCCTCAGTGTCAGTTCCATCACAAAGTCGGACCAAAATGAGCAGGAGACAAAATAAAAATGAAATCCATTACATGGAAATTTGTGTTGACGTGAAAGGCAAGTTTCTTAATTTTGGGAGGAGCAGCCCACATTCCTAGTAGCAGGGGGGAAAAAAAGTTAAACTGATTTAAGGTGTAATTTTTCTGAATTTATAGTATATATCCTGCAGTCCTAGTAAACACAGGATTTTAGGATTTGATTATACTTTCATGTAGAAATTTCTCAGAATTAAAACAGTATCTTAAGGAAAGATGGATGGTAACTCTTTCCCAGCCCAGCTTCTGTACTGAATAAATGTGTGACTATGATCATTCTGGCTACTAGCAGTTACATATATTAGGAGGCTGATAATTTTCCATATGTTTGCTACATCTTGGATTTCATGCAACAAGTGCAGCACTGTGATAAGTATTTAAAAGCAGTAGATTCATGTTAGGCACTTCTCCAACCATTTTTGTTCTCTGTCCAACTTTTCCAGATCAACTAGCTATATGACAGCTCCTCAAAATTGCATCAATTTCCTTGAGGATCACCAGGTGCCCTCCAAGCATGCCATGGGTATTTCAAGCAAGGTGTTAATAAGACTCATTTCCTAGGCAGATTGCTGTTCCAGGTTTATGTATGCATTAGCACAAATTATTTTCCCCTTGGTAACGTCTGGTTTCCTATATGTATTTTTTGCTCCTTATTAAATTTAAGTCTGTGGTTGGGGATTGCAGGAGTTCGAAGAAGTATGAACAAGACTTTCAAGGTGATCTACTTCGTGAGTTTGTGTTCCTTATTACCATTGCTGTAATGAATGAACAGGTGCCTCATAGAATGAGAAGTAGCACAAAGAGCAGTTTTTCATTTTTCTAAGATTGCATGGCAGATAAAGAAAGCCTATTGGTTTGTTTCCTTTCCCAAACCACTTGCATTTGGTCCTTTCTCACTTCCACTTTCTCTTTCCTGCCAAACGAGGTGGAGCACAGGGAATGTGCAGCTTCTCAGTCACGCACAAAGCACTTCCAGGCTCGCCAGAGAGAGGAAGAAATTGGATGACATAGATGGAATTCTCTTTTGTTTGATTTCCTACCTCTTATTGCTGCTGTCATGAACATGTGAAAATTACCTCTAGCAAAACACTTAAGCTGAGATATAATCTGCCAAGGGAATTTGGGCATACAGTACCTGCTTAAAATAACAATAAATTAGACAGTTGGATGCCTTATTCTCAGTGCAGCTTTGAAAGTCTCTGGCTTTAAGTATAATTACAAATAAGATTTAAACAATGTCATTATTTATACAAGCTCGATATGAGTCATGAATTGCATCTTTCTAAATTACTATAAAGATTAATTTTCTCTTGTTTTCATTTCCATCATCCCCAATACCTTGCGGGGGAGAGCTTACGGAATGAACTGCTTTTGGGGCCTCAGCTGAAAACCATTCCAGTGCGGAGGCTGGTGAGGAATGCTGCAGCTCTCTGAGTAGACTGCATCCCTCCTGGGGGCACCTGGGTGCCTGTTCAGACCTGCACATGTATCTGCTGGCTTTGGGTGGCACTCACGGCAGGATGTTGGACTGACTTGAAAGCGCCCTCGCTAGCTTGGCTTTGGCCTGTTTGAAAACAGCTTCTTGTGCTGGGGCAGCTCACCTGTCTATCTTGTCAGGTCCTCGTGGATTTACCTGCCTCCCTTATGTGCTCAAACATGTTCAGTGGGGCCTGTAGCTGCACCGTGGTGCATTCTGCACTTCTCTCCAGAGCAAACTCCTCGTTCACCACAGAGGGACTGATGTGAGCAGTGGTCAATACAGCCCAGCAAACCCCTCATGCATCATGAAGGTCCTTGGAGCCAGGCATGATTCCAGCCAGTGTCATGAGCAGGGTAAAGTCTGTGGGACACGTCACACTTAGGAAAGCCTGCTCTCCACCTCTAGCACACAAACCCCACAGCAGAATGCTTGACACAGAGTTTCTTATATCCAACAATCACTTTACCTGGTGGTATCAATTTCAGTGCTCAGAGTTTGCAGTACTTCCTGAATCCTCATTTACTGTGAATTTACTGACCCCACAAGCATTTTGCAATACTGTGCATTGCTTTCAATACCCAAACAGCACTGAGGCTGGTTTTCCCTTTTTCTTCAGACTGGCACTGTTTTTATTTCTTCCCCTCTATATTGTATGCCCCTCTAATGGGCATACAACTCAGGTGCTTTATTTTCTGCTTCATGTCTGTCTCAAGAAAAAATTAACAAAAGGCTTGATGTGTTTCCTGAAAGAAGTACCTTTGATACCAGTGTCTGAAGTACAGGACCAATGTGTGGGTTACTGACTGTCCAGATTTCGGACTGAGTTGCCTTTTACGTTTGAAATGGATCGTCTCTTTTTCTTCTCTCAGTGAGAAAGTAAGTTCACAGGACACCAACAGGCTTCTTCATCAAAGCTCTGCCTTTTGTGTTCCATTTGGTGGCTAAGCATATTCTTCTTGACCCCATCTCTTCAGCTGTTTAGTTATTCCTGTGCAATAGAAGGGTGTGAGTAGGCAGGGAAAGATTCTGTTTGCTTTATTTTAGTGTTAGTCCCTTGTGTGCAGCACCTGTGACTGATCTTGATTATCTCTGAAGATTTAACAGCTTTCAACTTCTTACATAACGTCCTGAGATAAGGAATGGGTGTTAGGGACTACCCCAAAAGCCAACCACCACCAAAGTTATGTGGTGTTTATTTTACTAAATGTCTCTCAGTGTTGATTAACAGAAGAGGGGGTTGTAAGAGATAAGGGATAATACACACATTTCCAAGTTTATAGATGCAGTGGAATAATACTGCTTCTGTATGGAGAGGAGGAGCTGCTATGGCTGACTGTGGACCTGTAATGCAGGTGGCTGTTCTGAAACAGGACAGCCACTATGGGAGAGAATGTAGAATAAAAGTAAAAGAATTCCAGCAATTCCGATAAACGGAGACAAGAATTGCAATGGAAGCAGGTTCTTTTAAACAGAGAGTATTTTGTAAATTGGTCTCTCTCTGGATTATTCATTATTCCCCTCTTCCCTGTTTTAATCCATTGGCAATTTTAGCCACACTTGAAGGAAGACTTCTTTGCGATACAATACTGCTGGAGATTTCACAGACATTTGGAGTCAGGGAGAGGAGGGAGTCCCTGTAGCATGAGCTTAATGTTTATGAGACATGAAAGAAACCACAAAGGCAAAAGATTTTGAATACCCACCACCTCTGAAAAAGCTTGGAGAGTGCTGTCTCAAACATAAAGCCATAGAAAAACAGGGATCATTAGTTCTACTTTTAGGAAATAACCTTTTGCTACAAAATTGCTGTGAACTGGCTTGTGAGACTTTGCCAAGGCTTGCTTTGAAAAAGATGTGGGCTTCTCAGAGCCCTGTACTGTGGTTAACTCCTGATGTAGTGATTAGCTGTCCCAACTCCAAGGTGCACCTGTCATTAAGGAATTAATGCACATTTCATGAGCAGAAGCTGAACAAATTAGAGCCTTTTGCTGTTTATAGTTAAGGGGTGAAACTCCTTCTTTAGCTGTATTGCAGTGTCTCCTGAAACAAATGGAGGCTATGTCCTTTATTTCTTCTACTGTATTGTTAATTATCACAAATTAAGGTGTAGGTGACTAGCTGACAGCAATTTTCAAAAATCTCACTCTTGAGAAATGAAGGGTTCAATACCACCTTTTTTTGGTTTTTTAAAAAAAAAACACAGGTTTTTTTAAAACCTGAAAACTTCCTATGCAAGGTGAAAGCCGAGAGTTTGTGTGTCCTGGAAAGAATGTGCAATCATCAATTTTTTCCCAGGTTCCTGTACTCATCTATTTTTTAAGCAATTCATTGCTTGAACACCTCAAGGGATATTTTGTGTAATTTGGTATCACAATGAAGTTAGAGTTGGAATTGTATTTGTCACTGGATGACGTTGAATTTAAGTTTGGCATTCATTGAGGGACTGCAGTGTTTCCAGAGAAGGCAACAGAGCTTGGGAAGAGTCTGAGAGGGAGTCAGTGAGTCAGGAATGGCTGAGAGAGCTGGGGGAGCTCAGCCTGGAGAAGGAGCTCAGGGGGGCCTTCTGGCTCTGCACAACTCCCTGACAGGGGGCAGCCGGGTGGGTGTGTTTGTGTGTGTTGTGGTGGTCAGGGGGCCGGGGGGGGGCTCTGCTCCAGGAACAGGGACTGTGTGTGTGTGTGTGTGTGTGTGTGTGTGTGTGTGTGTGTGTGTGTCAGGCTCTGCTCCCAGGGAACAGGGACAGGACAAGAGAAAACAGCCTCAAGTTGCACCAGGGGAGACTCAGGTTGGACATCAGGAGGAATTTTCCCATGGAATGGGTGGTCAGGCATTGAAAGTTGCTGCCCAGAGAGGTGGAGGAGTTCCCATCCCTGAAGGTGTCCAAGGAACAACTGGAGGTGGCAATCAGCGCTCTGGGCTGGGTGACAAGGTGGGAATCAGGCACAGGATTCCATGATCTGGGACATCTTTTCCATCCTCAGTGATTTTGGGATCTCTGGAACACTCTTGGCATGCTGCAGGAGGAACAAGGGTTGATCTCTGGCAGAGGAGGAAGGCAGCTCTACGGGAGAGCAGCCCAGGCTGAGGCTTAGGGAAACTCTGGGGTCTTTTTCTGGGCTGTGCTTCTCAGTTTGATGTGAGCTTAGGTGTATCACCGTGCCTTTCCCTGTGTTCCTTTTCCCATGTTGAAACAGGCAAAGATACTAACCTAAATGAGAAATACTTGGTACTTCCTGAGATAAAATCACTGTAGAAAAGATGTTTCCAGTTGCACAAGTTTTTGTTAAATACCCAAGTGCTTGTTAATATAATTTTGATGTAATGTTTCTCACTATGGTGTGTTTAGCCACAGGAAATGTTTCCTTTTCTTCCATCTTGGTTTCTTCTTCAGAGTGGAAGTAAACTTTTGGTTCCTTGTTTTGCTGCATAAAAGTAAAAACACAGTCAGGCCTGTCATATCACAGACAGTGGTTACTGTGAAATCAGCCCTTCAATCAAAGGCCTTTATTATGTCTGCAGTATCAGAAGCTCAGCAGCCTTTATCACCTACCCACCATCTACAAATAAAATTTGAACGTGGAAAGTGGTTAAAATGGGTCTGCTTTACCAACAGAGAAATAAAAGCTGGCCTAAATCAGACAGACTCTCCACTAATAACAGCAACAACAATGTTCCTGTCTGGTTTTTATTTGGGATGCACATCTTATAATTAATCTTCCTTCTCCTAATTTCCCTTTCATCTGCAGCTCTTCCAAGCACTTCATGAGAACATAACAACCAAGCCCAACTGTATCTGTGACACACATGATTATTGTTATTATCTTCATTAGGCTAATGCAGACTCTGAAATTCTGCATGATCAAGTAACATACCCAAGGTTAAATAGTGATGTAGTGTCAGGATTGAGAACAGAGCAGCCCTGACTCCTAATTCCGGGTGGAATTCAGGTTTTGCTCTGTCATCTAGGAGTGTGCATTACTGTCCTGTTACCACAGCCCTTCTCATGGAAGTCCTGTGGGAGTGCAGCTTGGCAAAAACAAAAACCTTGCTGTGAAGGGTGTCTTAGCTCCAGAAACTGCTGCAATTTGCACTGAATAAAATCCTCTCTAAAATAACCAGGACAAGCCCTCTTTGTGCTGTGAGGTCTTCCTGGTCTCACTGTAGCCACATGCCCGCACCACTGATTCCTTGCAGTTCTGGAGAAGCCCTCACTGTCATGCTTATTTTAGTGTCCTCTATTCTCACCTGACTACACATTCTCATGCAGGTATAAGGTTTTATCCAGATTTTTGCTATATCAGCTATGAACCTATTATAGAACATAGTAAATCCTTTACTAGATCATTTTAAGAAGCTAGGTCAATGCATCTAAATATCTCCTGTGATAACTCCAAAGCTGGTTTCTTTTCTCTACTAGTGCTGTGTGTTCCTTAACAAGCTTTTGTGCCCTACACAGATCTTTGAATACCTGTGTGCTCTTACTAATTACCTGTCCAAAGCCACTTGCTTTGTCAGTGAGATGAATTTAATGACACTTTGCTTTGAATAACCAATGGACAGTTGGGCACCATACTTAGTTGTGACCTGGCACAGCTTGACCACGACTCAGAATTAAATAAAAACACTCAGTGTGTTTCTGTGGGAGATAAATGCACGTAAGAAGTGTCACATTGCTTTGTGCTCAGGGAAAGGTGTTTTAATCTGTGGGAGATGTTGGAGTGGACAGTGACAGGAGGGCATTTCCACTCATACATAAATTTAAAAGCACCCATGGTTAGAGCTCTGCAGTGGCCACTTTAAACACTTGTGACACAAAGCTCAAGGTGGTTCCAGGAACCAGCATGGGCAGTGTGTGGGAATGTACTCCCATTCAGCCTCATCTCTGGGAAAAACATCTCCCTGGGAGCATGTGTGGACAAAAAAGGACCTTTTGATTTGTTTACATCATGCAGATAGTAGGATTCTTGCAGATCAGTGCACTTGTGATGGGAGAGGTCCTCAACTGAATACCAGAACGGAGAGAAGGAATAGGAGGAAGGGAATGTGTGTTGGATATAAGAAGCTGCTGTAGGGATCATAGTGCTTTCCAGATCAGGGTGGGTGAGGGCACCCCAAAAGTCCTAATTTTGTGCTCTAGAGAGGACAGGGAAAAGAGGTGGATGAAAGGATGCATTGTTTTATGGTGGCCTTGAGCAGCTTTATCCTCCCTTCCTATCCTCTCTCTTATGAACACAGACTGAGAGAGTTGGGCTTGTTCAGCCTGAAGAAAAGCAGGTTCAGGGGAGACTTTACAGCCCCTTCCAGTGCCTAAAGGGGTTCCAAGAGAGCTGGAAAGGGACTTTGGACAGGGGTCTGGAGTGCCAGGACAAGGGGGAATGGCTTCCTACCACCAAAGGGCAGGGATAGATGAGATATAGGGTAGGAATTCTCAGCTGTGAGGGTGGTGGGGCCCTGGCAGCAGCTGCCCAGAGAAGCTGTGTCTGCCCCATCCCTGGAAGTGCCCAAGGCCAGCTTGGACCAGACTTGGAGCAACCTGGTCTTGTGGAAGGTGTTCCTGGCCCATGGCAGAAGTTTGAAACAAGATGAGCTTTAACATCCATTCCAACCTAAACCATTCCATGATTCTTTATGCAGGGTGACAGATTCATGAACCTACCTGCCACGTTCAGCAGCAGAGTCTCAGGGGTGTTTAAAGCATATATCTAAGAGTAAAGATTATTCTAGGATTACTAAAGTTAAGGTAAGTATTTTTAGCTGAGTCCAAAATCATCTTCATCTGGAATTTAAAAAAAGATTTAGGTAGCTACTTGAAATAGTGAGGGTTTGGGTTCTTCTACAGATTTCCTGTTGTCTTAAAAGTGGGTGGCAGCACCAGGTTTGTATCACAGTTTTATCCAGGTTTTAATCTCTGGAGGAGATGCTTTAGACAATTCCAGCTTTTCCTGCTTGTGCACTTAAAGCCTCATGAGCCTGTCCAGGTCTGGATCACAGAGGGAGATTTGTGTAGTGGACATTAACATTACACAGCCACTTGTGAAAATCAGTGTGCAGGAGCACTGACGATGCGCTCTTCCACCCGCGTACTGGCATGAGGCTGATGACAAGAGCTCTTTGTTAGCCCAGGACCATGACAGTGGATGTTTCCTTCTTTGACTGAGAAATCTTGACAGTCATGCACTGCAGAAACCTGCCTGGAATGTGCCTGACATTCCCTGATGGGCTGCTTTGCTCCTGGCTGCTGCTCTTCTGCAGATCAATCTGCAAAAGGTACCTCTGCATCTGGCATCTCCCTTGCATTTTGTAAAACATTCTTTGTGGCAAAAAAGAATAGGAAACTCCTTATAATTACATATAGTATACCAATGTGCCCTGGACAGCTTGTGATGTTCCAAAATAGCTCCAAGGCATTGCCAAGCAGAAGCAAAATGCAAATGAGAGATGACATGCAGTCACTTGGAAGTATGTCCAATCTGAGTGCACATTTCTGCAGATTTGATAGAAATCTTCTTAACTGGAGAAATTAACTGTCATCTGCTGTAAATCATCAGTCACTAATTACCCCAGTTGTTCATTCAGTCTCCTGTGTCACAGCAATGTGCATGGCTGTAGAAGAAAAGATTGTGGGTAAAAAACCCCTCAGTTGCTAGAGTGTGGAACTAGATAACATTGAGGCTTTTTTCCTTTCACCTTCACAACCTTAAAATTTGCAATTTTTTGTCTCAATTTTTTTGTTTATTTAACAGTTTCAATTTAATTTTATTATTGTGAAATAATATCAGTGAGCTCCAGAGACACAGCTGCTTGTACATAGAAGTGCACATAATAGCCCAGGCTTTTTGGTGGGATTTGTGTTCCCAACCTCCCTGAAAATCTCAAATCCAACAGGTGGTGTATCAGAAAGTGTAACAGAGCAAATTCTCGTGGTGTGTGTGAGTGAGATGGCAGCAAAGATGTTGTGCTTGCATAGACTTGGGTTTAGAACTGTTACCCTCATGCCATGCACACTATTAGTTCTCTGTTTAGTGCTGTTAAAATATTTGCATGTGCTTTGACTGGTTCCAAGTGATTAATACTCACCTATTCATTTGATAAGGTAGTATCAAGCATTCAGTAGAATATGGTAATGCTTCAAATGTATTTGGTTAAAATATATACTTCTATAAAAGTAAAGGCATCAAACTGGTTCTGAGAACAAGAGCCAAATCATTATGCATTGTATCTAGAACTCATAAATGCCTCTTTCCTTTCTTGATTTTATCTAGTCAGAAAACCATGAGGTTAGAACTGTGAAGTCCATAACCACATCCATACAAAGCCAGCAAAAATCTCTAAAATCTCTCCAAAAAGAGATTTTGTAGATACTCATTTTAATTTCCTTGCAATTTGTGGCTCATGCCAGTTTCCTGACTCATCGTCACCCTCATATGGTGATAAGCCAAGTTTTCCAATAAGGAAAACATGGGAGCAGTGAGTCACTGACTGAATTCATATGCACTTGATTTGCTCTATCATTATCCATACTGGTTTTTATTTATTTTAATTAGTTCATATACAAAGTCTCTGAGATATGTTTCACTGCATGAATTAGCTCAACTTGTTAGTCTTGTCTAAAGATTAGAAAGGCAGAAGACAAGTAGAGCTTTTGGTGGCAGGCCCAATTTTTTCTGCTACAGAGTCCACAAGGAGAAAGTGAATTGGGGGAGTATCTGAATTTTTTGAGATTTGAATAATTGAAATAATAACATTATTTTTTGAGGCTCTCCTCTTTGATGTGAAAATCTGGTGAGGCTGCTGCTTAGATCTAAGCTGTCCCAAGAGTAGTTTTTTTCCTCTGGTAAAGATTATGTTTCATTCTGTGTTTGCATGAGACAAAAAAACCCAGAAGTGGGGTCTGAGTCCTGAGCTAAAGATGATCAGTGTGGGAGAAAGGTCTGCCCAGCATTGTCTGAAAGCTGTTAATGATTCCTATCCTTTCAGATGACTAATGTAAACCTCAGCTACTGCTTCAGTTTCTGTTGGTTTTTCTGATTTTTAAGATCTTCTGATTTTTCCCATTCCACATGAAGGAAGCTCTTTCCAAGTCTTAATGAATAAGTTTGGTTTTAACTTCAGGTCTAGGTGCCAGTCCATTTTAGTCTGTCCTTCGAGCCAAATCATGTCACTTATCTCTAATTGAAGTCTTCCCTTGGCTTGTGGGAGCTGCCAGGCTGATTAAGATAGGCTAAGCAGGAGTCTGCAAGTGAGATGAGGCAGGGATGAAATTAGGGATCTCCTTGTAGGTTGCCATGTCCAGGGGGAGAGCAGAGTGAAGTGATACTGTGAGCTTCTCCTCAGATTTAGCCCATGTAATTTTTAAGTCTTACTGCTGAAAGCTGTTGTTGCAGTGGGTCATAAATGGAAAATTAGGAATTTATTTAAGCTCTTTGTTTCATGCTGGCCAAGTATCCCATGTTCCCTATTTGACAAGGACATCCTTCCCAGCCATAGTCCTGGGAAAAGACATACACTGTAATTAAGGAGATGAAGGATTTGATTAGGGTGTGGGTTTACCAATGAGGCACCCAGCATTTGGCAGCCATGGTTGCATTCAAACTCCTATTTGTTTTGTTTTGGGTTTTTTTTAATCCCAACAGGACTAGCTGTTCTGTGCTGCCTTCCCTAGACGCCCTGACCCTGTGTTAATGATGCCTTGTGCTAATCGATTCTACACCTGATGAACTTTTTTTATCTCCTCCCAGTCTTGCAGGCAATTTTGTGCTCAGGCTTTGCATACCACATTACAGTGGAGTTTGAGCTGTGTTACAGAAACCATCATTTATTACTGCCAGAGTAAGAAGTTGCTTTTTTAATATACTTCTCCATGTTCTTGATTAATCACATTCCTTTTTATTTTTTTTTTTCCCTGATGCTTAATTACTTGTTACATGCTATGCAGGTAGGCCAGTAGTAGCCTTTGGGAATGAATGAATAAATGAATAGCTCAGATACTTCCCTGCTGGTACTATAATAATGACAAAAACATTGAATGGAAAAAGTGGGTGTGGCAGGTGGAGTCTCCGAGGATAACATTGGCTTTGATTCAGAATAGGAATGTCACCCTCAGACAGGCATTTGTGTTTCATTTCCCAAGCAGCAGTGTGTGCTTTGCAGAGCTCACAGCACCTGTCCTTTCAAAAACCCACTGCAAATACTGCTTGAAGTTAACAGCAATTCCTCTGCTGTGTCCTGACAGTCCAATACCATCATCTGAGACAAGCCTTCATCACCTTCTGTGATGTGGGAGGCTCTCAGTGCCTGTGAAGGCTTTGGACTCTCACACTTCTCTGGAGTTTTATTAGGAAATGGCTGGAGCTTTGTGAGGGGAGGTTTATGCTGGATATCAGGAAAACCTTCTTCCCCCAGAGGGTGTTGGGCTCTGAGCAGGCTCCCCAGGGAATGGTCATGGCCCCAAGGCTGCCAGAGCTCCAGGAGTGTTTAGACAATGATCTTGGGCACAGGGTGGGATTGTTGGGGTGTCTGTGCAGGGCCAGGAGCTGGACTCAATGATTCCCTATGGTTTCCTTCCAGCTCAGGATATTTTCTGATTCTATTCTGTGATTTTTGAACAACTGTTTAGTGTCCTGTGAATGACATCAGGACCCTGGCTCACTCTCATCTTCTGCTCAAGCTGCTGTGATTGTATCTTCCCAGCACTCTTCTTTATTACTCAGGGAAACCCCTTCCTAAGGACGCTGCTGTGGGTGTTGGCAGTTGCTTTTCAGTGCTTTCTAGGTCACAAGTTTTATGCATTCCAGTGTGAGCAGATCTTAGGAAACCCTTGTTTTGATTTGTCTAATTGCTGGGTTTGTTTTGTTTGTTTCTTTTTAATCCTGCAGCATTATTTCGAAAGCAGAGACTGTTTTGCCAGTGTGTATTGTCACGTCATGCAACAATGGAAACTAGTTTTGCAGAAAGAAAGTCAGTGTTTATGTCCTAAGGAAGCACCTGTCAATGTTTTCAAGCCAGATGTCACCAGGCATCTATCAGTGCTTGAAGAGCAGGCAGGGAATGCTTTTATGGCAATCCAAAAAGGTAGTACTCCATTTATATTCTAGACTTGCTAGTTCTGGCAGCAGTGGGAATTTATCTTGAGGTACAAATATCAGTAGGACTACCACGGTGGTTTTCTGCAGCTGAATATTTAAATAGGGCTCAAATTGTGACGCTGGTGTCTAATAGCTGGTGGGTGGCTGAGCTGAAGCAGCTCTTTTGAAGCTCAGGGATCAGTGTGTGAACTGCTGCTACACCTTGGGGTTGCAGTGAAGATATAATCACACAGACTTCAGAATAAACTTCTCTCCACCTAATCTTTTCACATGTCTCTGAAGAGACAGGTGTGTTGCACCACTCCTTTGCCTCCTTAATGCCTTATTTGAAGGAGGTTGAATATGGCTGCAGGCATGAGGAAGAGCCTGATGGGAAGAAGGTGGCTTGTGTCTTTAATGGATAGAAGGCCAGGGCTTGGCTATTCCTGCTTAGCTACCTCCTCCTGAGGAAGCTGGTCCTGGAAGTACCAGGGACCACAGTCTGGGAAGAAAATGCCTTTATAAGGAAGAGAAGTAGGTAGCAAGAGGTAATAGAAGAAACAGTATCGTCAGTACAGCGTCTGTGCTGGCTCTCAGGGAGTTGAGAGTGTGAATCTGGGTTCCCTAAAGAGAGGTCCAGACCTGCAGTGGGGTAGGAAGGAGGGTGCTAGGGGCACACATCCTGTATCCTATGGAAAACCATGTGCTGGTTCCTTTCAAGCACCATCATTTTTCCCCATTAAAAAATGCCTTTAAAAATGAACATGCTTCCTTAAGTAAGTAGTTATGTTGGTCAGTGGTGTTGCAGCACACACAGAGAATTTAAAGAATGTGAGCTAAAAACCTGTGCCTTTACTTCTGTAGCTCTAAACTCTATGCACAGGCCAACTCTACATTTTGCACCTGCCTTGGAAGCAGTTTGAAAGGAAATCATAATGTTTTGTTTTGGTGACTGGAAAATGGGGCTGTCCCAGGGAAGCTCTAATGTCTTTTTGCTTTGAAATTGTCATTTCACTATGGTTTAGCTTATGGACACTGTTTCTTATTGTGGCAATGTATACAGGCAGCAGTATTTGGATAAGAGCCCATGTAGAATCCAGCAGCTTTTGATTTGTTGTAGCTCAGATCAGGAACACGAAACCTATCTAGGCAAGCAGCTTGCCTCATGCCTCATCTGCACCCCCTATCTCCCTGTTTGAAGTGTGAACTGAACACTTCCAGGAAAATTTGGCTTTCCCAAAGTATTTCCCCTAAAACAGAGATAACCTGGGCCATTAAATGCAGATTTGCATTCCAAAAGCCTCAGAATTAGGTCATTCGCAATCACTCTTTATGAAATGGTAATTAAGATATCAGCAGTACCCTAGAAACCCTCTGGCCCTGTGAGTGGATGAGGTCAGGTACATCCTTCTCTATCTGTAGCACTCCATGACCTTTATCCTCCAAATTGCTCCTAAAAGTCCTCTTCATGCCCAGTGCCTACAAAAGGCTGGTAACTGCCTTGGTGTCTGTCAGGTGCTTTGACATCAGGCCTGGTAAAAGTCCCCTGGAGATGGCTGCAGTAACCAATGTTTCTTTGCTCTTCTGTCTGGGTTCCCCAGTAAATCCAGTCCCTGTGCCCATCTTGATAAACGCTCCTGGCTGGGTGCTGCCTGTGTTTCATCTCATTGAGTTCCAAATTTACATCAGCATTAACAGCATCTGGTTCAGCTGCTGAGATGCTTTGGGAGATTGACACCATGTTTCCTGTATGTTTGCTCAGTCCTGAAAATACAGAATGTGCTTAAGAAATAATAGGTGGGAGCACACAAGGTGCCATGTAATCATATAGTCATCCCAAGTGACCAGCAGCCCTCCAGAGAGGTTCTCAGGAAGACTGGTGCCTGCTGGCTGCTCTTGGCTATTTTGAGATCCTCTTGGGTCATAGGTATGAGCTTTAATCCAAGAAAGACCTTGCCTGCCACGTGTGGTGGCTTCACCTCTTGGATTGCATCAGGTGCTGTGAGACATAGCACTGCAAGCAATGTGGTCATTGTCTGGAGCCTGGCTCCAGCTCTCTCCCTTCCCATCCCTTAGAAGCAGAAGGAAAAGTCAAAACCTCTATCATTTTCCTGTATTCTCCCCAGGTTTGTCATTGCTTAATTGTATCCCTAAATATTATTAAATTCTGGGGTGAGTCATTGCCACAGTGAGGTGGAAACAGAGCTGAGTGAATTTAAGAGAGGAGGAGTCTTCCCAGGTGAGTGGCTGAGCAGGAAAAGTCCCACAGCAGAGAACTACTATCACTTCATAGGTGTGTTGCATCATCTGCCTGCTGTTGCCTCTAATTTAATGCTCTAGACCCAAATCAAAACACCTGTAATCCAAAGAGAATATAAAATAACTTGGAGTAGGAAATCCATGCCAATTAGACATGCAGAACTCTCTTAATCATCTGAGACCTTCTTCCATGATCACACAGGACTTGTAATTGTGGTTCTGCGTTGTCCTGTTGAATTGACTCTCCACTGAATCCACTTTCCTCTCCACCACCAGGATAAAATTGGTGGATTAATCCAAGCATCTGCACGTCTGTGTCCTAAATGTATTATGTTTGTGGCTACAGGAGTTCAAGCTTGTAAAACTCATTATGGTCTGTAGGACAGTGAAACCACTGCCACTGGACAAATAACTTGTCACAAACTGGAAACTCTCCTCTGCTTTTTTTTTCTGTAGGCACCATTATAGTCCCCTCTACTTTCTGTTTGATTTCTGATGCAAATCCATGAATGTTTGTTTTCCATCACATCCCAGGCTCCTGCTTCTCATAACTTTTAGAAGTTTAATGTTCATCTCTGGCATTCTGTCATGGCTGGGAATATGTTGCTGAAGGCAAGGGAGCCACCTTTCAGGGTGCTGGATGGAGCTCTCGACATATCTGTGTATTCCCTCATGGATATGTTCCATCTAGTCCAACCCCCTGCTCAGCTGCAAGCAGTGAGTGGGATATTTCATTTCTGTGCAGCATGACTGAGTGATGATAGGACACCATGAGAAAATACTGTACTCAGTATTTCCTCCCTTATTCCACACTGTTCTTGGGGATGTTGATGAGTTTGTTGTCCCTAAAATTGGGATTATATTGCTCAGGAGTTGTTTTGACTTGTTGAGCTTTGCCTGATATAGGCACTTTGGGACCAAGCAGTACGGAGCACAAAGTGCTCAGAGCTGGTTAAACTCAGTGAGGTTTCTGAGTTGGGTTGCATGACAAACACTTTTTTTTTTTTGTGGAAGGGTGGAACACCAAGGGGAGCAGGTAAGTCAGCTATGCCATGGAGGGGTTTGCTAGGCAAATGCAAATTTATTTTTGTTCATCCGTAGCTGCCCTGATAATGGTATCTCAGTTGTTAATGGAGCAAACTAGGGAAGCACAGTCAAAAAATGCCAGGGCACTTTGTAAATGGAGTTAAATCTGCCATCCAAGAGGAAGCAAAAAGATTCCTGTTGAAATTGTAGACAGCAATGTTCCAAAGGAAAAGAAAGGCTGGGGAACTCTGTGTCAGGATTGATGTAATCAAGCACTTAATACTTCAGAAAGTTACAGAATCACGGAATAATTGAGGTGAGAAGTGGAGATGATATAATCCAAGCCCCCTGCTAAAAGCGGGGTCAACTAGAGTGGGTTGCACAGGACTGTGTCCTGTTGTGTTTTGAATATCTCCAGGGATGGGGAGCCCACAACCTCTCTGAACATCTATGCTTCACCTCCATCACAGTAAAAATTAATTTTCCTATATTTAAATGGAATTTCCCAGATTTCAGTTGTTGCCCTTTGCCTCTTTAACTGGGCAGCAGTGTGAAGAGCTTGGCCCTTGTATCAATAATGACATCATTAATCAGGTTTACAGCCTTCCCCACCCTCAGCCCTCTTGTTTGGGGCTAAACAGTCTGATGAGAGACTGGGGAAGTGTGAGTTGTTGCAGGATGTTGACCTAATATTCTTGGGCATATATTGAGTCCCAAAGCCCACCTGAATAGTGTCCTGAGTTAATGGTGATCTACAAGTAGTACAGAATAGCTCAAATGAGCTTTCTTGCTTTTTCTTTCCTTCACTCCATCTTCTTCTTTTCCTTTAGTATCTTTAATTTATGACTGTCCCCTTGGCATTGTCCCAGATGTCTTCCGGGAATAGTTATCTCTAGGTCTTTCATCTCTCTGTGTTCATCATTTAGTGTGATATTGGCAGTCCCAAAAGCTAGGACATAGGGATTCAGGTTGGTGCTCAGTTGATTTCTGTAACCTGCAGAGATGAGAAGAATGACTTTGGATAAAGACTTGGATGAGAATTTGAGCTGGAGGTGAACTTCTATGGCTGTTCAGTGTAGTTAGGGAATTATTTTCTTTTTTTAAAAAAAGAAACTTGCATATCCTCAGGTTTGGGGAAGACAGTAGTCTAAATAAGGAACTCCCAGATCTAAAGAGAGCAACAGCCTCTATTCCAGACCCAGGAAGTCAGATGCTGGTTATTTAGATCACTGACAAATATTCAGGCCTATGGATCTGCATCTGAGACCACAGGACCATGTCCAACTTGGCAAACCTGTGTGCCTCCAAATGAGATTCTAAAGCTCTGCTGTGGGTTTTTCTATTGGTTTGTTGGTCACAGAAACATGGCTGTCCCATAGACCTGATGTTACATATGTCAAAATGTTTGGTACAAGAATGTTAAATCTAGTTGAATGTGTAAATACTTTAAAACCTGTTAATTTTGCTTTTGCCAATTAATATACTGGGGTTCAAGGAAGACAGAAGATTTAGTTTGGTTCTGCTTGTAGTTGCTTTAAATCTGAGTATCTGATCACTTATCCACCTTTACTAAGGTATCTTAAATATATTTGTTATATTTGCTTTGAAAGTAAAAACTTCCCAGAACTAGTTAAATATGAAACCTTTCATCATTGCTATCAATTTGTCATATCTCATCCCAGCAGATATTTGTTAAAACTTGTCTTGGATTCAATCTGTCTTGTCAAACCATTTGAAGCACCATAGGTGCAGAATCAGTTTACTTATATTTCTGCAAAATAACAGAAGTAAGAGGCTTGGATTATGAAAGAAACACACACAAAAAGAAAAGCCTGATCTTATTTAAGTGGAAAGGAAAGACCAGTTTCCATTCATGAGGATTTCATTCCCAGGCTTATTGCATGATGTTACATCTGCCCACCTCTGCATTTATTGTAGTGGCCCAAAATTCCAGAGTATGCATGTATATGGAAAAAAAAAGTGCAGCCTTTAGAAGTTATGTGTTTAAACTGGAATTTGAAGCTTTGCTGATGCATCACAAAAGGTTTGAGTTGAATGCTTTTCAAAGGCTGAAGGCACTGAGCATATTCTCTGTTTTCCTTGTAGGCGTGTTACTAGACATCCAGCAGCACTTTGGAGTTAAAGACAGTGGAGCTGGCTTGTTACAGACAGGTAAGAAAGATTGTTTTTTTCTCTCACTGGTCTTTGTAACATTCCATCTGTCCAATGGGTGCCTACAGATTTCTTCATTATGATGCATGGGGATACTGGTTGTGAAATCTACTCTTAGAAAGGTGAATGAGTACACTCCTACTGGGAAGCTAAATGAACAGGAGGGGGTTTTTTGTCTTGATTTGCTGTTGGGCAGAAGATTGGATCTCAGAATGACTTGAGGGTAGAAAGGACCAAAAGCAAACGAACCTAATGATTTTATTTACAAGAACTAAATTCAAACAGAAGATGGTTACTTCCCTTAGATTAGAAAACTCATTATAAACCAACAGCAGGATCCTATTCACTTCTTTAGGTTGGTAGTAAGTGTGATGTATTTTGCCCTTAAAGTGCTTGACAGAGAATCTGCTGAATGGACAGGCTCTGGAAGCGTGGTGTGGCATGAAAATGTAAAACTCACTGGGGCAAGAACCTGAGGATGAAAGCTGTAAGCAAGGCTAACAACCACTGCATCCATGAAAGTTCACGGATTAACAACAACCTTAGAATTTTGGTGCTGTTAGCATCCAACATTTCTTCTGTTGTGCAAGAAAGGATTATTGCAATTCTAAGCAGGCATTTTCATGCCTCAGACATCTTTAGGGAGAGCTGAACACCCCTAGAGGAACCCCAGCTTCTCTGGCCTCTAGTCCTGAGGCGGTTTAGAGGAGGGCCTGTATCAGTGGGCTGCACAGGATGACTTTGAGTACCAGTCTCATGTAGACACGACAGCAGGTTTGATCCTCATGGAGAGCTGAAAGGAGTAGGAGTATTTTTAAGAAATGCAGTATTTTAAGAAAACAGTCTGGTTTGAAACCCTCCTACAGAACTATTAATTAGAGTCATGGATTTGTGGTGCTGTTGCTGTCATGTCACTGTCATCTGTCTGAGGGAGTCCTACTGGAACAATTATATCTCTGAAAAAGTGAGAATTCTGTTAGGTTTTGAAATAGTGTGCCAGCAGGACCAGGTTTTCCCATGGTATCACAGTGGATATCAAACACCTGTCAGGAGCTTGTCTGTGAAATTTTGGCCAACATTGAATTGTATAAAAGAATTCATTCTTTATGATCACACTAAAGGTGAGGCTATTCTGGAGCTCCATCAGTTGGTCTTTGATTTTAAACGATGTGAACCACTGCAATATCTCCTCCTTTTTGATTTCTGACAGCCCATGGCACAGCAGGGTCCTCATCTGTGGTTGCAGCTTCTTGGTAATGTTGTAACACAAACAATTAATAACAATTTGTATTAAATGTTTTAAAAATGCTGTCCTTGTGGGACAGCAGAGCTCAGCTCAGCTGATGTGAGCAGCATGTGTCCAGAGCAGAAGGTTTCAGCTTTACAAGTGTCACTGATTATATGTATCATCAATCAGTCATACCCAAAATGGCACTGGTTGTCTGTCAGATTCTTTTCTACAGCAATTATTTGTATTTATTTATTGTACTCAGAGGAACAGTTCCTCAACGTATCATTAGATACAAAGTGCTTTCAAGAAAATATTCTGGTGGAAAAGAACACTTGCCAAAGCATGCATTTTATCTTCATTCCCCTCAGTGGATAAAATCCTTCTGAAGATTATTCACTGACAGCAAGTAAAAGCTGACTTCAACAGCATATTCATTTGTTAATTGCAAGATAGGTTATTTATTTCTCTAGTAAACACACAGGGCATCTGAAAACAGCATCACTGAGATATTGCAGGATTGCTCTTGAGTGTGTCAAGTTTTCTAACAGGTCGTTGTTGCTTTAAGAAAAGCAGTGTTTTCTCTTGGGTTTTTTTGCTGTTCTGAACACTGAGAGCTTGACTTTTCTTCTGCAATAAAGATAATAATGTACTAATCACAATGCTATAAGAGGAAAAGAGTGCTCAGAAAATAAACCACCATTTTACATAACTGAAAGCTTATTAAGTCTACTACTCCATCTTACCAAGTTTCTGTGTTGCCCCATAGCCCAGGTATCCTTAATCCTGGTTAAATAAAAGATACTGCCCTAAACCACCACAAACATTGCTTCTAATCTTTTGTCTTTTCTCTAAATCTGACTTCTCAATGTTAAAATTAGGGTAAATGGTGCAGAGTGTAAAAGCACTTGCTCAGGGTTGCAGAAGAATCCTGGAGCAAAGCTGGGGCCAGGCCAGGTGTCTCCCACCCTCCTGCCTTAACTCTGAACAGTTCCTTTTTCAGGAGACACAGATATTGTTTGTTTCCCATGAGATGGTCCTGCTAACTAATTGAGTGATGTGAGACGAAAGGCTGTTCATTCTGATTATGTCCTCTGAATAAAGAGGAGATTAGTCCTCAGGTTAATCCTACATCTAAATCAGTCCTAAATTAATTTACAACGTTAATGAGGGGGAGTGAAATGTAGTATTTGCCGGCGGTTCATATCACTCATCAAAAAGGCAATAAAATAAAAAAACTTTTAAAAATTTAAGAAGCCTTTTAACTGAGAAACAAGGTTGCACAAATTTTTAGGAGGAAATGGTTCCGAAAATCCAAACAGATAGTGGGGAAAAGAAATCCACCAAGGGTAATGTTTGACCCCACTGTTTGCAGGCACAGCTGATCTGCTATCCCTCTCCCTCTGATCACTTGCAAGCCAATCCATACTCTCAGCTTCTGATGCTGTCTGGAAATCAGAGGTGACTTGTTTCTTAGGAATTGCAGGCACAAATAAAATTTTTTTCTTCTTTTATATTAATCCTGACATACAAGCTGCTCTTTAACCACGAGGTAACGTAAACTGGTTAGAGGGACACTGTAACTCCCTGCACAGAAAAATCATAGAGTAATCCACCCTCATCCATAATGGAAAGAAGCAGATCATGGTAGTCTCTACAGCAAGGATCCTCTGACAGCAGAGGACACACTGACCGATGCAGCACAACTGCTGTTTGCTCAGTGGCATTCTAGAGTAACACATAAAACTGTGGAGATTTGAGCTTCACTTATCTCCAGATGATGCTGTAATTGTGTGCTGATCTTCCTTTTTAAAGCACTGCATATGCAGTTGTGTAAATATTAGTTTAGTTGACAGTCCCACAGGTCTACATCCAAGCTTTCTTGTGCTTTTCAGTTCTTACTGGCTGCTTTTCCCAGCTAGAGAAAGGATAAACCTACCTGAACTCAGAAGGTGGTAGAGTGTGTCTATATGGAGCAGCAGTATGTAGGAGCAGCTACAAAACTACAGGCCACTAGGAACACAAAGGTGGACAACTGGATTTGTAGAACTGCTTCAAAATAGTGTTATCCTTCCATATACACTATACCATGGGAGTAATGCCCCAGTGCTGTACTCTGCTTTTAAATAAATTATTTTCTCTTCTTTCTACAGTTTTTGTGCTTTATTGCTCTCTCTGCTCTCTGTGGCCTTGAATTTATTTTGCTTTTGTGTCTCTTGCCAGTGTCACACAAAACTCTAATGATAGCAATGGCTGGCTCACCATTTTGGCGTCCAAAGATCTCAGGGTGTTTTGTATCAGGAGGGCTTATAAGACTGGCCCTTACAGATGGGGAAACCAAGAAAGCCAGATGGCAAAAATTACCTGCCTGAAGTAGCACAGTAGGTCTGAGGCAGAGGCAGGATGAGAACTACAGTCCAGTTCCTGAACACGCATCATTAGTATTATGAATTTCTTAATTAACGAGGTTAATGCTTAGACACAGAGATTTAGTCCTTGTTACTGGACACCTGAATGCTCCAACACAGACAGCTCCAGCTCAGGGACTTCTGCAGGTGGAAATTGAGAGATATCAAATGTAGGTTATTGCAAGGATTTTGTAGAAATGCAAAGGGGGAAAGTGTCTTGTCTTCAGGAAGAGCGTAGGGATGTGAGTAGAGGAAATTCTGATAGTCAAAAAAGTGTATAGTGTAAGGTCACAAGCCAGGAAATGTGAGGTGAGAGATCTGCTAGACTCATTAAAGGTGAATAATCATAGATAACTAGGGCTCTGAAGGAACTTGTCTTTCCTCATGTGCAGAGTCATTGACTTTCAGCCCCTGGTTTCCAAGAAAGCCAAGCAATGCTAGGTACTGCTTCATAAGTCTTGTTGTGAGCTCACTTTTCCTGGAAGGGTCAATTCCAACTACATTCTCTGTTCATTTGAAAAGTGGAACTTTTATCTACCTGTGTTGCCCTACTTCTTGAGCTGACAGAGTGTAACCTTGCCGTAGGTTACAACCTTGCAAGTACACAATCAGCTCTGGTGTGCTGTGATTGTTCCCACCAAGCTACAAACACATGCACTGAGAAGGGGTCTCGACATTGTGGATGCAGCACAATGGTGGGATAACTCAGACTTAATGAATTCAATGCCCTTTGACTTCCATCTTCTTGTCATTGGCTTATGGTGGCAGCTATACCTCTCTAACATTTTTATTTATTCCATGCAGAGACCACATCCTTCAGGTGCTGTCCCTAAATGTGTATATTACATGAGCTGCAGGTGCTGCTTATTTCTTTTCTACCATCTGCTTCTCCCTAAATGGATGCTGTTTTTCTCTCAGCTGTGCCCTACAGAACTGAACTACATCTTTACGTTTTGCTTCCTACTGCACCTGCTTAACTGTTCTTCTTGCTAGAACAGAGAAATTATTCATAATCATTTCATAATCTAAACACTTTCTGTTTTAAGTTCATGGGCTTTCCTTTTGCGTGAACGGCTTCCTGCACCCGAGCACTTCCCAAGGAGGTGGTTCCTCAGGTGTCCAAGCCCAGAGGTGAGATAGAATGCTTATAGAATGCTTTGTGCTTGCTCTTCTTATGACTGCAAATGGTTTGGTCCATTTGCTGCCTTCTTCCCTGCTTCCAACAACACTTAAGCATTCTTAGATCCAGGTTATTTCTCTGGTAGTCCGGTGCTTGAAATGGCAGGACAAGGTGGAGCTCTCTTTCTGCCAGGAGATCCTCTAAATCCTTTCAACAATGAGCAAAACCTTTCTCCCCATTTTGCCCTCCATACCTAACTTTCTCTGACATTTTTCTACCTTCTGTGGATGCTGCTGATGTAGGGATTAAGCAAGGTCAGTTTAAGCAATGAAGAGGAGAAAGCAAACCTCTTTCAATATGCCTTGATTAATGTTGTGACAAGGGTTGGTCTTATTTTACTGGAGTGAGTTGACATAGTCCAGAGCTTGATTATTTCCCACCTAAGTCCTTTACAAGTTCAGACAGTCCTTTTTTCCTGTGTGTTAGAATGCTGTCTGATAGCCTGAGAAGTCATGGCAGTCTGAGGGTCTGATTCATGAAAGCAGTTAAACTTATTTGGAAATGCCTCTGCAGTCAAGAATGAAAGTATTGTCTTGAATCAGTGAGCAGGTTAGAGGAAAATGCGTTTGTGCCCTGGCCCAGTCCCCACGCACCAAGGACCAAACTATAAAAATGCCATTTACAGCCTGTGTTCTCACTGGACAGCCCCAGATTGCAAAGTAAATATTCTTTGGGGGAGATAAAATGGTCAGGGTAGGAAGGGAATGTGTCCTTGCTTCCTGCTGAGAGGAGGGAAGTGCTTCAGCTTCCGTTGTTTGTGTCAGGGATTGCAGACTACTAGAACAGGGAACAGGGAAACTCTCCAGACTGCCTTGTCTTCATTAATATCTTCTCTTTATGATACTGCATGGCCAGTAGCTCACGGTAACAATTCCTTGCCCCATCCTGTCTTTCTGCTTTGCACAAGGAGAGTTTGTCCTCACTATTGGCCTTTCAGGTACTTGGGCTGGGTGCTGTGAGGGAAACTTGCACTTGTGCTGCCTTGTTCTATCAGTAGAAATTGGCCTATTTTCCCTCAGGCTGTTGTTCAGGCCCCTCTTGCCAAGGTTGTCTTCACTTCTGTAATTTATTATAATAATGAGGGGAAAGATTTCCCACAGATTTTAGAGAAGCAGTTATTATTCAATCCTAAGTCCTCACATCTTTTAATACAGCCTGTCCATCCCCCCACATATGTTCCTCAGACCTCAGAATTTGATTCAAGCACTTTATAGTGGAAGACAGGATTTTTGATGGTATTGTGTAATACTTGCAAGCAGCATTTTCCTCTTAGTACCAGCACTACTAAGTCTCATGTAACTGGTATCTGCAGTGTTTTGTGCATGAATAGTTCAGAAGGGCTGGTCTGGCTCCATTGACTTTTTTCATTACCACCACAGCTGTAATTATAAAAGAGGGAGATGAACATTTACAGTATCAGTTATTATGTATTTAATGGCTACCACCTGCTAAAAGGGAAGTGTGGACGAATATCCAAAAACCTTATAAGTAGGTTCCTTTTTTTTTCCTCCTCTTCTTTAGTGTCACTAAAAGCTTTTGGTAAGTGGAAAACCTGCTTATCTTTAATTCTTGCTTTCACCCTGCCTGTAAGTTTAATTTTCAAGTGGGATGACCAGGGAAGTGTTTGTGTATAGTCTCAGTATTGTATCAGTTCCTGTTGATACATCTTGGGCCCAACGTAAAGGTAAGTGCTAGCTCATAAGGGAAGGGTTTTTTTGCCTTGATCTTAAGTAAAGTTGGATCAGGGTCTTCTATGAGCTGTGGGTGAGAAAATAGACCTAATTTTTATGGTACATTTTATTTATTTATGGTACCTTTTATGTATTTAACATGCTTCATCCCAGGGGAGCCTGAAGTGCTTTCTCTGGAAAGATTTATTTTAAGGTTGTTTTGGTTTTGTCTTGTCTCCCACACCTGGAGAACTCTTTTTTTCAGAGCACAGACCTGCAGTTCTGCAGGGCAATGTAAGGTGCAGTGAGAATGTGAACAGCAGGCTGAGATCAGGTGATGAAGAGGTCAGGCTTGGTCTGTGTCCACTGGGAGATCCCCAAGGTGATACAGTACTGTTGGAAGCATTGCTGTGGGAGGTGGTGTTGGATGTGAGAGATCATTTGGATAACCCAAATAGTCTTGACAGAGTGAAGGACTCTGGAGCACTGAAGGGGCTGTTTGGGAATGAAGAGCACTGAGGTTGGTTGCTGTAACACAGCAGGCATCCAGAAGACTCTGGAAGTGCATGGGTGTGTTTGCAGCAGTAGGAATGTCAGGGTCCTGGACAAGTCCATGCAATTGTTTTGCTTCTCTAATGCCTTATCTGGAGTTCCAGGTGATTTTTCCTCCAAACCAGTGCTTCTCAAACCTTATAAAAGGGGGCTGTGTATCAGACCACTCTGCATCCTTACAATCAAATTTGTATAGTGATTTATTACCATTATAGAAATAGCATAGTTATATGTCTGGCTGGAAAGAGCATGCTGTTATGTTGTGGGCCACAATTTTGGGAAACATAGCCATGGCAGAAGCAAGAACAGGTCAGCAGGGCTGCAGTGATTCCATATAAAGACCCACACGCACCTGAGGAGGAGTGACATTCATAGACACTTGTACCTGGCTTTGAAAATGAATTCCAGGGAATCACTTATGTAAAAAGTGAACATTCTTCATGGTATTGGGTAGTGTTAGCAGCCTGCAGAACTAGATTCCAATTAACACAAGTAAGCCTGACTTGCATGAATGGTGTATTGTTGTATCAATTTCCCTAAGCTCTCCCCTTGCCCTCAGTACATGCACATATTTGGGGATGTTTTCTGTATGCTGATGTAAAATTATAAAGCAAAGACACATTTTCTGCTTAAATTATCTGAGGAGCCTAGTTTTGGAGAGAAAATATTACTGATCGTAATCCATTGCTTACCCTAATTCACTGTACATTTACAGTTAGTAAATGTATATAAACAATTTTTGCTAAAACTCTCTTCAGTTGTTTTCAGGGTAGTCAAATGACTGTGGAAGGCTCAGGTTTTTAAATCCCATGTGAAAAACAGTTCTTTGATGGGATGACTAGTAGGAGGAGGGGTTCACACACATTCTTGTGGTCTTTGCTGCTGCAAGCTGGGAAGTGCTTTGGTTTTTGGTGTAAAGGATATTTCTAGGGAAAGTTCAGTTTTGATGTCTTTTATTCCCCCACTCAGTTTTACATCAGGTTATTAGTAATTAAACATTTGAACAGTTTTAACCATTTGCTCCTTCCAAACTTTTCATCCACTAATGTTTACAGAAGACTTACTTTACATATTCTCCTACTGCATCATTCTCCTTGTTCTTTGTAGGTGAGCCGAACTGGTGATGAGGCACCTCTAATTTATTTCTTTGTGGGACAGTGGTGTTGAAGTGAGAACACTAATAGTAATACACCTTTCCTGCTAAGAGTTGTCCTAAAGAACTAAGGAGTTACAATAGCTTGCTTATTTGGAGCTGCACTAACTTTAAATGGATGGTTACAATAAATTACTATTGGGGTGGACTTGGAAGTGAATTAGGGAGGCAGTACAGGTAAAACAGGTGAGCTTTGATTTCTTTATTGTAAATTCACAGAATCATAGAGAGTTTTGAGTTAGCAGGGAGTCACAAGGATCATGAAGTCCAACTCCTGGCCCTGCACAGGACACCCCAACAATCCCACCCTGTGTCTGAGATCATTCCACTGACAGTGGTGGCCAAGGTGCTCTCTTCTCTCTGTCATTTGCCTCTTTCCTTCTTTGTTGGATCATCAGTTTATGGAGGTAGGATGATCCCCTGTCAGCCTCTGATGAATGTCTGTTAAAACTGACCTTGCTAAGAGTTACACAGTGAAATTTTCAGCAGAGGATTTGTCTGTCTGGGGTTGGATTGGATCTGTTTTGTTTACCTTGAAGGATGTTTGAAATATGCTCTGAGTTCTTTGTTTTTAATTCTGCCTTATTCACAGTTACTGGATTTTTCCTTGATTCTGCTTCACCCTGGGATGTGAGTGGTCCTGGTCACCTCAGCAATTGAGGGTATCAGTTGTCAGTACTGTGTTTGTGTCATCAGCATCCTGTGGTTTTGTCCAACCTCCTGGCAGTCTAAATAACAATAAAATTGTCTTAGTACCTTTGGCCACACCTCTTGAGCACTAGAAATTGTTGACAAAGTCTGACAAAGAAATGTACTGTTTCATGAGAGCCTTTGTGATAGAATGAGTCATGGTAAGAAAGATGGGTGAGTTAAAGAATAACTTTACCACCAACTGAAAAAGAGAAAAGGGAAAAAACCAAACAACAACAACAAAAAACAAAACAAAACAAAACAAAACACCGAAAAACTTAGGCTTTATTGATTTGTATTTAATTTAAGCATATGGACTTTTTTGAAAAGCAGCCTTCCATTTTACAGGTGTAGTTTAGGATAAATAAATGCTTAACTTACTATCTGGGCCTGCAAATAAAAGTGAAGGGGCACTAATTCCACCAGAAAAATTGCTCCTAGGGTAAATTAAAAGCTCAAAATTAGTGATTGAGCTAAGAATCTTTTGAAAGTCTGTTACTAAAAATAGATATTAGTTCAGAAGGGATGATGTAAACAGTTATTAAGGTGAGAACCATGCAATATTTCACTAGATAAATCCATCTCCTTTATCTGTCTTCTTGAAAGTAAAATTACAGAACAGGAGCATGGAAATGTCTCATAATTTTTGCTGGTTGAGTTCTCACCATCTCCTGCTTCATTTTTAAATTGGCATCTCCCACCATCACACTGCTGCCCATGATGTTGCTGGGCAGGGGTTCACAGGAGCACCACTGTTGTTACAGCTCAGGGAGCTGAGACTGCCTCAGCTCTATGGCCAGTTATGTGGGCCTGGAAAGAAGGTCTGGCTCTAAGGGTTATTGGATTGCATTTCTTAGAAAATTCTTACATTCTTATAAAAGTACAGGTGGATTCATTCCTGCTTTACCCACACAGAGCCTTCAGTTACTTCCAGCTTTTGGCTGATGTAGCAGTCATGCTGCCTGCCAACTGATTTGAAACCCATGGATGTGATAATGGGAGAAATTATTAGTGAGTGGGACAGCAAATATGTCATATTGAGAGGGAGGTGGCAAAACAAAGAGAAAATATTAAAACAAAATATCTCGGGGAAAAAAAAAATTGAAGAGAGCAAACATTTTCCTTAAAAGCAAATTGACCAAAGTTGTCCTTGTTCTCAGAGAGGATGTTTTATGGCAGGAGAGATATAATATAGGATATTATACAATGAATATTGAATTTTCACTAAAAGCTCCCCAGTGAGATACTCCTACCAGCTGCTAATGTTACACCTTCCAGAGACTTGGACAGTGTATGAGACACTGAGTGGAGAAAATATTTGCATTGTATATAAAAGATGTGTTAATTTTACTTGTTTGTACTTACTGAACTTATTCTTTCTGGATTCATAATCCAGAAACTGGTTTCTTGTCTAGTCACCAGACAAATAAACCTCTGGCAGCACCATGCCAAGTTTTCCTCCATGGCTCAGTTCCAGCTGAATAGGACTCTGAGAGCAGAGCTCAGCTGGCGCCTCGGGGCATTTCTGGTCTCCTGGGAGGGGAGTGGAACAGACACAAACCAACACCAGATGGGCCACTGGTCACTCATCAGGCTCACCTTCTACATTTTTAGACCTAATTGAAGTGGGCTTTAATGTCTTGACAATCCCTGGGTTTACCAAATCCTGCCTTTCCTTTTTTCCATTAATGTAATTGATGATGCATGAAGGAATTGCATTTGCAAACCGTACTCATTGCAGTATTTGTATCAGGATGGGTTTTTTTCCTGTGGTACTTGTTCTCCCAGAAAGATACTGATCCAAAGACATTTAAACTGAGGGATTATTTAAAACAGAGTCCAGTCACACTCCATGGCTATTGAAACTGTGATTAACCCTGCAGTCTTCTACAGATGTCGTGTTATTTTATCCAATGGAGCGAGTTTAGTTGCAAAGCTCACTCCTGGAACTGCAGCTCAGCTTGGCATTAGAGTATTTTTCCAAGTCAGGAATGTGTGACATGGGTGATAATCTTAGAAATAACAACTGTGAAACAGAGATTCTGTTAGACACACAGAGATTCATTCTCCAGTGTAGCTGTGATCCTTTTCCAAACCACGTCAAGTTAAACACTGGGATATGCCAGTATTTCAACAATTTCCTTAAACTAATTTGTCCCTTTTTGAAGGCCCCCCAGGCACTGTGAAACACTTGCTCATTGTCTAAATTGCCATTTATAACAGCAAGAGGCAAGAACTTTCCTAATTACTGCATTCAACATTGAATTGGCAAATAATTCTGTAGAATAGCACTTAGAATGGTGTGAGAGGCTTCCCTACATCCTGTGATGTCTCTTCACTGTGGGATGAAGGCTGTGCATCACTGTAGGTGTTTATTTGTGGCCTGCTCTTGTCCTAGTCCTCAATAGACAGTTGCAAATCACAGTCAATGATCATGTTCCTTTGCATTTACTTTGTGATGCAAAAGCCTTTTGAAATGTTACTGGCCTCTGGAAAAAGAGATGGATCCGCCCATGGCTCTGTACCCTGGCAGAGAGTTATTCAAGTGCTGATGGGCATCGTGTGGCATTGGGTAGGGAGTAGAAAGTATTTATGGTCCCTGAGCTGTTCTCACACCAGGGTACTTGAGCGGTGGTGAAACTCTCTCTAAAGCTTGCTGGACATATAAAACTGTGGGAGATCAGGGTATTCTGGATGTCCTAAGGTCATCTTCAAAATGCCTCTGGCTTGCTTGTGGATCTTATTACATGGGCTTTGGTGGTTGTCTGGGAAGCCAGTGGTATTTTAAAATAAATATATATCTTCATTTATATATCTCTATCTAGATAGATAAATCAGTAAATAGGTTTTTTATATCTATATCTGTGTTGTAGTTTAGGTGCCAGATCTCAGAGGAGAGTAGGGTGAGTTACCTGGTGTGCTTTAACACAGGAGAAAGCAGCTTGACAACTGCTGAGGGGCTGGAGCCTTGTTTTTTGCCAAAGGTAAGTCTTGCTGTCTGGTGGCTCAGACTCCTCCCTGACCCTCACAGTGCTGTTAAACAGAAGGAAGTGGTTCAGCATTTTATTCCCTGTCTCTTGCAGCTGGTGGTGATTTTTTGTGTCCGAGCACATGGTTTCTGTGGCTGTGTGAGTTTAATGATGGGTAATAAATGAGAATCAGCTCAGGGTTCAGGGTAAGTGAGAGCAAATAGTTCCTTCCTTGCCTTGTAGAGGATTTTGTGATTCATAATGAAACCAGACAGCAAGTGCATTTACACACAAACCACACTTTGGGCCAGCATGTCTGGTCCAGACCAGCTAGCCCCAGCCCCTACTGCACTCACATCATCTCACATACACCCTGCACTTCCTTCTCACAGGAGAAGCTTCAAAAATTATTATTTGTAATTTGCCTGTCCTCAAAAATAAGAGGAGGGTTAATGTAAAATAACATAACATAACACAACATAATGAATGTCCTGAAAAGGATGTGGAGTGTATGTTTTTCTGATTTTTTTCCTCAAAATGCAGAAACAATCAGTAGGGGTTAGTTTGCTTGAAAGCATTCCAACAACTTATCAGGGAAGAGTGAAAAGCTTGTGGAAATAAATGTCACAAGGAATATTGTCAGGACCTGAGCTTAAAAGATCAGATTTTGATGTGGATAACACATTATAATTCTTGGGAAGGCTGAAGCCAGCCTCTGAGTAATTCAGCTGCCTGTGTAGGAATTCCGTGTACTTTCCTCAGAAAGATCTCATTGCTGTCCCTGTCACAGACCGGATGCAAGACTACATGATTTTCTGATCTGTTATCATTGTTCCTGTGTTCTTATGAAGTGGTCTCCTGAGGTTACATGAAAGATATTTTACTGGGGGACTTATTTATTCACTGGCAATGCCTTAGGCAGAAAGATGGACACGGCTGTTAGGGAGAAACTGTGAGATACCACAGTGAGATGATTTTTTTTTGTCTTTCTGTGTTGGTGCTTTGAATTGTAACCCAGTCATCACTATAGAAATTTCCCCTGTAATTTCCCCTAGTGTGGTTTTGGGCCAGTCCCTAATGGGTAGTAGCTTATATAGAGAGCTGTCATTGTACAGGGCATTTTGCATTTTACAGGTAACTCAGAAAAATGTAGGTAATTGAGCAGGATAAAATACTGAAGTTCCCTCTGAGACCAGCAAACAGCTCTTTAGAAGTAAGGATTGGCTGTGTAATGTTATGAAATGTGTGTGTTTCCTCTGCAAATAAAGGTGAAGCTATCAATAGCACTAACTGTCCTGAGAAGAGGCAAAGCTTTGAGGAAAATAAGACAATCCTGGGTTGTTGGATTAGCATCAAATCAAAGCAATTACCCACAATGGTTTTTGCATCCATATCTTCTGTGGATTTTACCATATTCCCATTCCACAGTGATTTCTATTCTTAAAACAAGTGAATTAGCATAAGGCTGCAGATGGCAGGATTTTAAGAGCAGTACCCCTTGCTGGCACTGCCTGCATCTTAGAGCAAGTCAATAAAAATCAGATATTTTAGATGTCCTCTTGAAGTTTCTGTGATGAGAAATAATATATTTTCATCCCTTAGAATTCAGTTTAATTTGACAAATGTTTGCCTTCCTCCAGATATCTAGAGGCAGGCAGTGTGAGACCAGGGTGAAGTCAGTGTGTTTAGAAATTCAGAAAGATGTGAACTCACCCCTGTGAAGGAAGTCAGCTGTAATACAGAGATGAACCTGTACTTTTTCCCTTCAGATTGATAATTTCCTTAGTTACTGAGTTTTATTGATTTTAATAGATGGCGTTTTACTGGTCTACTAAAAGCACTCTTGAAGGCATATGGCTTGAGTTGGAAAGGGAACAGTTTTGTAAAAATGGGGTGGAAGTTGTTTAGTACTAAACTCTGACACACTTTTATCTGAACATGCACAAGCACACACTGTGAATGTGATTCCTTGACCTTCCCTATCCGGAATCAGTGCTTTGCTCCTGTGCCTTGGTGATAACACTGTAACAAGATCTGGGGTGTCCTGGATGTCTCTCATTCACCCCAGAGCATTTCCTGCCCATTTGCCTATGCTTACATGCTTTCCTGAGCAATTTCTGGAGCACATAATCTGTAGAAATGTCTTCAGTTTTAACTCTAAATAGGAAAACTTTGGTAGGTGCCAATGACAGACATTAAAATCGAGGGCAAAGTCTCATTTCATCCCTGTGTCCTACCAGATGAGATGCTGACCCGAGGCACTTGGTGCTGTGGTAGCTGGCAGCCAATTCCATCATTAAAATGCAGCTATGGCCATTTTCCCTTCCAAACAGGGAGCATGTGTTTTGCCAAGCCCACTGTCACAATAGCCCCCTAAAGAGCTGTAAAAATAATTAAAAAGAAATCAATCAGCCCCACTGCCAGCCTGGAGAGAATGTCAGCAAAGAGCTGTGCCCCCCTCCCCATTCCTGAAGCAGAGCTCTGTGGATTTCAAGGCTTTGATGTAACTTTACCTCACTGCTCAGTATTTGCTTGGCACCCAGCAGTGTAGCCATCAGGACTGGTAGCTCCAAAATCCCCCTGGGCTTGTGGCCCTGGTGGAAGGCAGTGGCTGAGGATCTCTTTCTGGACAAGCCTGCTGGCAAAACCAGCATCCAAGCCTTCCATCCAGCATCTCCAGCCTTCCCCAAATCACTCTCTTTGTGATGGACCAGTGAGTGAGCAGTCTGTGCCCTGGCTGCGTGTGGGGTGTTTGGGAAATGAAAGTTTGGGCACTGCAGAATTTCTAACTCTGTAAATGCAACCAGCAGATGCTGAGAGGTGTGTGTAGAAGTCAGCAAGGTATTCCCACTGCGGAATAGTCATTTATTTAGGATTTTCATTTTAAAAACAAGCCCAAACAACCTTAAGTCTGAAAGCCGTGCGATGAGAATTTATCAGATGATCTCCCTCAGTAAGTTGTCACAAATACATGAGGAGCACTTGATTCCACTCTAAAGAGAAGGGGAAGCACTTCCTTTTGCTTTGGTTTTTTTTTCCCTTAGGAAACTGCTGTTGTTGGTAAATAACATGTAGCGAGGAATTTATTAGTAATACCCAGTACAAGTGTCTCCTCTCTATCCTGTTTTCTATTGCTGCAGGAAGTAGGTTTTGAGATTGAGACAAAATAGTTCATATTGCATCCTAGTTAATTATTTCAAATTAAAATGTTAGTTGAGGAAGGATGCAGGATTAGTAGTGCTGTTGCAAAGAAGGATAGCAAAGCTCATTTTAGGATGAAAACAGTCTTCCCTCTCTATCTCAAATTAGGAACCAGAAAAATTATTTTTCTTTATACCAGATACAAATGAAGCATCATTCTATTATGAGAATAACAGATTTAAAGTATTTTATTGCTAGTTAAATCTAATTCATGGTACTCAATGCAGATTTCAAGGATCAAGGGATTTAGATCATCCTGCATTACCAGCTTTAGGCTGTCATTTCTTGGTGTGTTTAAGTGCCTGCTGTGCTTGAAAAGGCTTTGAGGAAGAAGGTGCATATCCCTGTCCCTGCCCCACGGGACCTGGTGTAGTTCTAGCCACCAGCTCATGCTGCCTCTCTTGGATCAGGGAACTTGCCAGGAAAGAGACAAGATTAGTTGTCAGCCCTCAGCAGGCCCCAGATTTTGCTCTCCAGATGGTCACCCAAGCTCTGCACTGGCACAAGGGAAAGTCTGACCAGTTCCTTGAGGAGATCTCACCTTTGATTCCAAAGGCGCCTGTGGATGTGGCTCTGTTCATGTGCCTGGAGTCATAATTGCAATGGGAAAAAAAAGAGCTCTTCAAGAAGAGGAAGGGAACAGAACAAAATAAAGCTCCTTTGGGGTTTGTGGTTATTGAAATGCTTTTTAAAGACACCTTTCTCTGGCTGTGAGCCCTTGGTATATGTGCTTCATCCTCCCGGCAAATAGGAGCAGCCTCTTCCCAGCTGGAGGGTTATTTGTGACTGTGGCTCTCAGAGGGATGGCAAGTGGGCAGAACATCCTGGAAAACTGCACGGAAAGGGAAAAAGCAAAACTGCTATTTGTTCAGATGCAGAACTTCATGAGTGCTAGGAGTAATTGCTGCCTGTAACAGCAGCCAAGACTGGTTTAGGTACATTTCAGTCATGTCGTAGCTGTGTCACTCACAATGCTGCAGTGCTGCACAGCTATTGACCAGTCTCTGCACATCTGGGATCTCATGTCTAATTCAGGATTGACCAGAATGGATACAAATCCATCCTAATTGGCTAACTAAGTTAATGAACTTTCCCTGCAACTGATTGCACTGAATAGTGAACAGACCCTGTCACGCACTGTGTGAGCATCACGGCCAGGCAGGGCTGACACGTCCTGTTGCACTGTGTAATCAGAAAGTTCTCAAACTTAGGGGTGGTTAAATCAAATGGAGGATAAACTACAAGAGGACAAAGCTCCGACTGGGAACTTCATAACTGTACCTTCTGTATGTATAGAGTCAAAGTAACTAGTGGTTTTAGAAATGTAACTGTGAACCACATTCCAGTTTTTAGAAATAATTTAGGTGCAGCTCAGGGATATGTTAATAAGTTATTACCTGATCAAACTGGTGGAAATGATGCAGATGCAGTTTTGTCTTCTGAACTTTTTCCTTTTTTTTTTTTTTTTTTGCTTGGTTTTTTAGGAGGTTTTTGAGGGTTTTTTTTGGTTATTGTTTTTTTTCTTTTTTCTTTTTTCAGAATATTGTGGGAGTAGTTGTAATTTCCAGACCACACATCCTTTTGGTGTATTAGCCAGTCTTTGGTTGTGATCACATATATCAGGAAAAAAAAGATTAACAGGACAAGATGATGGTGGTAGTTCCTGGGTACACCAAATCAACTGGATAGCTGAGGACATCCTGAACAAAAGGAGCTACCTTTAGCAGCCTTTCAGTTAGTATTCCTACAGGGTTTTGTCCAATCCTGTTTTGTAAAAACATAAACTCTTAGCTCCTGGGGCATCCTGTGATAAAATTCCAGTGTTTAGTTAAGTTTTGTGAATAAAAGATCTCCTTTGATTTGCATTTTTCAGCTGCCAGTCTTATTTGGTGCCACCTGTCTGGTCAGTCTTCTAAGAGAAGAGGTGATTCAGTTTTCCCCTTCTCCTTGCTACTTATGGTTTTGGACCTCCTCCATGTCCCACACTGGTGGTTCTTTTTCCAGATGTTTAATGTTTTACTCTAAAAGGACTTGTTTTGTCCTTTTGATAATTCTTTTTGATGCCTGCTGTGCCTTTCCCAGTAATAACCTTTAATATTACAAGGATGCAATAAACTTACTAGTACCAAAGTATATTTATTGGCAAAAAGGTTCTGATATCTGCTGCCACTAGAAGTCATAAGCAAATCTGTCTAAAAATTCTCAGCTGTAATGCCCACTGAATGCCCACTGAATGCCCACTTCCATCAGCTTTAGTCAGGAGTCTAAATGAAACCACGCTGAAAGCATTTTGCAGGAAAACAACTCAAAGTGGAAGTGGCTATGAAACAGAATTGGCCTTGGCTTATTTAATCCATCACTTCTGAACAATAAGAAATGTAAAAGCAAAGTTTAAACACTGCCAGAAAAGTGGGTTGGGGTTTTTTTCTAGGTTTTCTGGGCTCCACTGACAAGCTCCAACAATCTAATGCTGTCTTAGGCAATAATCTACATGGCTTTGTATGACACTGCCATGGAAACCCAGCTGTGCCACAGCCTCCTCTTCCCTCTTCATGGAATGAACCAGATTGTGGAACTGACCCCAGTGTGAATACAACTTTTTTAATCAATGAGGAGAGGTGGTGTCTGCTCCTCCTCAAGTGTTCTCATAGCTACAGAAGACATTCTGCTACTATTATTTCATTGGCAAAGCTGCTCCTTGGGGCTGGATGGCTGCTGCTCTCAGAGCCAGCTCACTGCAGGGTCAGGCAAGCACCAGTTCAGGCACAAGGAAAGTGATGGACTGCGAGTTGGACACTGGAACTGCTCTTTGGAGTTGCTGTGTTGTCTTACAGAGCACATCTCTAAGAACATGGCAACTGGTTTAGTGATGTTCAGGTTGCCCAAATCCCTTTAAAACAATGCTAATATGATCACTGTAATTCCCACAATAGAAAGCAGAAGTAGGGGGTTTCCTCTTTTCTATTTAAATGATGTTGTCTGTGTACAGCTGTTGGAAATTTAGTCATGTAGCAAGTTAGCTCCTGCTCTAAGTAAATTTGATGGACATCCAGAGAGAGAACAGTACAGTAGAATTCTGCCTTTTCCACTGTACACTTAGGGAAAAAATTTTGAAGTACAGGAGGATGGAATTGAGCCTCAGATATATAAAAGGGTTGTGAATTCATAGCTGTGAGTAACTATCTCCTTATGACTTCAGCAATAAGGAATATATGAATGGCTGAATCTTTAAGTCCAGCTTCAATAGACATAATATAGGAAATTAATAAAAAAGCAGTTTTAAAATGGAGTGCTGGGTTTCTGGATATTCTTATCTCATTTTCTGTTTCCAAGGAGTGGATTTCCCAGCAATTCCCACTGAAGCAATTATTCTTGTTAGTTAAGGTGAACAAAGCAAGCTTCAGGATATCCTTTGCTGGAAATATAGGGGCTAACCCTTGGAAGAATCTGGTTTCTGCAGGAATTATCAGTACTGAACTCTTCCAAGCACTGCATCTTGTGTATGATTGAGTGAATTGTGAACTTGTTAGGCAAGCTGTTTTCGGGCCTTGTCTGACTTCATAAATGGTGTTTTTGTAACCAGGTTCTGACCCTGTCCCAGCAAATGGAACCGAGTGGTATTGTACAACAGCCTCCTTCTCTGTGTGAATTTGTGTGTGTCAGCTGTGTGTACACATACTCATCCTAAACATTGTTGTTTACATTTTGTATCAGTTTCTACTAAGGGACAAACTGTCACCTCATGGTGCAATGTGCTCCCCATGGAGAAGACAAGATTGGAGCTTGAATACTGATGAGTGGCACCTGCAGTGAGGGAAACATGACCTAGAGTGTCCTGTGAAACAGAAACACACACAGGAAAACACAGACTGTGTGAGTAGTTAGGGCCACACCTTTAAAACACTTGTCCTCTCTTTCCAACTTTTGACTCATTCCCCCCTTGTCACCCAGCCCAGAGCACTGAGTGCCACATCCAGCTGATCCTTGAACATCTACAGTGATGAGGACTCCTCCACCTCCCTGAGAAGCCTTTTCCAATGCCTGAACACCCTTTCAGTGAAGAAATTCCTCCTGAAGTCTAGCCTGAGTCTTCCCTGGCATAGCTTGGGGCTGTTTCTTTGTGTCCTGTCCCTTGTTTGTGGGAGCAGAGTCTGACCACCACTAGCTGCCCCCTCCTGTCAGGAAGCTGTGAAGAATCAGAAGGTTCCCCCTGAGCCTCCTTTTCTCCAGGCTGAGACACGCCCCAACCCAGCTCCCACAGTGGCTTCTTACCATCCTTGTGCTCCAGACCCTTCCCCAGCTCTGCTGCCCTTCTCTGGGCATGCTCCAGCCCCTCAACGTTGTTCTTGCAGTGAAGGGCCCAGAACTGGATGCAGCACTCAAGGTGTGGCCATGCCCAGTACAGGGGGACAGTGTCCCTGGTCCTGCTGGCCAAACTTTTCCTGACAGGGTGCCGTTGGCCTCTTTGCTACAAGGGTACATCTGGGCTCATGTTCAGGCCCTGTTGACCAGCACACCCAGATCCTATCCCACTGGGCAGCTTTCTAGCCACTCTGTTCCCAGCCTGTGACACTGCCTTGGGTTGTGACTCAAGTGCAGCACTTTTCACTTTGCCGTATTGAACAAGCACAAGGACACAATGAGGCATTTATAAAATTCTCCATTTTGTCCTGTGGTCTGTTCTGGGAGAATGTTTCAGACCACATCCAACCCAACCTTTGATGCATTCTCAAGTATTTTTTTATTTTTAAAAGCTTCTGTATTCAACATTGTTGAACACAGTGTGTGACAGCTTTGCATGACATATGGAACTGGTGGTATTTCAAAGCTCCTCTCACTTGTCAGAAACTTCTTGTCTGCATGAGAGTCTGGAATCCGGTGATCTTGTGTTTTGCACCCAGCAAAGCACAGTAACATGATCCATCTGTTGGCTGTTGAATTAGCAATGAAGTAAAACAAAACCCATGTGCAGAGTGATATAACAGAGTACCTATAGTAAAGTTTGTGACAGGGATGGTTTTCAGGGTGAGGTTTTCTAAAATCCATTGTATTGTATTAATTTATTCTCCTTCAAAGGATGAATGACATTGCTGAGGTTCCCGGGGCCTTGGACTGCCCCACCATTCTGTATCAATTTTACCTTGGCCATAGGATACAATCAGTAAGGTTGAAGACCTCTAAGATCATCAGGTCCATCCGTTTATCCAGCACTGCCAACTCCATCACTAATCCATGCCCTTCAATGGCAAAATTACAGGGTTTTTTTAACTGTGGCACAGTTCAGGTTCAATGGTTAAGTAGCATGAAAAGATCTTTGTTCTTTCTTGGCTTGAATGGTGCTGTAAGGAAAAAAAATCACTTTAAATTGTGGTTGTAGGCCTTCAGAAATCCCTCCAGCGTAGAGATGATCCTATGAACAGGACACTGCTGAAGCTGGAAGACCTGTGTGGGTTCCAGATGTCTGTAGTTCATCATGGGCAGGTCACTTTACTGTGTCTTAATTTCCTTAGCCTTAAAGTAGAAGTTAATGTTTAAGTTTCTTCCTGATTAGTCCCATGCCTCACTGTGATTAAATGTGCTGTGTTGTATGTGCTGAGTGGTATTATTAATATAGCAGAAAATTATACAGAAAGTGAAAATTGAAAGAGGGAGGCATTGCAAAAACATGTCTTTGGAATAGAGGAGCTGGTTGGGCTGTTGAAGAGTCTTTATTCACCATTGCAGGTAGATGGTAACTGGTGTCAGAAGCAGCTTGAGAAACACATGTACTCCTGACTTAAAGTCCCTGGGGTAGAAGTGGCTTGACCAAATCCCTGTACACACCTGTAAAGTATGCCATCCAGGGCAAACTGCCTGTTTAGGTGTTCTCATTGTTTGGAAATTTGTTGCTGGGAAGATGTTATCAACTTCTCAGCACACAGTTCTCAGCAGTGGCTTAGTGGATGCCAGTCCCTTGAGGCAGAGACTGTCTGGGTATGCCTTCCACAGAGCCAAGCTTACTGTCAGCACTCAATTAGATGTTTACACATGATTTGTGCTGACTCAAAGCTCAAAGATACCCACTAGGGTTTTTTTGTTGAGCATCCTTGTGTAAAGAAAACTATTTTCACCTGACCCTGAACCTTTCTAGCATTATTCCTGATAGAAATAATAAGCCCTGTGTGCTTAAATTCAAAACCAAAAGAAGAGACCTTTTTTCAGAGGTGCCACTCCACCTTCCAGGAACTGAGGAACAGCAGTCTCTGTGTGTGCCTCTGTCACTGCCTCTCTTCCTTCTTGATTCCACTCTGTGGATGACCTGCTGGCAGGAGAAGCCCTCTCTGAGGTTATCTCTGGGTTGATAAGTCAACTAAACAAAACTCCACTAAAGAAAAGAAAAAGTGAGATGGAGGCAAGCATCTTTGGAATCACAGGGTGGAGAGCTGTCAGGTCAGAGCCTTTTCAGGGAACAACTGTAGAGTCAAGCTGGTAATTTTTTGTTTGGTGAGAAAGAAGAAAAAAATAAGAGTGATAGTGTCTAGTTCCAGGAGTGTTAAATATAAAGTCTACAGTTCCTTCCTCTTCTCTCATCTCCCTTGCCTACACTGTTGGAGGATTTACTTTTCCCCTGGGTACACAGGCAGCTCTTGAGAGGGGAAAGTGTGGTCTGAATAGCAGCTCCCTGGCCGTAATCCTGAAACAGGATTGAAGCTGTACACGCAGCAGCAATAGAGGCTTGGGAGGATGATTGCCTTGTTTGGTGGGTGTTTGGGTGGGACGTGTAAGACTTTTTATGCTGCACATTGCTGTAATTCCAGCCATGCACAGAAAAAGCTGGGCAGTGCTGGCTGAGAAAGTGCTCGTGCACCTGTATAGGGTGGGACAGGCATCCAGAGGCAGAAATAGACACCGAGCCATCCTGTTTGGGCAATTACACTCTTCCTGCCTTCTCACCACAGTCGGCATTTCAGCGGCTGAGCCACAAAGGGACGAATAAAGACAAATGGGTTCTCCTTTTGAAAATACCTGTACTTAAAAGAACCTCCCTCCTTGATGGCATTCGCTGTATGTCTGTTTATTCATCCTTTGCTCACATGATAATTTACTCCTGCAGAAATGTGTCTCAGCTCCACCCTGTGCTGGGCCTAAGCCACTTTTGCTGGCACTGCTGGAGATCATTTACCAGGAGAAATGAGCTGTGCACATCCATAATGGGACTGCCAGAGCTATACCTGCCCACGCTGCTCCTCATGCCATCGCTGCCTTCACAGTAGCTCATCTCAAATCCCAGTGGGTTTCTAACTCTGCCCTGACTTGTATTCTATATCTCTTCAAGAGCTGGTAATATTCTGAGATGTCTCTAAGTGAAAATGGGAAGAGGAGCTGTTGATTGGGAAGAGGAAAGTGCAATGCCAACCCCTGTCCCACTGCTGCCCTAATAGAAAAGATCTGTGGCTGTGTTTGAGCTGAAGCAGCAGCTGTTGTGGTGTCACTTCAATTTTATTAATTTGGGAGTGGGTGAGTGCAAGGAACAGAAAATGCTGTGCAAGAAGAAACCAGAGAGGAAAAGGCTGGCACAAGCACCAGGATCCTTTACGGGAATGCAACCCTCTGCCTTATGCTCAGCCCTCTTGCCTACAAATTAAACATGTTTCTGCTGCCCCTCTCTCCAACTCAACATGCTGCAGTTCTGTGTCTTCTAGATGAGCTCTCTCCTTTGTGGTGTTTAGTTGTCACAGAACCACCTCCTGTTCTAGAGTAACTCAGATTTTCATCCTACCTGGGAATGTTCCCTACTTTTGTTCACCTCTGTTCTGTCAGCCCAGGCTGGGGTTCAGGAGTCTCAGCTGTCACTGGCAGAAGTAATTGCAAAAATTGATTCATGGGAAATGCCTGTAACAGGCAAATCCTTTTGACAGACCACACAGCTATCATACTTAGCATTTATTTGAGTCAATCAGTGCTCTGATGCATATTTGGGTCATAAATACTCTGATATAAATTGCATTTATTCTTGTGACAGCTGTGTTCCATTACCTGTTATTTATTTTGCTCTGTTGTCCTTTCGTTTTACACCTTGCGGAGCTGTCAAGTCAGCTGCTTACCACTGACAAAGCTCACAGCTCAGTCTTCCAAAAATAAATCCTCCAAAGGGATTTGAGGAGCAGACGGATGTATGTTATTGGAAAGTCATTGGACAATCGTTTTTTTGGTTTGGTTTGTTTGAAAGAGGAACTGTGTGCATTTTGCCCAAATTCCAGAATTAGACTTTTAATTTATGATCCAAAGGTCATTGAAGCTAATAATCCCACTGATTAATGTAAGTTTTGGATCACACCCTGCATGTCTTGAAGTTGAATTAACCATATTATTTGATATTTGAAATGGTGGGATGCTAACTCGGATGTTTCTAATTTTCCCTTGGAAGCTTTTTCAGTTTTGTGGTTTTTTACATTGTAAAAATGGCAGAATATGGGATTCTGAGATGAATGGATTGTAGTGTCCTTCCAAGAGAAAGATCAAATTGCAGTGGTCACACTGGTCTGGATGAGTCACAGTCATTTTCTGCTTCTCATTCCCAATGAACAGCCACGTATCCTTCGTGCCAGGTTGTTGCCCCAGCTTTGCAAGGTGCCAAGCCCTTGGTGTTAATTCAGGAAAGCACTTAATCATGGAATTGATGACTTTAAAGTGTCTAATATAAGCATGTGCTTAAGTGCCTTGTTGGAGTGGGGCCAGTGCAGATGTGCCCTTGCTGAGCAGAGATTTGTGAGCTACTTCTGGTCTAGTTTCTCTGTAAAACAGAGATGAAAACACTACTCGTAGTTTTATTTGTAGGTTTTGTTTGCACAAGGATTTTGGGATAGACGCAGGGACTGAGGTCCATCAGTAGGGCTTATGTGTGAGCTAAACAGCAAAACTGTTCACAGCATTACTTTTCAAGTATGTGTGATATGTTGCATGTGCTGCATTTCAGGCCTTAACATTTCTGTATCATCTCGATTTATTTTACTCTAAATGTAAAAAGAATTATCCTGTAATTTAGTTCAAATATCACAGTGCAAAATAGACACACACGCACATGGGTCACAAAACACAGATGCAAATGGAAAAGTATTATTTATAAAGCAGCTTTGACATCTTAATATACTAAACAAACCAACATTTAGTTATGGTTCAGCATTCTGCATATTTTTGAACTATCTATATATCATCATCCGTGAAAAATTCATTGTTTTGGTCTTAACCAATTTCATTTTATATGCACATTACACCCAAAAGGGGTGTGTATCCTCTGCTCTTGTGTTTTGATTTTTGGGGTTTTTTTTTGTTTTGTTTTGGGTTTTTGTTGTTTGGGGTTTTTTTACTTATTCTATCCCCCCACCCCATTTTATGCAATAAAAAGTAGACAGCTGGGGTTAGGCTATGCCAAAAGGCCACAGTGCCCTCCAAGACCTACCTGATAACAAATGAGTGTCAGGACTGTTACTAAAGAGAGACCTCTAGGTATCCTGGTGCCCCACCCAAATCCTTCTGGATTTGCTGAGTCCAAGACAGCCAGTTACAGTCAGAGTTCATACTACACCAATATAATCCATGTAATTGTCTTTATCCAGTTCTCTAATGTGGAGAGACAAAAGCCAGGTATAAATCAGCTTAAAACATGGCAAAATTTCTGCCAAAAGCCAAATTAATCAGGAAGGTGGTGTGAATGCCCCATTTCAGGTGTTCTCAGGGGGTTGCAGGCCAAATTGTTTTGAGATGGGGGGAGGAGTGAACTCTGAATTGAGGTGATTTTGCAGAAGTTACTCTGTCAAGGGCCTCATTCCTGCATGACAGAAGGTCTTAGGTTAATGCTTTGGGGGTTTTGGAGGGAACAAAGGGTGACTTGAAGTCTTTCAGATGAGGACAATCCTGGCCTGTTCGGTAGGTTTTAACTCTTGTTCTAGTGAAGCTGTTGCTCAGTGATGGGTTTAAATACAAGTTTAATGATGGTGAAAGGACCTAGTGACAAGACAGGGCTGGTGTCAGTAGGATGATAGCAGTGTTTACTGGTTTTCCTCACTGTTTCATAATTTCTGTAAAATAGGAAGGATACTAGGAAGGATGAAAGAACCTCAGCTTCTGTGGCCCATTTCTCTCAGGTCTCTGCTGCAAGAGCCAACAAGGAGCCCTTGGCTTGTTTTCTGTTTGCTTGAAACTCCTTCCAACCTCCACTTCACCTTCTCAGTAACATTTAAGCAGAAGCTCTTAATTTATTCTGTTCTGGTTTTGGCCATCCCCAGATCTGAGCTCAGCTGGCTGTGAGGGGTTTGTGCTTTCAAGTAATATGAGTTCATTTGGTCTGAAGTTTCTCTGGGAATGAAAAATCTGATTAAGGAAACACTGACTTCAGAAAGCCTGTCGGCCTGCACAACTCTGCAAGGCAGTGCTGCAGAATGTCTAATTATTTGGAACTGTTCTCTAGAGGATTTGGCTTGCAGAAAATTAGTCTTCCTTTGCTTGGTCTGATGTTTATTAAATGTTTCTTTCCTTCTTCTCTCCTTTGCAGTTTTTATCTGTAGTTTCATGGTCGCAGCGCCGATCTTTGGTTACCTTGGTGACCGGTTCAACAGAAAGGTCATTCTCAGCTGTGGGATCTTCTTTTGGTCAGCTGTCACTTTTTCAAGCTCCTTCATCACTGAACAGGTAAGATCTTTGCAAAGACACTTTGCAGGGTGTCCTGTTCCTAAGTAACTCCCCATCCCAGTGTGCTAAAGGGAGACATATCCCTCTCGTGCATATTTAACATTTAGCATGTTGTATTATCTGACCTTTTGTGGGAGAAGTGTGCTCTGTGTTACTGTGTTTGCTTAACTGTGAAAGCTGTCGCCCTTTGATCGTCCATATTCATAAAAAGTAACAGATGAAGCATATCTAAGCAAGAGTTTCTGTTGACGTAAGGGCTTTGTCTTGAGGGAGATCATAAAGAAGCTTTAAAAGGCTTTACGGAAGTCTTGGGAAAATTAATCCATGGCTAAACAGTGGTACTCTTGTCTTCTGATATGTAACTGAAGCCGTTGGATTTCGTTGGGAAGTTTGCTCGTGGTATGTGGAATAACAAAATGCATCCAGCAGTGTTTTTACAGATGCACTTTGGTTTCTGTCCACCAAGGCAGAGAAGGTGGATGATAAGATGGAGATCAGACACACTTGCAGGTCCTTGAACACTTGTCAATGGATTTGTCTGGGGAAACTGGTGACGGAGTTGTCAGTCTCACTTAATTTTGTCAAGCTCTGCATCCCTTTCCTGCTCCCAGGACAGCTGCAGTGCCCCATTCTGAGGACTCCTCTCTGCATTAATTTTCTTGTCAGAGGCATTTGGAGGAAACAATGATCTGACAGTTTCTGAGGGGAAATATCTCTTGTTTAAATCATATTATAGTGGAGATTTAATTGCTGCAGGTGGCAACATTCCTGGAGAGACAAATTACAGCTCCTGGCATCATCAGACTGATTTCCCCAAGGGAGGCAGGGGCATTCCTCATTCTTTCTGTCCAGCTGCGTTCCAGAGATTGCAGCATTGTGGTCATGCCTAAAGAATGACAACCAGGGACTAAACCTTTTCCCCCTTCTCCATCCTGCCCACCCACATGCTCTTCAGGTTTTAAAAAAAGAGTTTCCACTTAAAGCAGGCAGTGGGACTCATGTCATTCTGGCTTTAACCAGGATTGGTTGTTGCTGCATTTCTAAAGCAAAATGCATATGGCCAAATGTGGAAGCCTTTACCTCAGTAAATTGTTCTGGGTTACCCTTGGCCAGGAAGCACCTTTTCCAAAGAAAGAATGTCTCTCATCTAAAATAAAGAAGGATTTTTTTGTTTTCCCTGTAATTTTTTTTCTTTAAATGTTTCTCATAACATTTTGCAAAAGCAGCTTTGATCAGAGCCCAAAGAAAGAAGCATTTTAGAGAGAACCAGTGACCTTCTTATAAACACTTCTTGTGCTACAGACATATATTTATGCTTAGGTTCTCATTGATCTCCCTGCAGTCGACTGGGTCCCACAGCTGGAAGTATGAGAACACTGGAACTGGACTGATGTTTTCAGAGTTGAATTTCAGTTTGAGGATTTGGGGCTCATTAGCTGAAGTAGTTCAGGAATTAATATATATGGTTATTTGTACACAGGTGATCAGAATGGCTGTAGCTTATGTTTGGAATCCAAACTCCAATGTTTTGAAGTCATAAGAGAGACAAGATCAAAATAGCCAGACCTGTATTAAGTCATCCTAGATATGCATCAGTACTAACTCTGGACCCCAAAGACCATCTTGACAAAAAACACCCTAAATACTTAGAAAAATCCCCTGTCCTGATTTTCCTGTGATTCTCTAGTCTACTAGAAGACTTAGCTATTAATCCAGAGTTCTCATGCCCAGCTCCTGTTACTGACTCCAGGAGATAATGGAAAATGTTGTAGCTGCTGTAAGGATGTTCTCTACCCAGTGGCTGCAGCAGCTGAGCAATGTCCTAACAATAATCCAACTTCTCAAATTATCCCTCCCACTTTGGAATCTGTGTTGGAGGCCTGATCTCTAATTGGGAAGACATGCCACACTGAACAAGGTCAATTCTTGACATGCTAAAAGGGTCAGAGAAGAGCTTTTTTCTTTCTTATGTAGGCATTTCTCCTGATCTTTGGGGTCTAGGATTCATTTGAGGAGTAAAATGTTGCCTTTTCTCTCAACATTTTTTTTTTCCTTTTAAGGCAGTACATGTATTTGTTGGGAAGGAGGACAAGGAGCTGAAATATCAAAAACTCTTTGCTGGCACAAATAATAGCAGTAGTAAAACTACTGTGAGTAGAGAGGTTCTCACATCCAAGTTGACGTGAGAACACAGGGCTGGAAGGAGCAAGCTGACACAGGCTGAGCCCATTAGAGAACTCCTTTATGTGGCAACAGCAAAAATTCTGAATTAGGTGAGAAACAGTAGCCACTCAGGAGGAATTGCTGTCTTCAGGGATTGTCTTTCTTTAAATTTTGACGGTGTCTAGTGTCTCATGTATCCTGTCACTGTGTAAATAAATAGAATGCACAGCCACATAGCTCAAATTTGGAGTGCAGATGGAAAGAGACAGCTTAACAAAGGCTGAAAGCAGCTACAGAACTGGTGAACTCTGAAGGCACCCAGTTTGTAAAGCTCTTTGGTGGTGTGTCAGTTCCTGGCTAAAATTTGAACATCTAAAGGAAGCCATGAAAAATGCTGTTGTTTGAGTCAATGATTAGATTATTGTGCAAACAAATTTACAGAAAGACACATGTTCATTCTTATTTGTCCTACTGTCTTCCCACAACTTCATCTGCTGAGCCTGATGCGCTGTGGTCTGGGATGTCCCTGGGGTCAGGTGGAGTCACCTGTGTCTCTCCAATTCCTCTTGTCCCCCAGCCCTCCACTGAGGGGTGAGGAGCAGAAAAGACCTTGGCTCTGTAGAAGCACTTGCTCAGCAATAATGAAAACATCTCTGTGTTATTAGCTCTGTTCTCAGCACAAATCTAAAACATGGTCCCATACCAACTACGGGGAAGAAAATTAACTCTGTCCCTGCCAAAACTAGCATGAAAGGATTGGAATTCAGTAAACAGCTCATCTAAGGTATTGTCTAAATGTTATTTTGTTCTGCTTGGGTTAAAAAAAGTGACTGAAAATCGGCAGATAAATCAGGAATTGGATACATGTGCCATGCAGACAGTTGCTAGACAGCTCTGCCTTTTAAAAATATCATTAGTTTTATTATCAAGTATCTCTGGGTTTCTAACAGGGAATAATGACTGTCAAATAAATGAAGAACTAATCTCTTATCTTTTGGTAGCTACTAAATAGGTGGATAATAGGCTCTCACAATAAAAATCAAGCCAAAATCTGGGGGTAGTTCCAGTGAATATAGGTGGTGATAGAAAACAGCAATGCATGAATTCCACACATAGCAAAATAGAAACAGGCCAATTCATGCTTGAAAGTTTGGTTACTGTTCATGAGATCTTAAAGTAGTTTTGAAACACATCATAGTAAGAAACCAAATAAATACTGTATCACAGAATGATTCCATAAATACACCTGTTTCCATGGATAAAAATATCTAATGATAAATTTAACTAAATAAAATCATCAGAAGTAGTAATACTGAGATAATATTGATAAGTTCACTTTTTAATGTGGCTTGAAAATTTATGTTAGTACAGAATTTCTCTATAGAAAGATTAGACATAAGGCCTCCTCTGCTTTGGTACTTGCACATTTCTGCTCTATAACACTGTTTAGCACTTCCTAAAATGAAAGTTCCATTAAGAAATCATTAACAAACTTGTTCAATAATCAAAAATTAGGTAAAGTTGGTACATATTTAGACCTATCTCTATATTAACTATATTTATAGAAGCTTCAATAAATAATGTATGTATCTTAATTCTTATTTTCTAAGTATAAACACCTGCTTAGAGTTTTTTTCCGTTTAAGCCTGACTTTACATCAGTTCTGCACCTACCAGCACAACTTTTGGCACTTTCACCTGCAAAACCCTTTCTTGTGTTGTTTTTGGCTTTTGCCAAGCATTTGGGGAAAACACTTGCTGGTTGTTGGTTCATGAATTGTAATAAATCAGCAAAAAATCAGTAGACTTCTCTGTGTTATAGAGTCATATCCCAAAGTAATGAACCAAGTGCACAATCTTCATGGAGTTTCTTTACTCAGATATGTTTCCAACCACACAAAAAGCTGTATATATGTTTGTCTTCCTCTGTATCAGTATAAACTCTGATTTTAGAAGTAACCAGTTTATTTCCCTAGGTAGCATTTTCATGAGCACATTGCCTGATTGCGTGTGGTGGCTCATCACTTTGAGGTGGTTTATATTCCAGGATGTCATTGGAAAGGCTCTGTAATCCCAACTGCATAATTTCTCTCTTTCTGAACAGCTTAATATGAGGCAACCTGGTTATCAGGAGTGGTCATGCCATGTGGTGAGAGTTTGTTTCTGGCTGCTTGGATATCCATGTCTATTAGTCATGATAAATGTTCTCAGCTGGCTTGAGCAGCAGATTGTCTAAGATGAGCCCTGGGGTTTGGTGCCATACTTCATGCCTCTCTCAGCACAACCCTCTGGGACATCAGACCCCTCTCCCTCATGGGCAGACACCACTATCTTAAACCAAGAAGAAGCCTGGAGGTGAAATTTCCAGACTGTTCTCTAGTCTTCTAAGATACAGCAATGTCCATGTAAATATCTTGAATAAAGCGTATTTCTGTGTAAAAGGCATGCTGGCTTACAAATGAGCAAAGGCTCCACCAGACTGGGACACCAAGAGTACCTAATAAGCAGCCAGAGCAGGCTGTGGTAATATGGGCTGGGAGAGCTGCACATGTTAGAAAATTGGGAAATGGAAAAGCAAAGAATTGACAAGGTAAACCAGCAATGTGCTTTTGAATTCTCCAGTTCTTGTTAAATATTTCTGTTCAGATTTTGATATAGCTAACATGAGAAAACCTTTTTGCTCCCACTGCAGTTTACCTCTGGATAGGTATTTCTCCTAGTGTTTTCTTTTCCTTTTATTTTGATTTATCTTTGGAAGAGGAAGCAAATTGTCCACGGTGGAATTCCAGTTAGTCTGAAGTGCTTGCTCAAGTCCTGTCTTTCAGACTTGCCAGATACAGTTTTATTTCCAAAGCTTGTCTTTCAAGGAGTTTCTAAAAGAGAAGCAACTAATTGTGTGCAGTGTGGAACAAATGGTTAGCTGGGTTAATTTTAAAAAACATAAACATAATTCAGCCATCTCCTACACATGATGATTCACTACAGGAAAAAAAAAAGTAAAAAAAAAAAAAAAAGAGCCTTTAGTCTTACATGCTCCATCAGAAGTTATAATATAAAACATACAGCTCCTGTGCCTGTAGTTCCACTGTGCAAGATAAATACACAGCTTGAAAAACATAAACAAACAAAACTAAAATCCCCAAGCCATCATTTTATATGTAAGAAGGAGACTGAGTGTTGTCTGTGAAGTCACCATGAATTACTGGAATGTTTCTCTCCTACTGTTATGGTGTGTTATTTTTGAGCAGAACTCTTGTAGAAAAAAAGGCAAAAGGGATTCTCCCAGCAACTTTAGGAAGTGAGCTGCATGTGCATTTAGTCCCTTCCCTCATAGGTAATTCCCAGCAGGCCCTGTGGCTGTCACAGAAGTGGTGCTGGAATAACTAAAGAGGTTCATGGCCAAAGCTCTTGGTTGGCTCTGCTGTGTTTTGCCAGCTTTGATGTGGCACAGGAGCCCTGCAGACGAGCACGTGCTGTTGACATTTGGATTTCTGCACGCTTGGCCTTTGCTAAACTGCTCAGGAAAAATACTACCTGCTGTGGACTCTCTTATCAGAAGGAGGTCAGGCGAGTGCTGGTGCTCTCTGTGTGGGTGGTGGCGGCTCCCAAATCACTCTGAGCTGCAGTTCTGGCCCTTTGTGCTGCCCTAGTGCCCCCTACACCACAGGATACCTGCAGCCTCCTGCTCTGCCCCTGCTCTCTGAAGTGAGATGTGGCAATCTGTGCATCTCCTCTTCTTCCAGCTATCAGAGTTCCCTCCCTCCCACAGTGGAGCTGCTGTGCCAGAGGCACTGGGGACAGTGGGTGCCAGGTAAAGGAGGTGCTGTGCTGGACTTAGGTGGCTCTGAAGTCCCAGTAAGAGACAGAAAGGATAAGGGCTTTTGTCTCTGCTTTACACTGCAGAGTGGAATTCTATATGGACTGATTTTGCCTCACTGTCCCTCTCCTATATGTCTGAAAGGAGGTAATTTAAAGAGAGATAGTTCCCACAGCTGCTTTTAGAATCACAGAATTGTTAAGGCTGGAAAATACCTCTGAGGTCATCGAGTCTAGCCATGAACCCAGCATCATCACCATGTGGAAATTGAAAGGCACTATTTCTTTGACCCCTTGCCAGCAAGAATGCACCTGCTGTTCTTTACAAGTGCTGTTCCCAGTGCTCTTGTAAGTTTTACTATCTCATATTGTTTCATATAGATTATTTGAGGTGTACAGTAGGAAAAAATTCACTATTGCTTATTCATTTAATAATGGAGCACTGACTGACCTGGTCTTAAGGTATTCTGGGTGTCTGTCTAGTCTGCTATCATCTTCAGCACAGCTGATTCCAAATACTGTATAGGAAACTGTTTTTCTGTAAGAACATCTTCTCTGCCACAGACAAGTGCAATGATTTGAACTTTTGAATCTTGGATCCTCACTGTTCCCTCAGATTTTGATAACCAAGGATGGAAGCATTGGAAAACGATTTATATAAGTGAAATAGTTGTAGAGTGCAGAATTATTGTCATGTGTTTGCCTCCTGGTCGTTTTATGTTCCTACCTTGTCCCTTTGTACCTGTCTCTTCCAAGGGAAGCTATAAATGAAAACCAGATTAAGGTGTTCTCAGAGCATCAGACCCAAAAAAGCCAATCTATGAGAGGAGGCAGCTTTTCAAAGGTGTTATCAGAAATTGAAGTGTATTTTCTGCTCAGTGTTGGGGTATTTCCATCCAGTATCTGTGTCCATGTATCTGTGAAGCATTTGGGAAGAGTTATTGAAAACACAGCTGGTGATGGCTGCCAGGAGAGACACAACACAGTTCCAAAGCTTCCTCAGGAAGGTTATTCCTGTGATGAGAAAAATGAACTTCAAGTAACTATCATAAGGAATATCTCTACCAGACACTGCATTTCCCATCTGCGGAGTGTCTGGAACAGGAATGGTTTTGCTCTCCCTTCTGGGACCTGAGAGCAATCAAGATACACCACCACCACCACCACCACCACCACCACCACCACCCCCATATCCCACCTTCCCCAGGTGGGGTCAGTCTGGCACCATGTGCTATTCCAATTTCTCAAATCACCCCAGCTGTGTGCAGCTATGTGTCCATAAATGTGCCTCCTGCACCCTGCCACTTCCTTTTAGGTCATTAATTGGTTTGAGGTCACACAGTATCTGAGTCAAAAGCTGTGGGTACTGAAAGAAGAGATGTTTCCATTGCTTAGCATCAGAACTCACCTGCATTCCTGTGTGCTGCTGCAGAGGCTGCAAATCCAGTTCAGTGGAATGAGGGCAGTTACTTGCACTGGAATGTCAGACCTGCCCTTCAGAGCTCAGGCATTTTCTAGAGCAAGTGGACAGAGGTTTGCGCCAGGAGAGCATCCAGAAACAGGCTCAAAGCTCAATGCTAATTTGCACAGGGTCTCAGCGAGGGCCCCCTGTAATTGCCTGTCCTGTTTCAGAGTGCTATTTATTATCTGGGTTACTGGAAGATGTTGAAACCATTATCACAGGGTCTGTGATTGTGGTTCTGATTCAGTTCCTTTGGAAGTCTGTGGGAACCTTTTGTGTGTCTGTGGCAGTTGAATCAGACCCTACATCAACACACACTTGCTGTTTCATTGGATCATGGAAATGCTTAGAGACAGCAGCATGGTGCACGTATAAATCCTAAATGCATGAAAGATTTTTGCAGGCCAAAGACCTTTACAGGTTTGTCCCATCTTTTTGCAGAAAGCTGAGTTTATAGTCTCTAGGTCGAAGTGTAGGAAAGTTAATCTGCTGTGTCAGTTAATGGATGGTGTGGAAGCAATGCTTGCCTGTAATGTTCTACCTCTCCTGCTTTTGTTGTGCCTGAACAGGAAATCTCACCTGGGCCAGTTACTTGCTGAGGAGGAAGAGGGAAGAAGGCATGTTTGTTTTACTTCCAGGCTGTATGTGTCTTGGAAACATTCCTTCTTCTTGTGTTGTCTATTAAAATGTATATTCTGCTTGTCATACTACAGCAGAGGCCTAATCCCAGGGTATGCTGATAGAAGACAAATAATGTCTTATTTCTTAACTCTGTGTAAGTGGAAGTCTCTGTAATGCTTTAGCATTACGTTTTATAAATAATTATGACAGTATCTTAAGCTCAGCCTTGTTCAAAATACTGAAGGAATGGAAGAAAGGGAAATGCTCCTTAAATAGACTGGGGTTTAATCAGTTTGTGTGAAAAAAAAAATAAAGGAAAAAAAGTAGTAGTGCTGCATGTAAGTTTCCAAGCAAATGTTAAAATATAAAGGAATTGTAAAATTCTCTATCAGCCCAGCAGGATCCTTGAAGTAGTGTTGTGGCCTGAGGGACACAAATCATTCCTGGTGTGGGGTCTGTGGGTGTGTGCTGGACTTCCATAGGGGCATGTCTGGCTTGGTCAAAGGAGTTCAGAAGGTGAAGCAAGTCACTGCTGCAGTGCCTGGGTGGTCCTGTTATTTTGGGAATTAGCTTCCCAACTAGCTGTGTATTGAGGGTACAGAGAGAGTGCCAAGCTGGTGGTGTAGAACATGTGCCTTCATGATCCACTGGGATGGTCAGATGTGGGTCTGGAGAAATGTTACCGTTTTTGAAGGCTGTAAGTTGATGTGTGTTTAGCATGGGTATATGTGAGAAAGCTTATGGATAGTGGTCTTGAAGCTTATGCCTTGGGAGGAAGCACGGTGCTTTAGCAGAGTTTGGTTAATGATGCCTCACAAAGAAAACAATCCATTCATCCCAGGTTTAGGTTCATTAGGAGGCCTGGAAACAAATCTGAACTTTCTGTTAGAAGACTGGCTCTTGAAGGTTGTGCATGTTATCCTGAAAAACAGGATGCAGGAGAGAGAGAATGTGTTATTCAGGCTCTGGCTTCAGTTCAGGTGCAAAAGTATGGATTTGAGCCTTTCTTTGGTTGAGCTCCTGGTTGCCTGCTGATCCAGATGCATCAGTCACTCCTTGGGAAGTGAAAGTGCTTCCTCAATGGCTATACAGTCTTCAGCCTCCTGGGTTATGCATAAAGGCTGGGAAAAGGACCATTATGTTCCAAGTCATGTACAAATAGTGGGAAGAAGGGAAGTGTCTTACAGTACCAGGTGCAAAATTAGTCTTTTGAAGTGTTGACATTTCTTTTTAATGTATAAAGTTCCCAGGCTACACAAAACACTGCATTTGCAATTCAGATAAGTCGAATTAGAGTACTAATCTCAACCCTACCTAATAGATTTTTAGCTGGAAATCCCTAGGAGTGGTGCTGATCATCAAGTCTGAAAACATGAGTGATGAAGCCTCATGAGAAGATAGTCACAAAGCATCCAAATGTGTTTAGTTGTCATTTTGTCAGATAGGCTTGATTTAAAGAATGAAATTAAGCTACAGCACGACAAAACCTAGTCAATTAATAACACTTCATAAAGGAACATGACAACTGTTCAAGGAAGATCATGAATAAGAAGCAACTCTTAAGTAGAAGGAATTGGTAGATGCACCACTTTCTCTCTGGAAATCTGATGCTGAAAGTGAGGCATCTCTCAGATATAAGCCAAACATACTGCAAAGTCAGCCTTCCACATGGTTCTTGGAGACCTCTGGATCTTGATTGAGTCAGCAAGCCAGGGAAGCGTAAAAACAGAAAGCAGAAAATCAGAACAAAGGAACAAAAATCAGAGTTTAGGACTATTTAAATGGTTTTTCAGCAAAGTTGCCTGCAAGAGCTGACCTGCTGGTGTACTTGACTTTTTAGCATATGCAAAGCAGAATATGCTAAGAATCAGCAGAACCAACAGTATGGGAAAAGTTGCAGGGACTATAACTTCGTGCTAATTTTGTTTAAACCTTGAGAGATTCCCTTAAAATGTGTACTTGATGCGCTCTCAAAACTTGTTCTACACTTGAAAGTGCATCTAGTGAGGGCAAAGTGTTCACACCTGGGTGTCTCAGTCAGTTGGCTGAAGCTTTTTTCAAAGGGTGCTGAGAAATCACAGTTTCTGCAGTGGTTTCAGGGATAGGGACATGGGGTTGTGTTCTCCAAGAATCTCCAATCCAACCTGTCTGATGGATTTGACTAAATTTTTGCTTAAGAATTGGTCCAAACCAAAGAGATTGAGCCAAGACAGCCCATGGTGTTTAAGAGGTTGGATCTCACATGTTTCTGTAGGTATCACTGGAGGTGGAGAAGTTGTAGTGCTAGGTATCAATGCCTGTAAGTGTTTGTTCTGGAAAATCTGACATCTCTTTGTTGCTTAGATTTAGGTTTTGCTTGTGGCTCATCAGTGGCTGGGTCACAGTAGCCCATTATTACCTGTGAATATCCTTTGGTTCAGTGAATGCCGCCCCATATTCCAGCTGCTTTTGGGAACCTCTGTGTGTCAAGAACCTTGCAGTGTTTCCACAGCTGCAAAAATACATTGTATTTCTCCCAGTCCCTATTTTAGTGATTATGGCTGTGTTTGCACGTCTCAGGAAGGAAACTGTGATAGTGCCTAATGCCAGAGGTATTTGAGACAAGTGCTGGTAAGTGTGTCCCACCTGACAGATCTGGAACAAAAACAACCATTTGCTTCTGACCCAGAACTATCAATGTTCTTTGGGGAACAATTTTGGAAGATACATTCTGCTGTAATGGTTTTGTAACAGGGCTAAATGACCACTATTTCAGCCATGTGAAGGGCCATGGACTCCTCTGGGCCTTACACCAGAGCCAAAGATGAAAAGGAGTGTTTTAGCTCTGTCTTCTACCAGGCACTGGGAACATGGGGCTCTTTATGGTCCCTGTGATTTATTTGAACAGCAGCCTTTTTCTTTAAGGTCTATTTCACAGCAACAATGCATCTGCTGGATGGGGTTTTGTGAGCGAGCAACCTGGTGCCTTCCTCCCAATTGCATCCCAGGTCCCTGTCATTAATCCAATATTAATGACCAAGAAACTAAACTGAGGAGAATGTAAATCCCACCATTTGCATGTCATAGTGTTTTTACCATGGGCAGGTCAAACAAATGAAAAGCTCTTCAGTTAGGGAGCCAAAATGCTGCTAAAATGCTGCTTTGTCTTAATTTATTGTCAGGACCTGGTGGTGCTGCTTCATCACCCAGTGTCTTGTAATTGCACTACCTAATGGGATGGAGAATGGGAATAGGGCTTGCTCTTTTTTTTTTTTTTTTTCCCTACCTAAAAATGACTGAAAAGCAACAGAGGACTCCCTCAGGACTGCCACAGCTTTGGAGGGAGGACAGTGATGGGAACCTGAATTTTAGACATTGCAATTTTAGTGTTGAAAGGGAATTTCACTTTCAACATTTGCAAATATCTGAGAAAACCTTGCCATGGATTTTTGTTCCGGTGAAGCACAAAGCAGCTCTGGGGAAGAAGTGCTGTGGGAGTCTTGCTACTTCCAGGGTGGTTTGGGTTTGTTTTTTATCTCCAGAGCACTTAATTAGGTGTTTCACTTTAGAGCCTCCCTGTAGGTATGAGGTTGTTAAAACACTTTAGCTGCTGATTGAAGGGTGTGATGAGTAAAAAAGGAGTATCTTACAGTCTTTATTGGTTATTTATTTGTTATTTTTATATACTAAATAATAATATAAATCTCATAAAATAAGGATGCTTTAATCAGCCAGAATCTTAAGTGCATTCCAAAATAAAACTTTCCGCATTCAATTAAGTGTGCTTGAACAGGCTGCCTGGGAGAACTAAAGCCATTAACAAATACTGGAGACAATCAAAGGAAAGGTGAATGGACTTTCCCTCATCTCCCTTGCTCATTTTTATATTTAAATATGTATTTTGGTCTCTTTCTGCTTGCTGTAATCTCTTTTCTCCTTATGGGGCTCTGAATAGCAGCTGAATTTTCTCAAAAGAGAATTGTTCAAAGGTGAGGTGTTTAGAGCTGAATCAATGAGACACTTAATGCATCCAAATGAGCTGAAGTTTGGAAGTGTTTGACAAAGTGTAAATGGCTGCTGGGGAGGAATCAGACCTGCTTTAGAAGTTGTTGTATAAATCTTAAATACAAAGGGTTTCAGTATTGACCCTTGAGCAAATGATTAATCAAATGCACTAAGGTTTCAGTAACACAGTAGCTTGCTGTTAAATCTTGGTGTGGTGTAAGTGGTCTCATCTGTGGTTATAACCTCCAGCCAGCATATGTAGAGCAAGTACATGTGAATAAAACTAATGTGAACGTGTGAATAAAACCTGTGAACACTTAAAGGAAGAAGGCCTGGGGCATTTGCACTTGAATCTTAGTGGCCTGCTTGTCAGAGTTGAGGGGAGGATCTTTGGGTAAGAGAAGCAGCCTTTGCCAGATATAAATATTTAAACTAGTATACTTTCTATGCCAAGCAGGCTTAAGGGAAAAGGAGTGAAGAAAAACCTGGTTAGTGTGAATGTGGCAGAGACACAGCAAATGTGAAATGGTGTCTGCCATATGGATTTAACTGAATTTAAATACTTTATCTTTGCCAAAGTGGCATCCTCACTCTAGAACTGCTTCTGTCCCCACAGAGCCCATGGTGCTGCTTTGGTGGATGTTGATGCCTGGTGGGAGGTGTAAAGATGGAGCCAGACTGTTCTCAAAGGTCCCCAGTGAAAATATAAGGCAAGGGGCACAAAAAATACTGGAAATGTCACTTAAACATAAAAAGAAACAATTTTACTTTGAGGATGGTCCAATACTGCAACAGGTTGTCCAGCATGGTTGTGGCTCCTCCATCTTTGGAGATACTCAAAACTCAATTGGACATTTTCCTGATCAGCCTGTTGTAGTTGGTCCTGATGTGACCAGGGGACATGGACCAGACTATCTCCAAAACTCTTTCCAGTCTCAGGTATTCTCTTACTCTGTGAGTGCTTGCAAAGGAGAAGAGCAGTTTAAAAATGGTGATGGAAGATGGACTTAGCATCAAGAGTTCCATTTGAAGGGAGGGAACTGTAGAACTTAAATAGAATCCAGTGGTGATGGAAGTTCTGGGAAATGTTGTGTGCAGTAATGACTTACAAAGTAGTTGTGATGGTGGGGATGGGGAGTGGGAAGTAGGCATGGATGAGTGACAACACACACAATGAGGGAAGAAAAGAGGAATCTAAACCAAATCACTTCCCTGCAGTGGGACAAATGGCAGAAGCAGCAGCAGCTGCAGAGCATCTGCCCTGGGCTGCCCTGCCTGCAGGACTCAGGGCTGTTAAGGGGAGAACTCTTGGTGGAGGTGAGAAGAGTGGTTCATAATTATATTTATCTGACAAGTAACTCTAGCATGAACTTCTAAGTGCACTTATATCTCTACAGCAAACAAATAAACACAAATAATCCTCAGCATTGACTCAGAGCTGATAACCCATCTGTCTCCAACTAGTCTCCACCTGAGCATGTGCCCTGCTGGTCCCTTTATACCACCCAGAGGCTGAGCATAACCCACTCCCTTTTGTTGTAGGAAATCCTGAAACCAGTGCTTAGCAAACCTCCAAAAAGGGGAGAAAAGTACTGATAACAAAACATCTCAGTGCGCAGTTTTGCCCCCACGCTGGTTTGTATTTTGGTCTTTGGGCTGGCAATTCCCATGAGGAATCAATTAGGTAAAATTACTTGTCAATAAAGATAAAGATATTCATCTTCCTTTGTTCCTGCTCAAAGATCTCCCAGATGGTAAGACATCAAATAGCCAGAATTTGGAATGAATATTCAGTTACTTAAAAATCTGGGCTTGACTTGACAGGGAGACATGTTCTTAAGGATTGGCATGGAACAATTCACCAGTATTGTGTACCCCCTCTCTGGCTCTTTACAATATTTATTCTGCTTTTATTAGACAAGAGTTAGAACCCACTGAGGTTTGAGAAGGTGAGATATGTAATTTTGAGTTTCATATCTAGATTTCACATAGCATTCCCATCAAGTATTTGTGCCCAGGACTTGCATCCATCAATGGAAGCCAAGTGCCTTGGGTTTATATATATGCAAAATTCATAACGCTTTAGGGGTGCACAGTGTTGGAAGATGTATTTAGGCTTATCTGTTCTGCTTGTCATCCATCCAGACACAGAATGGAATTTGAAACATCAACCCCATTGTTTAATGTCAGCTTGTCTCTCGTGTTATATCAATGTCCTTGTTTGACTTGGAGACTTTCAGATTCTTCAAGGTGAGCCCTCATTCCTGGGAGGGCTGAGAGAATTGGAGCATTTAGTGTTTAAACAAATATGTAATGTCATTCCAGTGCTCAACTCTTCAGTGACTCTCAGCTAATGGGCTGGAATTTGAACTGTGACTGTACAGGAGTCAATGCTCTTAGTCACCATCCCGATACTCAGAGCAGGTTCCTGGTTTGCCTTACCTCATAGTTAATGATGCATCTTTTGGCAAAAGCTGTGTGTCATCATTAACCATTTAAATCTTGCAAAGAGCTGGGAAAACTTACTGTAGCAAAGAAGGAAATGGTGTTTGCCTGGCCAGAAAATGCAGGGTCTGCCCAAGGAGGCCAAATTCTTGCATGAGAATGTAGCTGTCAAAGGGAACCACTGTTGTGCAGCTCTTGAATCAGTATTTGAGTCCTGTGGGGTTTACTTTGTTCAAGTGGTTCCTTCAGTATCTCAGATTTATCCAACTGATCACTTGTGACTGCTGTGCTACCCTGGCTACCTAGTGCAAGGCTCAGCCAGCTGGAGAAATACAGGAGTGTAACTCAGGGAAATTAGGTCAATCCCTGTGCTTTCTCCTTAGTTTATTTCAACACATTTCAACGCATTTTAGACTCTGTGTGGCAATCCCAGCTGCCCACAGTTGGAATGACTTCCTGAACCTTCTTTCAAAAGATGCAAACCCTGATTCTATATTCTTAATTTTTGCGTAATGTTTATATAATAAAAGAAGGAAAATATGGCAAAACTCAGCTCAAATAGGAATTTAGTGGTACTGAGTCCTCTTTTGCATCAGCTAAATGCATTATCCACAGGGGTTTAACTCAACCTCCTCTCACAGGGAAGGGTACCGGTGCAGGTGCTGTAGTAGTATAAAATATTCTTCTTTTAGACCATCAACAGCAGTTTTAAAAATGGTTTGCATTGGTACTGTGCACACACAGGAATTCGTGACTCTGGAGTGACTCTGTCCATGGGATCTCAGTCCCTGTGTCCCTCATCTGAAAGCAGCATGTGTTCAGCTTCTTTTGAGACCTTTACAAGATATTCCACATTCAAATGAAAATACTTAGTAATCAAAGCTTAGGGAACATATGATTCTTTAGACAGTAAATCTGGTGGTTCAGAGTTGTACACATATTTGGCAGATTATAGGTTTACCACTGGCAGATAATCTTTTAAAGAACAGCGACTTTATTCCTTTTGTTAACGAACTGAAAAAGGAGAAAGAACTTCAAGTTGTAATTAGACCTCTTAAAACACGTATTACTCTTTGAATGGTCTATACAACTAGGATAAATGTATAATTAGGAGGTTTCACCAAACATGATTAAAGCCAGTCATGTGTCCTAGGCCACCAAACATTTATGTGTGCAGGAGATTGGGAGTGAAGCCAGTATGAAGGTGTGAATAGAAACCACATCATACATTTTATCTGTTGGACCTGATGTTCTTAGAGGTCTTTTCTAACCTAAACAATTCAATGGTTCTGTATTACAAATTTTTAATTCCAACCATGAAAGCTTTTCTTCCGATGTAAATTCTGGAAGGATTGTCACCTCCATAGCTTCTGGTGTTTGGTGACACTGGTGTCATTAATGAGACCAGGTCCCTGGGACCCCATGATCTGTCACTCTTGTTGTCTACAGCTTGCTGATAGTTTAAGAAATTTAGAATTTTTGGTAGGCAGAGTTTTCTATTCCTTATTGGCACATCCCAAAGGCATAAGGATTTGTATCCCTTCTGAAACTCACTTCTGTTTTGAGGAATTGGTTTTCTTTTGCTTTATGGCTAGAGGGTGTTTTTCCTTATATTTCGGAGAAGTGAGCATGTCCATTGACTCTTTGTACCTCCCATTCATAGGTACAGGTGCTTTCTCCATGCATTAATTTCTGGTGATGTCATCTCTTGAAGGGAAATTCCCAGGAAGGCTGTGGCAATTCTGGGTCTCTGCAGCCACCATTCTTACCATACATTGATGACTTATTCTGTACTGGAATCTTCCCTGGCTTGTGTCTCACCAGCCACACAAGCTGGAGAAAGGGACTGGAAGTCCTTTTGCATCCTGAATTGCTCCTGGAACTCGTAGCAGTCCTGTTGTGCCTTGGCACAGTGCTGCTCCATGGCTGGGGCTGCAGAGTCTTGGCACAGACACAGAGCTGCACTTTGGGCTGACACAGGCAAGGAGGAGGATTGAGGCTATGCACTCATTAAAAAAAACCCATTGCATCTCTCCAAACCAGATGTTGGCAGCTCTCATGGAGGTGCAGACAGTCACTGATGTAACTGCTTTCCATAATTAAAGACAAATTAATTGCTTGTCCTAATAGTGCCTTGTTTCAAAAAAGCTTCAGTTCCAAGCATTTCATTTTAGGAAAACACTGATGATAAGTGTTGAGGTTGCTTGGCTTAACCTGTGGGGAAGGAATTAATTCAGGTCCTGAAAGCTGACTCAGATATGTTCAGTTTTCCTGCCAGAAACCTACTTGCACAGATGAGCAAATTACAGCAGAGTTACCAGGTCATACAGAAAGGAAAGAACTTCTTCAGTATATATCAGTTTCTGCTTGGGGAACAGTGAAATTCAGTTAAAGTCTGAGCTGCCTGTTCTGCTTTTGAGCACCGACAGAATTTAGCTGGTGTCAGCCCTTTTTATCTCATTAAACTCCTCAGAACCTTGAGGTAGGACATAAATGGAAAAGTAGTGGGGGGAAATCCAGTGCAGAGGAAATGGCAGAGGTGTCCTGACACAGCTCTGGAGGAGAGCAGAGCAGAATTTTCCTCTGCATGTGGAATATCTGACTTTGCCATATGTTTGTGCAGGTTTTCATGTCCACATACACTTGGAGAGGAAAAGGGATGTTCCTATGGGTGTATTTGTATAAATGTACACAAAAAATACAACTTGCCTGTGTTGCATACGGAATGGTTTCAGGACCAGTTTCTGGGTGGTTCATGGAATGCCTGTGGTCCAAATGAGCAGCAGCGTATGAAGTTTAGAGTTGTTTTGTTGTTTGTATTTTTTTCTTCTTTTATGAAAAACAAAAAGACAAGGCCTGTCATGGATGGGACCACTTTCTGCCTTGGGGAGCTCCCCAGCTGTCCCTCGTCAGCGACAACTTAAACATAAATTTTGAGTGACTGACTAGAGATGGAAGCTGGGGGTCCCACCTCATTTTAACAAATTGATTTTATCATATGAGTTCAAACAGGGAACAGGGTGCATTCTAGCCAAAGATCCTGAAGAACTGGTAAGAGGAATTAGCTCTTTAAGCCTAAATATAAAGCTCCAAACCCAGACACAGTATGGAACCAACTATAAATAATTCCCTAAGTTGTTTTAGATTTTTGTATGTTTATTCTAGTTGTCATAACTTAATGGCTGCATGGTCCCTAGTCTTGAATATCTGATCTCAGAGGGGCAATACTATTCAGGTCTTTATGTGGATTATGCTTAAGACTGCTTTTATTCCCAAATGAAGTAAAAATCTCACTACTTAAGTTTGAATACCACTGCTTCAAATAATATAGTTTAGATATTAAACAGATATTTGGAGCGTGTCAGCATGGGATAATCCAGGGAGGAGGATTTGAGGAGGAACTGAGAGAGGAAAGTGAATATGTTACTTGTTGCAGATGATTTCATTGTGTGGGGCATCTGATTCCGTGGTATTGATGAAACTGAGTCACTCTACCACAAAAGGAATACTTGGTACAGTCTTCCTGCTTTGCACAAGGATTGTAACAAGAACCCTCTAACAACCTTGTTTGGAGGAAATTCCTACCCAGTGTATTCACCAGGATCAATACTGTCTGGTGAGCACAAAACTGTGTCAGTTTTCTGTAGGTATTTCAAATTTGAGGAACATCCAGTGCATTTACAAACTTGTCACTCTTCAGGTGTAAGTAACATTGTCCATACTCATCTCATGCAGCTGACTACTTTGCCTGTCACCCTCTCTTTGATCCAGATCTAAACTTCCTCAGAAACCACAGCCAGCCTCCAGTTCCCTGCTTTCTGATTCTGCATGACTTAGCTTTTCAGCACGTTATAAATACTGTTGCTCATTCAAAATACATTGGTTACCTGTGCACCAATGACTGCCAGCATATTTCTGCAGTGGAGTGGTTCAGTGTTGGGAAATTGACATAAATTAAATCACTTGAGTCACAGCACTGCCCTTTCTGCTCACACCCACGTGCGTGAGTTACGTATGTGCAGCTTTTGGGAGATGTATGAATGTGAGCAGCACTGCACACACCCTGCCAGCAAATAAGGAACTTGTATTCCTGCAGAAAATGGGTATTGCTCCAGAATTCACACCAAAACATGACAAAGTGAAGAGTACACGAAAGTCTTTTGGTTTTGTGGCTATAGGAATCCTCAAAATATTCTTTTCAACCAGGGATTACAGTGATGAAAAGAATGCAAACACGTCGGTGGTAGATTTTTATCTGCTGATGGATATTTCTATGATTGAGGCACATGTGTGGAGTCTGCATGGCATTTTCTGTGTTGGTGAATGAGACTTGGACTTTAGCTTGGCTTTATTGTAGGGCACAAAAATCAGTCATTTCCCTTGACTTTTTCATATCTGAAGAAGAATTGGTAATTGCTCATTTTTCCCAAAGCACTTTCATGGTTAAGGACATATCGTAAGCATAGAATCATAGAGTGGTTTGGGTTGGGAAGGAAGTTAAACCCCATCCCATTCCACCCCCTGCCATGGGCAGGGACACCTCCCACTATCCCAGGTTGCTCCAAGCCCTGTCCAACCTGGTTCCAGAGATGGGGCAGCCACAGCTCCTTTGGGCAACATTACCCTCACAGGGAAGAATTTCTTCCTAATATCTAATTTAAACCTGCCTTCCTTCAGTTTAAATTGCTGATGTTCTTCTCAGAAATGATCTATAGAATAATGACAATAAATTGAGGATTGTAGAAGTTACATTTGTAGAAAAATATTTCCCTGTGCTTACAACTTTCTGCATTGACAGGTTCATTTCTGCCCCTGCAATTATTTCTGGGTGTAGCTCAAGCTGCTTAGATGGCTGAGTTTGCTTGTGCTCATGTACCAGGTATCCAGGCATCAAAGCATTGTGTCTTAGCCTGCACTCAGCAGCTCCCAGAAAACTGCAGGGGCAGTGAAAGAGCTTGGGTTGAAAATCAGGTCTTTGCAGTTCTTGAAAGTGTTGCTTGAAATGGGTAATTTTCTTTTTTAAGAAAATTCTATTGTATAAACAATTCGGTTTTGACCATTTTAGATTGTGTTGTGCTGAATGTGAAGCATATCCTCATTCTGGGGGATGGCCCCTTACCAAGACAGGCAGGTAATTCCCTGGGCAGCTGAATGCCTCCTCCATGCCCCTGCCCTGTGTGGCTCCAAGTCATTCCCTGTAGGTTCTGCTTATACAGTACACGGATCTTCCTGGGGCTCCCAGTAAAGCTTGTGTCTCTCCTGAAAGTTTTGGGGAGGTGTCTGCTGCTGTTCGAGGCAAGCGGGATGAGATGGGTGGTTAGCACCTTTGAAAGATTCCATTATTCTATTTGAATGAAGGAAGATATTTAGTCCTTTAGACATTAGTTTGGGGGTTTGCAGATTCAACTCTTTCCCAACTTTGATTTCACAGTCAGAACCTATCCTTGGCACGCTGGGGAGGGTGGGTTGTGCTTGGCAGGAGTTGCTGTTTCTGGATCCCAGAGCAGGGTTTGTTACACTCACCCACCTCCCCAGACCTTCCCAACTCAGCAGGAGTGAGCTGGGATCTGGGAAAAAACTGGGGCTCTTCTGCCTCTTTTAGAATTCATTCTTGAATGTCGCTGAGTAAATGTTTTATTATTACTTTTTTTTCATACCTATAAATCTTCACAAAAAATATAGTCCCTTTCTTCTGGGCAAAAGACAAATTAAACAACTCTGAAGTTCTAAAAAATAAATGCATACAGGAGCATCATTTTCCAGTCACATGAATTTGTATTTCCCTGACTGTTGTCCGCCCTGAGTTTAAAAAGCCAAGGGGAGACCTGCTAATGTTCACATTTCTTTCCTCAGTATTTCTGGCTCTTTGTGCTCTCACGGGGTTTGGTTGGCATTGGTGAAGCGAGTTATTCTACAATTGCACCAACCATCATTGGAGACCTGTTCACCAAAAACACAAGGACTCTTATGCTGTCTGTTTTCTACTTTGCAATTCCTCTGGGCAGGTAAGTGACACGAAGGTTCTTCAATCTGGTTATGGCTTTTCTCTTAAATAAGCTCACACAGATCTGAAATTGCTAATGATGATAGTTCTTGACTTTTGCTGGAATGGTTTAGACAGGAAAATATTGTGAGCAGTGACTAATTAGTTGCAGGAATTAGATTCTTTTTTTGTCCCTGTTACTGGTTCATGTGTGACTTTTGGGAACTAATGGGAAGTTTGCTGTTGGTTTATTTAGGTTTTTTCCTACTTTTTTACAGCAATTGGTGGAAATGGAACCAAAATATTTTAGCTGACCTTTTCTTTCAGTGCAGTTTCTTTATCAGCCCAACACAGCATCAGATTGTTGGGATGGGAGGGAATCTGTCATTATTTTCATTTTTAGAAATAATAGCTGACCCTCTATTGTGAGATTGTCAGCAAGGTTGCTTTGCATAGTTTGCATACCAACTCCCAGAGCTGGACAACCTCCTGGGCAAAAGGGCATTATGAGTTCATTTCCAGCAGGGAATGCATGGGCAACAGGTTCCAAACTCAGAGAAAAACTTCTGGTGGTGCATTTTACAAGCTGGAACACTTACCTGTGAAGTAGAACTCCCAAAAATCCTTTTGTTCTTGAGGAAGAAGAGAGAAACAGATCCTTAATTGATGAAAAGAGTATTTTGCCAAGAGGGCCAAGGATTCCAAGTGTTCACATAGAAAATTCAGTGAACTAGAAAGAAATTACAAACATTCATCCTGTTGAGCCTGATTCCAGGACTTCATTATCTTAATATCCAGCAGCAGTGTGGATTACAAAGCCTTGGAGGATAGGACAAGGGCTGTAAACTGAAAGAGGTTTTGTTTGGATATTAGGAAGAAATTCTTCCCTGTGAAGGTGGTGAAGCCCTGGCACAGGCTGCCCAGAGAAGCTATGGCTGAAGTGTCCAAGGTCAGGTTGGACACAGGGGCTTGGAGCAACATGGGATAGTGGAAGGTGTCCCTGCCTGTGGCAGGGGGTGGAACTGGATGGATTTTAATGTCTTTCACAACGTAAACCAGTCTGTGATGATTCATGGTTTGATTTTGGGGCCTGTCTGGGTAAAGTGTCCAGTTTTAGGGAGGTTACAGCTGACAACCTCCAAAGCTTAGCAGACTCTTCAATAAAGGGGGAAGGATCCAGGGTGGGGGCCGCACAGTTGCCCCCACAGCTGCAGTCCTGGCAGCTTTTAGCCAAGGCAATCTCAGCAACAAATGCAGAAGTTTTGAAAAGGGGCATTTATGTTGAGAGAAAAGTGACTGTGTTCACCTTTAGTCTCTTGTGAAACACCTTTTGTCTTACATGTGGCTGAAGGTCTCCCATCAAACTTCTTGCATGTTCTTCTCAGTTTTTCTTCTAAGCTAATAGAAAATCTCTTCCTGGATAATTAGAACCAAGTGCTATTTAGTGGCAATTAAAAAAATCTAATGATGGAATATGGCCTGTCCTTGAAGGGCACTTTTTAACTGAAAGCTTGAACATAAAATGGTATGATGTTGGGGAAGATGAAACAGGAAAGCCTTATAAATATCATTGCCTGGCAAAAGATTTTGAGAATATGGAAACTACAAACAAGATTGAAATGAAAGCAAGCTTTGACATACCAAGCCTTAGTTACTGAACAACTGGAAGACAATGGTATGGCTGGCTGAAGGTAATCCCCTTTTGATTAGACAATCCCCTCTGCTTGCAGACAGCTCCAAGGGTCAGAGAAGACCCTACTAGCTTGGCAGAAGGGATCCAAAGAGTAGTTTTTAAGGTTTAAAATGTAACACAGTATGGTAATGTAAGGATTCTTATAGGCTGTATGTAAATGCTATAGGATTTGTATCTTGTACTAAATTGGTTAGTGAGAATTAGAATATTCAGGAAAAAAAGAAGATTTATTGTATTGTAATGAGAACTTCACTCTCTTACTTGCTCTTAGTCTTGCTCTTACTCTCACACTTTCTCTCACTCCCTCTCTTGGGAACTTGGCTCTCTTTGGGGTCTGCTCCGAGCTGTGTCTGGCAGCTCCAAGCAGGGCCCCTTCACCCACAGCCTTTGCAATTAAACCCCAAGTTCCAGAACCTGACTTCAGAGATCTCTCATTTCCCTCCATCCTGACCATCCTACCCCATCGCTCCTGCAGTGTACTATACATATTAGCACAGAGAAAGGCCTGATATAGAAATAGAATTGGGAAATAAATTCTTTTTAAGTCTTTGTTTCTGTCTACTCTAGATTGAAAGGTCAGCTATAAACTTCCAAATTTCCATCAGATTTGGACATTTTTAGATCAGCTGTGCTGGGCAGAGTCACATACTATTCACCATCTGCTTCAATCCTCATATTTCTTCCTGTAGGACAGGAGAGCTGAGGACACATGCTTGTGCCTCTCTTTGCCTTTGTCTAGGAACAGCTGTGACTGTGGCACACTTAAAGCTCTGACCAACTCTTACCTTGGCCTTTCTTGCAGTGGCTTAGGATACATCACTGGCTCGAGTGTGAAGCAGGTTGCTGGAGACTGGCACTGGGCTCTGCGGGTAAGTCCCTCTTAATGACACATCTTAATGAGAGTTGGTTGGTTGATTAATATTAGGAAGAGTTCCAGCACACAATGGCTCAACCTGTTACTGTATCTGAAAGGTGAAGGATTGGAAATAACATCTGTGGAAGTTAAGTGCATGGCAGATCCACTCTCTAAGAAAAGATGAGTGGGCTTGGCTTGTGAGACTTGGTGTTTTCCCTGCTTGTGAACAAGAATTTTCCAATCACTTTGTTATCAATCAATCAATCAATCATGACTTCTTGATGGGGACAGGAAGACGAGGCATTGGCCTTAAATCAACTCCACAATCTTTCAGTCTCCTGCTGTCAAGAAACTCTGAGAATGGCTTCCGGCTTTGAGGAAAAAACACTTTGTTCCAGTTTCCGCTTGTTTTTCTGCCCTGAGACCGTCAGTTTCCTTCTATTTTAACCTCTTGGGACCCTGATAAATGGGCTGAAAAGATAATCCCCTCCAATCACATACTCGCAAACAGCTTCTGTACACAAAGATGTCTTGAAAGAGCTGAGAGGAAGTGGCCCAGCAGAACTGGTTTCTGACCTTTTATGCTGTGGGTGGCATGTGAGGTGCATTCTCTGGCTCTGGCACTTCATGGAGCCCATTAATCTCTTGAAGCTCAGGCCAACACTGTTTATAACAGTAGGTGATGAAATACAGGGGTTCCCATCTGAAGCCAAGATTCCCTCTGTGACACAGGCCATGCCCAGGGTAAGCAAAGCCAGGAGCATTACCATGAACAGTTCATCTGTAGCTGGGAGAGTGGAGGGCAGTTTCCAGCTGTGCACCTGAAATGGAAAGTGGAGTAACCTAAAGCTTCCCACCAAGAAGATGCTGCCTCATGAGCAGAAATATTTAAGAGTAACATGAACTCTTGAGCAGAGGCCAGCACAAGGAGTGAAAACCCCAAAGCCGCTCCTCTGGTCAGTGGGCTTTAACAGAAGCACTCTTGGAAATCCCAAATCTGTCTGTAAAACCCAAATGGTTAATGTGTGAAAAGAGATCATCACTAGGACTTTTCGGGTGGCGTCTTCACAGTTATCCTGAGAAATCTAGGCTATCTGCAAGACTGTACCCTTTACAGGTCAGGATTTCCACTATAAATGACTCATTGGTTCAGGATTCCCTGGCTGTACAAAATTTGGGGAATCTGATGAGCTGCACACATCTGTGGTGGCTGCTTTAGACACTATTTCTCAGTCTTTGTAGTCACACAGCACATACAAGAAGCATCCAGACATCAGTGTAAAACAGCTTCCATCTCTACGGCAATTCCTGCGCTCTTGCAAGATGGGAATGATTCACCAAGATGAAGTTTCCCTCTGTGATCTCCTGAGGGCTCCAAATACAGAAGAGGTCAGGAATAATCCGTACTTCAGTGGGCTGAAAAAGACAGAAGGGCACGTGGACAAGTGGCAGCTTTGTCTCTGGATCTAACAATAAAGCGAGTGTTTCACTGCAGCATTACTGAGTGTTCATGGATATTGTCCTGGTGGGTACTTAAGCTTTTAGATAAAAATCAAAGAGACTTGCAATCATATGGCTGTAGAAAAAAACAGCATTTTTTTTACTATTGCTATGTCTTCTGTTCAGTTGTCATAAGGATACTGTATCAGGCTTCAATGATGTGCGGTTTTCCTGACTGTTAAGTTCTGAAATACTTTTGTCTTTCCTTCCCTAGAAGGATTGTGAGTTTTTCATCTTTGGACATGAAACACTGCTCCATGTGTAAAGGCCATTCTCATGTTAATAATGGAAGCTTTTTTTTTTTATTTCTTTTTTTTTAAACAGGAATTTAATTTTTAAATAGCATGTCTAGATGAGATGATAGTTCAGTGAAATCCATGTTCTAATTTTCCTGATGGAGCTATTTTCCATTCTGAAAATAATGGAATTTCAGTGCCAAAACAGTAATAGTTTTTATAGCTTGCAAAACGCTGTGGGATCTTTGTATTTTTGCCTAGTGCTTGGGAGAAAAGATTGGATACTGGGAAACCAAGCCCTTGAATGTGTTGTTTTCCTGTCTTTCAGCCTGAATTTTCAATGTTTCTTGGCCTGTTGTACTGAGGTAACCTGAGGAAGATGCCTGAAAACAGGAAGCCATTGTGGGTTAGCTAGAAGAGGGATGTATGTCAAGCAAGGGTTTTCAAAGCCAGTGTGTTCCCTAAATCCAGAAATCTTTCAGCTGGTCTAATTGCCTTTAAAAGTCTTCTGCAGTCACCCAGAAACCAGCTGGTCTCTCAGCCCAGCTGGGAGTAGGTTTCCAAAGAGTTAACCATCACTGAAGAATTATGTTTAGATGAATCTTGATACTTATTAACACAATGGACCTCCTTACTCTGAGTATTTTCAAAGCTACATGTTTCCAAAGTGAGATGAGAGACTCCAGGGAATGACTTGGAGCATGGAAAGGAGCAGATGCCTGGATGCTTACAGGTTCTGACCGTCTGTGAGGAGCAGTCACTGAAACCAAACCTATTCTGCTTCTTCCTGACCAGTCAAAACAAAATCCTGTGCTAATTTCCTGCTCCTTTCTTGCAGGTATCTCCACTCCTAGGAATGATAACAGGGACACTCATCTTGGTATTTGTGCCTGCTGCTAAAAGAGGAAATGCTGAACAACTTGGGGGGCAGCTGAAGGCTCGGACTTCATGGCTGAGAGACATGAAAGCATTGATTAGAAAGTAAGAGCACAAGTAAAAAACATGTTTTGCCTCTAATGCTTAATTGGAACATCTAATGGACTGGATTTAACATGGTGAGACTGGAAAGTGACTATATACAGGGAGTTGCAGGAAGTTTAGTCTGTGGACCTAGGAAAGAAAATCACAGTTACATGAGATATTGACTGCTGTGACAATGATGGGATTCCAAGTTTTGCTCTAAACTTTCCAAGATTGACATCTAAGAAAAAGTCTGCTTTGTTTGGCTCATACTTCACACAAATCAGAGCTTTTGAAGTGTAGAAATTTCTGTGTTCCTGTATTAATTGTGTCACTGTTCTTCAGACACTTAGATCCTTTTCCTTCTTTAAAAGAGCTATTCTGCTGAGAGGGAAAGGAGAGTTTTAGCAATTAAAGATAAAAAACACAGAAGCTTTCACTATGGCAAGTTTAAATATATGTAAACAACCACATGTGACTGAATCCATGAGAACTGAATGTGCTTGGGTGCTTCTATGTGTGCTTAAATGTTCACATGCTCACAAGTGTTTAAGCAGCTGCACTTCCTTCCAGAAAGCTGACCTGTGAATGTTCAAATACTTTCACTTGTAAATTCAGGGTTACCTTGTAATTCTGATGGGAAACTTGTGATGTCCTTCGTTTTCAGAACTACTGGCTAGAATACCTCCCTGGTATTGCCATCCAGTGCCAAAGGACTATTTAAAGCAATGTTAGATAATTTATCATTATTTCTATGGTACTGCTTTTGGTAGTTTATGTAAGTAATAATCATATGGTGGCATGGATGGGGAGGGAGAAGTGAAACTGCTCATCCAAGTAAACAGGTGACATTAGGGTGAAGGCCTTGTAATTCACATATCATGTCTTATGACCAGGTACTGTCTTTTCAAACAGTTTCTTGAAACAGTCGTGTGAAGCATCTCTGATGAGTTCAGTTTATTATTATCAGTGGAGTATCACATATGAATATTCTTATTCTCAATAACTTTGTACTTTGTGTTACCTCTGCCCCTTGGCAAACAGAGCTGGCAAGTGTGGGGGAGCACTGGGCTTTGTCACGGAAGCACTGGCTCCTGCGTGGGGGTCCTGCTTTTTCACTTTCCCCACTAAACCTTCCCTTGGTTTTGTCTCCACAGCCGCAGCTATGTGTTCTCATCCTTGGCCACCTCAGCTGTCTCCTTTGCCACAGGGGCACTTGGTATGTGGATCCCTCTGTATCTTCACAGAGCACAGGTTGTGCAGAAGACAGCAGAGACCTGCAGCTCCCAGCCCTGTGGCACCAAAGACAGGTGAGAGTCAGAGTCAGCTGCTTTACAGAGGGGGAGTGGAGGTGGGGGCTTAATTACCAGAGGAAACAGTCAAGTCCCACAGAGACAAGGTACTAGAATGTCTGTAATTTCCTCTAGGTCCTTGCAACAATGATAGGAAATGCTAGGATTGTAAACTAGGCTTTATTTCTGTTCTTCATTGCATGAAGTCAAACCAAGGGAGAAGCAATGACCTCAGCTCTTAGTTCCCAGGCTGTGGTGCAGAGTAGGAAAGAGAAATCCTCTAAGGAGGATGTTTGGAGAGCTGAGAATTTGGGTTCTTAAGACCTGTCTGTGAAAGCAGCAGAATAAGCTGGCAGGTTAGGAAACTGCAGTGGTGCCTGTAATTCAGAGGTTGGAATGGCTCCCCTAAAGCTGCAGGGGACTAATCCTGTAGGCTTTTGTTTCTCTGTGAGGCAGGACTTCCCTGTTTCATTGCTCTGTAAACTGCTGTGTGTGCTGAGTTTTGCTGAAGAATGTCCCAGAGAACTGGGACACTTTGAGCTGGAGTGTTTGATGTTATACAGTGGTTTGAGTTTTCAGTCCTGGTTATGGAATATCACTTGCAACACATAAACTGTGAAAAGTAATTGTTCATTTTGTGATTTATAATGGTGGCACAAGCCAGAAAAGGCTATAAAAGCATTCTTCCAGGTAAATAAAAGATATTTTAAAAGGCTTTTGTCAGATCTTTTGCTTTTTAGCTCATGAGGGAAGATAATATAAGGAAAACCTTCTTTCCATAGCAGACATAATCCCATTCAATTAAAGTAGTTAGTGGAGTGGAGTCCCATCAACCAGAGTGTCCAGCAGGCAATCTCAGGTTGTCCCACAAAAATGCAATGAGCAAAACACACAGCTCCAGCCTGACTGCCTGTCTGCTGTTTACAAAGAGAAGTTCCCCCTCCTTGATGGCACCTCACTTTTGAACTGTCCTCAAGCTACTCTAATGTGGTTGCCCAAGACCCTGTAATCCAAGTCCTGCACATATATGGAGAAGCCTCCTGGCCCTTTAAATTAAATTTAATGCATTTAAAATGAAATTTCAAATGTGTAACCTAACAGCAAAAAGCTTCTTTGAAGTGGCCTGAAAGGAGTTATAAAGTCAAAGTATGTTAGAAATCAGGAAATCACTGGTGTTTAAGAGTCTTGTTAGGTTTCCTTGCCCTGAAGTTTTCTGGTGCCTGTCCATGATCCCCCTTACATGATCAATGTACAGGTTCTTAATTAGTTTTGTGTATACATAATTAGCTGTTCAGGGCACTTCATAGGAATCCCACTTCCACCCATGGAAACAGAGTGAGCCCTTTGCACCCCTTTGCCCATGAATCAAACCCTGTGTACAATGATAAATTTCATATGCTGTGTTATTCTTGATTGCAGGGGAAGAGGGCTGAAATCATGAGCATTTATTTTATTTAAAATTTGCAAAGCCATTGTGCAAATTGTGCAAATTTCCATTAGTCAGTTTACCCTAATAATTTGTCCAAGACTGTGCCCATTTTGGGGAAAAACTCAAAAAAAACCACCCCTACCTTTCTCTAATTCTTTCTTCCTTTCTTCCTTTCTTTCTTTCTTTCTTTCTTTCTTTCTTTCTTTCTTTCTTTCTTTCTTTCTTTCTTTCTTTCTTTCTTTCTTTCTTTCTTTCTTTTTCTTTCTCTCTCTTTCATTCCTTCGTTCTTTCATTGTTTCTTTCTCTTTTTTTTTTATTAGTTTGATCTTTGGAGCAATCACGTGCTTCACTGGCTTCCTGGGTGTAATCACAGGGGCAGGAGCAACCAAATGGTGCCGATCAAAGACCCAGCGAGCTGATCCTCTTGTCTGTGCTGTTGGAATGCTGGGATCAGCCATCTTCATCTGTCTGATCTTTGTGGCTGCCAAGAGCAGCATCGTGGGAGCCTATGTAAGTATAATCCTTTCCATATGCCAGCCCCTACCAAACTCCTTAGGAGACTGTGTGCATTGTTCCTTGCAGAAAGCCTGGGATGTTTTCTTGCCTTTGCCCTTCTGAGTGTCCTTCTATTTGCCTCTTGGCATTCTGGCACTATCTAAGTGTGCCTGAAATCTCAATTGCTTATCCCTGCTGCCATCAGGATTCAGAGCTCTTTGGAAACCCACAGCCTTTGGGCTGTTCTATCTGCACCTCAATGCACACCTTTATTGCTCCTGCCTAATGTTTTGGTACAGGTAAATTGACCACTTCCCTTGCAGTGAGGGTTTTGTACCTGCAGTGGTACCAGATGCCAATTACAGTGTAATTTGTGGGCAAGCTTTTGGCTCCCTCTCAGTACCATTCATTTCCATAACTATGTGGATTGCACTAGGCCAGTATTAATTACCCAGTAATTTCAATTTGTTATCTGTGTTACCATAGCCCAGGAACCTACAGTACTTGATGCTGCACAATGCAGATTAAAATATGACCCCTCCCTGGGGTGCTTATAATTGAATTATATAAAAAGATATCAAATAGATCCAGATAAATAGAATGGTTTGGGTTGGAAGGGACTTTTGAAGGTCGTGTAATCCAACCCCCCTGCACTGTGCAGGAACACCTTCCACTAGACCTTGCCTCTGAGAGCCCCCTCCAATCTGGCCTTGAATGTTTCCAGAAATAAGGCTTCCACCATGTCCTGGCCACCCTGTGCCAATGCTTTACCACCTTTGTAAAAAACTGACCCTCTTTTAGTTAGACTGAAAGGAAAAAGAAAAGCTCAACTGTAATAATCTAGCCTCGGGCTAGAACCTTGCTTTCAGTAGGGAGTAAAATCCACTCACTGAACAAGTCTCTGGTTCCCTTTTGATGTCAGAATGAGAGAAGCCTGGGACCTGGGAGAAGCTTATGAAGGGAAAGTATGAGATGTGTGGAGTAGTGGGATCTCTTCTGAAAGCCCACTCTTCACTTCCACACAGCTCATCCAGCAGGGAGAATTCATTTACAAGTCACCAGCCAACTGCTGTTCCTCATTTCTCTGTGTTTCGAGCCATGGTTGTTTGCTGAGTCTTTCAGCAGCTGCCACAGTTATGGGGAAGCACAACCAGAAAGAGTGGAAGTTCAAAATCATTAAGACAGAGCCAAGAATACATCCTCTGGCTATTTAAGATCCAGATCTCTGGTTTGTGACCATGAGCTAACATTTGAACTGGCAGAAAAATTATCACTTCAGACAACCTATGAGAGCTTGTTACTGGTTGGTGAATCATTAACCCTCCTTTCACTGATCTTTCACACCCCTCATCTGCTCCCTCCACCTCTTTGTGCAGACAGAGCTGTGATTTTCTGCTTTCTCAGACATAGTGACAGACATGTTCATTTGTGGTGTTCAGTCTCTTTATACTGAAACCTCTCCCTTTCTAGGCTGGAAATACTGTTTTCAAAAATTGTGTTTCAAAACCAGCAGGAGGTGGCTATTACTCTCATTTTTATCTTTTTTCTATTTTTTTTTAATAGCCATGTGACTATTCTGCATTGTTTAAGTATATAAATATAGATGGTATCATTTAGACAATCCTAGAAACAATTTATTTTATTATGGATGAGCAGTCTATAATAAAGATATAATCTAATAAAGAGTCAGTAATTTGCAAAGGAAGTTACAGCTGCATATGGAGGGAGTGTAAGGCATATGAGCCTGTTTGTGATGCTATTAGGCTGAAGCAAGAAGCATGCCTCTCCATAGCCCTAAATACTCTGCTGCTGGAAACCTGATGCTCAGAAAGAGAGGACATGTCTAGGTTGGAGCTCCCAGTGTCTCATAGCACAAGGTATTATTGTGGCAGTGCTATACTGAATTGACTTTCCAAGGCAAGTTGCTAACACAAAACTCAAGTTTTTCCATGTCATTCAAGGGGCTGTTGCAATCTTTCAGACTTCCAGAGTGTTAAATTCCCTTGTATTTCAAAGAGAGTAGAAGTAGGAGATCTGCACCGCCAGATTGCATGGTGTAGCAGTTTCTCACTGCTCTTTGTTTTAAGTCTCATTGGTCCATAATGAAGGGGAGAGTGTTCTGTTGCTGGTGGACAGAATGATGGGCTAGGTTACCTTCCTTTCCTCAAAATTCATGATAAAATCTCCTTCTGGAAACAATACAGTAAAATTTATGGATTGTTTTTTTTGTCTGATATCTTCCTTGACAGCTTGTCCTGGCTCACATCCTTGAGTTCTGTGTCTGTGAAAGGCAAAGCAATGTCTGTCCCTCAGCATGGTGGTATTTGCCAACCTTCTATACTGTGACTGTCCTTAGGCTTCTGTCATGGATGCAAAAATTGACAACGAATATTTTTGGAATCCCCATTGGCTCAGAGCCTTAAAATTCTCACTTCCAAGCAATTAGGTGGGTCCCCAGGAGATGTTGTTCTGTCTCACTGTGAGAGAGAGCTGTGGTGGCCACCAAGTCACCATATCCCTCCCTGCTTTAGTTAACAGTTGAGAGCTTTAATGCTGACTGATACAGGCATCAGCTCAAATAAAGTGTTCAGCACTCCAGCCAGCACCTGCAGAGCCCTTGCTTTTTAGTTTCTTGGTTTTATAGGTTTTGGGATTTTTTTTTTTTTTTTAAAGACCTGCATTTCCATTAGCACGATCACTCTGCCCTTTACATGTTGTGTATGTCTGCTCCCTTTGCCCCCTGACCACTTGTACTATTTCTCTCCTGCTCAGTCCCTTCTTACAAGTGATTTTGGTTCCTGGGGGCAGTTGCAATTCCCATTCTGTAGCAGCCAGTCCCATCTGAGGCAGGTAGGCAGATGACTTTTTTCCAGCCAATCTTTTCATACTGATCCAGTAAATTATTGGTAGTGGTAAAGTAGCTGGCAAGGTGGACTAAAACAACAATTCTGTTCCATTTAGCTGCCCAGACACATGTATTTCTCTCTTTTATTATCTTGTTTGGCTGTATAGTTCAATTACTTCTTAGTAAGTTTTCCTTGCAGTATGTGGATTTGTATGTTGTAGTCCAGCTCCTTAAAGCAACAATTTGCATATCTGTAAGTCCGACTTTTTCTGAAATATAAACTCTTTGAAACTTGGTTTTCAAATCTGTCTCTGTAAACCCATTATATGTGTGGCATCATCATCTCTCACGGCTCAGACATTTCAACTGCAGATTTTATAATTGTTTAAATCTCCAAGTGACTGGAGAGAGATGCTCTGCTTTGCCTTCCTTTGACACTGTTTCAAATTCCTCAATTTCAACATCTATTTCAATTCCTCAAAGACATTTTATGATCTCGTAGAAACAGCAAATCCCAGAGTAAAACCTTGCCAGAGAGCTTTTACAGCATCTTAGCCTCAACCCCAGGGACTTTCTGTTGTCATGCTGTTGGAGACCTGCATCAATATTGCCCAGAACTGAGCTGGAGTTAGAATTGCTCCAGATTCAGGAGTACATGAGGGTGTCTTACCCACCATTTCAGAGAGAAAGACAAATAATGAAGATATTGACAGATACACCCTTTGCAGAAACAGTCATGGAAGGTGTCTGTAACCTACTTAGAACTTCTGTGAGAACTGCTGATGCATCCACTCTGAACCCTACTATATTTATCATTTTAGGGAGTCAGAATTGCCTAACTGATCACTTAAACAGAAAAGCACAGATGAGCACTCAGACACCAAATGGACATGGTGAGATGTTACACAGCACAGCTGGAGTCAGGAACAGATGTATATGTAGAGGTGAAATCTCAGTGTAAAATGAGGCATCAAAAAGTGTGTGAGGAGTCAAAACCATGAACATTTCAGGAGCTATTATCTGCTCTGGGGCTGCCCTATTTGTTGTAAGCTTCCCTAGAGTCTCCCTTCTGCAGAAATGTCATGTATCCTCACATGCCCTTTGCAGTGGGTGAACTCATTTTTGTGAGCCTCCATCAGCAGCTGAAGAACAGACATTTTTTAATGTCGTATCTTCTATCCTACTTTTTGATCTTCCTCTTGTTCCTCTTTTTCTTTTGCCAGTACCCACCTATTAATCTTATGTTGTGTGGTTTGGTTGAAATACACATTCATCAGCTCAGAACTGGTGTGCTCTATAGTTTGTAGCATTTCAGTGATTTATTTAAAGGACTTGTGCTAAAGTCCTTGCACAAGGGACAAGTTCTTGCTGCCTGTAGCAATTCGAATGTGTGCAGTTCATATCAACTCAAGGCAAGCAGTTGCCTGTTTGGAGTGCTGGGAGCAGGCAGGGCACACTGGTGCTGTATTCAGAAGTGTGATTCCATCATTCCCAAACTCAGTTTAGTCTCTCCAGACACAGAACCCCAGCAACAGCAGCTGCAAAGCTGTAGCAGGAGAGATTTCAGAGCAGGTCTGAGTATGTATCCATGGTACACATGTCTTCAGCTCCTGAAGCCTTGGTTTATTGGATGTGTCCTTACCTTGGCAGTTGGCATTTCCAGTGAGAGCCAATCTCAAGGCAGACCAGTGGGCAACGGGAAAATGGAAATAGAGATTTCCTAACTGGCCAACTGGGCTGTGGGGACTGGCTTGGACACCATCACAGAGGAAGCAGATCCAGTCACAGGAAAAGGGGATAGGGAGGGAAAATATTTGGGAAACAGACAATTTTAGAAACAGAGGAAGCTTCTGTAGGTCAGTGCATACAACTTGCTAAATAAAGCAAATTATTCCTGGCAGTGACAGGGTGGTCTGAGGGGTTTAGGCAACCTCAACTGCTGTGTAGGAAAGACAGTGGCAGTGGTCACATCATGTCACAGCTGCTACTCTTGCAGTTATGTGGCTTTCAATGTCTCTTGCTGAACATCTCCACAGAGCCAAGGATTGTGTTTCACCACAAGACACCGATGTTGCAAAGCCCACACTTCATTCCAGTCTTAACTGGACAGATACTACCCTGTAATGCTGTCAGGGAGGGAAGGGATCCTCCACAATTCTCTACAGGGAACCTCAGCTGGTTTGCTGCAGAGCTGAACACATAACTTGTTTCCCAGGAATGGAAATGGCTGTGCTCCAGGCAGCTGTGGCTTTCTTGCCTTTTCTAACTGACTTTTTGGAAAAGAATAGGGCAAGTTTGACTTGATGATCCTTAAAGGACTTTTCCAACCTCAACAATTCTACGATTCTAAGTATGCAAGCTTGGGACTGTCTCTTCTTGCTGGTTTTTCATGTTCTTCTAAAATCAGAAGTGTCAACCTTTAATTTAGCTGCTCTGTAGATCATAAATTTAATTTACAATAATGGCATTTCAGGCCAGCCCTCTAGAGCTCTGATACAAGTCTATGGTTTGTTAAAAGTCAGGATAAACCACAACAGCAACAAGGAGTGTGCTGTGTAGGTATGAGAAAAAAGGCAACAAAAGAAAGTTTGTGACAGGTTATTTTTTCTCTGAATGTCAAGTGAATAAATCTTCTTTTTGTGTGTTTTGTTACAACAGATTTGCATTTTTATCGGAGAAACTCTTCTGTTTTCAAACTGGGCTATCACAGCAGACATACTAATGGTGAGTGCACTTTGGAACAGCATCTTTCTGTGTTCAGAACAGTTTGTCAACTTTGCAAGAACAAGTTCACAATTTCTTCCAGATCCTAGTCCCTACTTCAGCTTATTCCGGTTTTCATTATTATTATTTTTGCTTACTGACATCAAGAGAAAGAAAGAAAAAGATCCTTTTTGTCCTTTGTTCTGAGCACCGGGGAGAGATGCCCAGAAAGGACATTTCTGAATTCAAATAAATTCCCCAAATTTTAAGTGTTTGTGCAAAACCCCACATGCACAGAATTCAGGCAGCATTTCGTAGCAGTCAGCACGTTTGTGGGCTTTGTTATCAATAACTCAGCTTTGTTCTGCAATAGGAAATCCTTCCCTCCCTCTCTCCTTCCCTCCCTCCTCTGACCACAAAGGCAGCCTATCTACCTACCATTCAACACACACAATAGAAACCCACCTCTGGGAGAACAGAGAGGAAAAGAAAGTATAAAGAATTTTTGGACTATGTCCATCTTGTCCAAGAGGAAACTGTCAGGGACTTTTCAACTCACGTCCTTCATTTTCCATTCTTTCTCCACCACAGAGCTTTTCAAGTCTTTCAAATCAGCAAGCTGACCTCAGCAGCCCCATTTTCACATGAAATAGTCTGGACATTTGCTCAAGAGCTCTGCATGTTTTGTAAAGGTTTCCATCAGAGCTCATCAAACATAATATAGGTTGAAACCCTGTTGTAAAGGAGGTGTTGCTAACTTTTAGAGACAGGCACTAAGGCACAGAAACATTACAGGACTTTCCCGAGGTCTTTTGTCAGCTCGTTGACTAAACTAAAAATATAATCAGTCTGGCATCAGTAGAAAACTCCTTTGACTTGTATTTGTTGGCTATGCAAACATCAGCGAGGAAACAATCGGGCTCAGTATTCTTAGATGGAAAGATAATGGTGTTGATGCATTGATTCAGCAAAGAACTTCAATCCTCTGCTTAAGTTCTGTTTATGTTGAAGTTCAAGGTTGTGTTTATATTTAAAGTAGCTCTGCAGTTGCTGTCGCTGTATTGCCTGATGAACTCTCTGTCTTTCACTCATTTGTGAGAGGTGGGGTGGGGTGGTTAAATCCACTCCTGTCAGCGTGGGTAAAGCACAGAGGAACAAAGGTTGTCAGTGTACTCTGACAACATTGGATGGCTTTTCATTCCCAAGGTTCCTCCTGCCAGGTCAGCTGTGGTGGGACAGAGCTCTCTGGGGCTTCCCTGGGACTTCCATGGGCTTTTGCAGCTTGTGCTGAGTTCAAGGCTGCTGTGGCCATTCATAATGTGGTATCTCAACACTTGCACAGATTTGCAGCCTGGAGACAGCTGTGCTGAGGAAGAAATTACAGTACAATATGTGTAGTTGCTCATTCCTGCCTCCTGCCAGAGCTTCCTGTTGCATCCTGCCTCTGGCTGTGGTGTTCCCAGGAGCAATCCCTGTTCTCTCCACTCAGAATTAGTGGAGAGGTTTAAATAGCAACTGGTTTATACCCTTCTTAACATTGGCTGGCACAGGTAAGGGCTGAGGTGGTCCCAGCTGCCATGAGGGAGGATCCTGTCAGACATGTTCAAAGTCCTCCAGAAAATCTGTGCCAGGGGCAGACCTGAAATTTGACCTGTATTGTCTCAAGGTGACCCCAAAAGGTATTTATATCAAGGGTATTAATTGTCCCATTTAATTACAGAGGGTTTTTTGTGTAGATTTCAATGTGACTTCAATATCCTGTAGCTTTTTAACAGTTTTTATAGGATTTGCCATCTGTCTTAACAGCATCCTATGGTCAGTTGCATTTTGTAGGGAGGCATTGGCAGTTACTTGTATTGCTTCAGTGCAAAAGAGTTCCATAATAAATGATTGGAAATAATAATTCAGTTTTCCAAAACATGGGAAAGAAACTAAAGCCATGTTAAAAAATGGATTTTGATAATTGCTGCCAACTTCTCTGCTCACTGTTCTCTGGTCTATTTAGGAAAATGATCTGAGTGTTGTATATAATCCCCAGCTAGGTGTATTAACAGCATGAGGGGCATGTGAAAGTTTTAAAGAAATAAATGTAAACATCACTTAGATGAGGAGAGGGCTGGAAGTGCAGACAGATCACACAGGGCATGAGAGGGGGCTTAGACTGTCAATAGGTGAGGGCCAAGGCTACAGTCATGTTTGACAGACAGCTTGGTGGGAAGTCTTTGCCAGAGAAAGATGTGGAAATGTTTTAGCACTTTATATGTTTGGCAAATTAATTTTACTGATTACTATTTATTTGGTGTAATCAGAAGTGTTCTTGCCTGAGGCTGGGAAGGAGTTTAAAAGCATTATTAGCGTAAGCTTAACAGCACTTTCATCCTATACATAAATTACCCTGTTTTCATGGGTAAAAGCTCTCAATACTGGCTGAACTGTTGTTCTCGCTGATTTCATTATGCCAGGAGAGAGACTTTTTGGAAACTGCATCTCAGATGATTTCTCACAGCTTTCCCAAGATTTACAGATCCCATGCCTGCTTGCTATTGGGCAAGTTGTTAAGGACCTCCAGAGGTTTTGCAAGTTTAATTTCCGTGGCAAAACAACGATGTTTGCTTATTATCTTCCAGTTTAATTGTTGGCTCTTCCTATCTCTGTGCTTGCATTGCATCCACTGCTCCTCCTGCAGAAGGCTCCTTGGCTTTTCTGCAGTCCAAGGTGCCAAGTGCTGGCTCTGAGGCACTGTCAGTGCTGCAGTGTTCTGCACTGCCTGAGATTCTGAAAGGATGATATTTGTTCCGAATGCAAATTTGTACAAAACAGGTCTTATTCTCCTGAGCACAGCTCTCCATATCTCCTCCCAGGCACATGCTCAGATGGTGCTTGGGGAAAGGAGAGATGCTTTGCATGAAGCTTGCTAATTATGAAACAGATTTCATCAGCCATCTTTGCAAATTGGCCTTAAAATTACCAGAACCCCAAAGTAGCATTAAAGCTGCCTCGTAACAGCAATAATGAATGAGCTTCAGTGCAGCAGGCAAGTGTGTAACACTCTGAGACATGTGTAGTGTGGAGGGCTTTGGGAGAATCTGGTGCTAATAGTGGGGGTTTTCTCCATACCACATTTCAAAAACAAAGACGATGGACAGCAGCTTGGAATTTTTGTGTAAGAGCCATTAAACAATTTAACGTGCCTCTATTTCAATCACAGTCTCTTTAGGTCTTTGCTGAGAAAAGGCACCTTCCAGTTTATACATAGTCCTGACATTCATGCAAAAAAATTACTCTGCATATTTCTATTTTCTTTTAAAATATTAGTTCTTTCTAAATGGTCATGACCTACTGTGGAGGAGCTGCTTTGATGTTTTGTTGTAAAGTCAAAGTCTTCCTTTAGGCTTGAAACAGGCACAAACTGGTGCTCAGCTGTGCCATAGGCATGTAGGAATGTCTTATTCTGATTACCTTCCCTAAAAATAAAACCCAGTTATTTATTTAGTACAAAATGCTGCCCTATTTTTGTAGCCAAAGATAAGTTGCATTTCCAGAGGTTATTGTTGCTTCTCTGAGTGCTTCCACACAATATTCCGAGTGCTGCAGGTTAGGTTTGAAGGCAGGGTGAGGAATTTCTGAGAATGAGGGAGCATAGCCCACTCCAAACCATCCCAGAGCAGCTGGTCCAAAGGCTGCAGGTGGAGGTGTTCTGCTCTATGGTGTGCCGGGAACTGGAAACCACAGCAGCCTCCTTTTGCTTCATTTTAGAGTATTTTGTTTAGACAGTGTCTGCCTGACTTTTTTGGAGAGTCTCTCTGGATCCCAGCCTTTCCCTTTTCTGAATAGCAGAGACAACTGGGCTATTTCCAGGTTCTGTCAGGGTTAGTGCATGTCTTTGGTGCTGAAAGAGGCCAGTATGAATTGTCCTGACCCAGAAAGGGCAGCAGAGGTCTGGAGACAGTAGTTTCCATTAAAGCTTGGACATAAACATCAGAACTTACCTCTTTGGCACAGGGGCATTTCCTGGGAGACGGGTGATCTCTCCTTGGCTTTCCCCATTAATTTTTTTCAGACCAACTCCTGCTGGTTTCATCACAGGAAGGAGATGTCAGCAGTAATCCCTGGCCTTTCTGAAACTCTATTTAAAGAGCAGAGGTTTCCAGAGCTGCTTGGTCAGCCACCCTGCCCATCCTCTGTGCTGCCTGCCTCAGAACCTGGAATCAGGAATGAGCCAGGACAATCCCACAGGCTTCCTCCTTGGCTGCTGTGGCTCTCCCACCTCCAGTTTCTGTGGGATGTCCAAACCAGGCCATGTATGGTTTGAATTTAGATCTATTTTAGCATTGAAATGCCCATTTAGAGTTGTAATTTATTTCTGTCTTCCAAGAACAGTAGATGTTTGCTACCAACTGCTTCCTGTCCATCAGAACAAAATGTTTTCTAAGTAGGGATAGGGTGGAGTATTTGTTTGTTTGTTTGTTTTTTGGAGGTGCTGGTTTAAGCTTTTTATTTTCTTTCCAATATGTTTTTCAAGGAGATCATGTTCATTTGCTTGCTACATGTTGGGTTTTTGCTTTGAGGGGGAGTGTTTGTCTCTCCAATTCCAGACCAAATATACCAAGTTTTAGCACTTTATGATGTTTCAACCATCAATAACTTCTTCAGTTGAGCTAGAAACTGTGCTCCTGCTTGCAAAACTGTGTTTGCATAATGTAGCTAAACATACAAAATTATGTCCAATATCTGTGTGTGTATTCATGTGTATAAATATTTATGTATGCATGCACACATATGATACAGGTATCATTAAGAGTTCTTTCTCTAATTAGAATCAATTCACTGCCACTCCCTGAAAGTGGTAATTTTTTAATAAATGTGCCATTTCTTTTGCCCTTTTGCTACAAAAGTGGATATAATACAGAACCAGGAAGGTTTTTTCCCCCAGATTGGTTAACATCAACTTCACAAAAAGAAAAAAAAATTGTGTTTCACATTTATGCACAACTCTTGAATTAGGTAGAATTTCACTTTTATCTACTCAGATGCCCTTTCCAAAAGAGCTCTTGCAGAATGCTTCTCCACTGCCCCTGTGTAAACTGGGCCAGGTGGGAAGAACAAAAATAACTCACTCTTAATTTTGCTTTTCTTCTGTCTGGTCTATCCAGGTTTCATCCATTAGCTGCCTCTTTGGGGAGTGGGAATGAGTTGTGGGGCTCTCCTACTGTTCACATCCTAACCTTAAGCACATTTCTGTGTCTCTAATGAAGTTTAGAGCTAATTTTCCTCTTGGGATTTCTTTCTCAAGTCGTGTTCTGAGTTCCTGGATGCAAAAGGAGGACAGGGCCTGACATCCACAGCTGGATGGCTGCTCTGGATCTGAACATACCTTGCTCTTCTGTTGCGCAAGAGGAGTTGAACAGGGTGCCTGCTGTCATGGCTGGAAGGACAGGTGTCTGCCAAGGAAGGCAGGAGCCTCCCTTGGAATGGAGAATTTAAACCCCCTCCCTCCAAATTATTATAATTTTTGAAGGGGCTCTCAGGCAAAGATATGGGAATAGGAATAACAATTCTTTATTAGGGGAACTAAAATAAACAATAAAACAAAAACACATGCAGTATTACAAAAGTGCAAAAATGAAAACAAACAAATAAACAAACCCCACTGACAGAGTCAGGATCCCAGCTGCCCCACTGTGTGTCAGGGTGTTGGTGGCAGTGCCATTCCATGATGGCTGCAGTCCCAGTGGCAGATGTGGCTCTGGTGAAGTGATGCTCCTGGAGAAAAGTGCAGTTTTTCACTGAAGGTTCAGTGGTGAGAGATGGGCCTGGTGTTCATCTGAGAATCCAGTGGAAAGGCTGCTTGGTCTTCCAACTCCCAGATTTTTATCCAGGTAGGAATCCTTGTCTCCTCCCCCTGGCTGGAGCATTTCCCAGTGGGATGATGGAATTCTCTCAGTGACACTCACTGGCCCAGTAGCAGAAGATCTCTCCCTGGAGGGAGGCTGGGTTGTAGAAGAGATAAGAAAACTGCCCCAGGGGGTTTATTGACAGTTGGCCATGGACAGACAATTACAGCACCCCCACCCCAGTTTCAACAGATGGTGATAGAATACAGAGTTTTGGTTACATTTTGCACGGCAGCTTTTGACACCTGCTTAATACATGGCATGAAAGTGCATTAGCAGTTTGCATTTGCAGCTTTGTCAAAGCAGGGATGAAAGAACTGGCAGGTCATCTGAACACACATGGTAAAGAGAATTTAATCTAATTTTACCCATAATTTGGAATTGTCTGTGCTTGGAGCGAGATGATGATTTTAAATAGGCATCAGTTCTCTTTTAGTGTGGATTTTCTCAATGCTCTTTCTTTTTTTCCTGGTTTTTATGGTAATTCTTTCCACTGCAGACAGGGCAACTCCCCTTTCCTTGTGAGAAGTAGTTCAAGCACTGCAATGTACTTTAGTCCTGTGCCCTGAGTGAGTCCTCCCTGCCAGTCAGTTCAGGTAAAGGATCTCTGTGTATCTCTGGCTGGGGATGGGCCAGTCCTGAAATGTCACATTTAATTAATAAATTACTTTGGGAAAGGATTGCAAGAATCCTGGCAAGACAGGACTTCTAAAGAAAAGACTGAAGGCAGCCCATCAGAGAGAAAGTGGATAAATAAAAGGGATCATGGTCTCCAAAGAGCTGAACAAGTCATTCCTGTCAGAGCCGCAGGAAAAGGCACAGTGAGATTCTGTGCTTACAGGCAGAAACAACGCTCACTTGGATTTAGAGACCTATTGAATTCTTCATTACTTCCAGCCTTTAAATCAAGACAGGATCAATTCATAAACTGGGATATGTGGATTTGATGCAGATGTCCTTAGCCAGCATCTTTAACAATTTATGCAAGAGACAATTACTTTCTCCTGCCTCTACAAAGTGTATTACAAAATTGAGGCCATTCCACAGGACAGGGGATTGGTGGGGGTTTTTATTTTTAAATTTTTCATCCCCTTCTATGGTTAGAGCTCTGTTATCTGTGAGCTCTAGTCCCTTCATGGGTAAGTAATTTGTGTTTTCCACTGCTCCTATGTAATCTGACTGATTCTGTATGACCTGGCTAAGGGTGTCATATCCTATTAGAGGAGTGGAGACCAAAATACAGTATCTTGGCTATAGAAAATTTTCCCAATGTGACTTCGTCATTTTTCACAAACAGAATCACAAATTTTTGAGAAAAATGTAAAGCAGCTAGAGATGGAATGGGAAGATGTGTGACCATGACCTTTCATACTGATGTGGATTGCTGATGGTTTAGGAAACAAAATAACTTTTGTTATGGAATAAGCCAAATATCCCAGGTTACAGCACTGTCCTTAACTGGAGGCTGATGGTGTTGAGCAACGTTAAATTCCATTCTCCTCACCAGCAAAGCAAAATACAGTCTGAGGAGCAGCAGCAAAGTGTCTTGTGGGCAAAGCTGATAGACCAAGCACTGCTGAGAGTGTGCAGAGCTTCCTTCCCTCAGCACCTGCCAACAGAAAAACTCCAGAACAAGGGAGGGTATCTGAGGCTCTCAGTTGCCTGAGCCAGCTATGGACTGGCCAGTTGCTCTGTCTAGGATGGCTGGTTTGTTTTGTGCTGCCCTGGGCATAAACTGAGCAGTACAAGACAGATGAGCAGGTTCTTATTTCAGCTTCTTTACCTATTTTTGTTTCTTTCCCCTTCTTTGCAGTACGTGGTCATTCCAACTCGCCGTGCAACCGCAGTGGCCTTGCAGAGTTTCACTTCACACCTCCTGGGAGATGCTGGCAGTCCTTATCTCATTGGATTTGTAAGTGTTCACAGCAGGCTCTGGCAGGGTTTGCTTTTGTTTCTGAACTGCTCATCTGAAATGCCAAGTTAGATCCTGCTGGGAAAGAAGGGCTGTGTTTGTCAGCAGAATGGGAAGTGCTGCAGAGCAGTGCAACTTTTTTTACCTGGTTGGGTTGTTGTGAGCTGCAGTTCAAACCAGGGGGGAACTACTTGGGTGTGGGAAATAAGTTACCAAATCTTTTTAGCCTAAGGTGTTTGTAAAGCTCACAGACAGCTCTGAAAAGAGGGAATGTTCTTGCTGTGGTGTGGACATGGAGCCGATAGAAATTAGGTTGGAAGAGAATCATGTGTGTGCTTAGCTGTTAATTGACCTCAGATACCAAATACCTGCTTATGGGTAGCAGCACACAGCTGTACCTGGTTTGTGTGATAGTAAATCATAGAACCACAGAATATTCTGGGCTGCAAGGGACTGACAAGGATCATCCAGTCCAACTCCTGGCCCTGCACAGACACACCAACAATCCCACCCTGTGCCTGAGAGCATTGTCCAAACACTCCTGGAGCTCTGGCAGCCTTGGGGCCATGACCATTCCCTGGGGAGCCTGCTCAGAGCCCAACCAGGGGTTTTCATTAGTATTCCTTCCTGGGGTGTCCTTTTGTGACTGCTTCAGTGGCTGGCCTGGGTCTGACTGGGGATCTCCCTTCCTATGCCACCATTATCCTACTTCAGAACAGATTAAGAGACCCAGCTCCAAAATCTGGCAGTCAGAGGACATTCACAGTTGAAAATAAAAGGTCTGGGAAACGTAATGAGGAAAAGAAATCTGGATATACTGGGGAAATGTCTTTTTCCTTCAATGGAGTTTGATGCATGGAGTTTCAGAGATCACAAATCATCATTTATAAAATACAGTAGCTCCTACAGAAATCCCTGAGTGACCCTGCTCTTGATGTGTTGAAAGTGCTGCTACCCAGGGATGTAACTGGGGACTTCACTGGTCCCATCACCTGAGAATGAGAGACAGGACTTTCATGTCCTCCTCCAGCTCAGACACAGCTGCTGGGTGCTGTGGGGCTTTTTTTATTTTTTAAAACCATCGTTGCTCATCTATTCATCCTGTAGACCCCAGTGTATGTAGCTACACATAGTTATTTATATATATTTAATTTTGTAAGTGTCTCTGTTTAAATATACATAAATGTTTACTTTTTATTGGCAATGCTAAGGCTCCTCTGTAGTCCTCTGAAGCACACAGGAAAAGGCAGATAGAGATAAGACTGAGAAGACCAAAGAAATGAGAAATCTCTCAAGAGAATAAAAATTGTACAATTTAGCTTAACTCTTTATTTACTTCAATGTTCTGGATACTTGGGTAGAAAAGATCTTATTTTAGAATTTATTTGAAGGTGGCAAGAACAAAGGAGTTGCAGGAGAGGCTGCTTCATGCAGGGCAGGTGATGTGGGGAACGTGGGAGAGGGAAGGAGCCAGGCAGGACAGGGCTGGAGATGAGGGCAGGGCTGGGGCAGGTCAGGCTGCCTCAGGGAACTCTTCTACATGTTCATCCTTTTCCTTAGAAAAGAGGGATGCCCAGGAGGAATACCTAGGACCCTGAATGATTGCAATTATTTTTGAAAGTTGCCTGGGGCTCTTCAATGTCATAGATTCAAAATAAAAGGTCTTTGGTTGTAGGAATAATGTGCCTTGCCCTCCTGGTATTCAGAGATAAAGCAAGTTGTGAGTTACTTATTAAGGATTCTTGGCTGAAATATGTATAGCCCAAATTTAATAGCTGCATTAGGTATTTTTTAGACTGGGAAAATATTCGTTATTATTTTGAATTATCCTTTTGTAATTATGTAATTGTTGGGCAGTTGTGATTTGGGAGGAAGCAATGCAGGTCCAAGGCTCTGAGCAGAAGAGAGGAGTGAAGCACTCGTGTCATGAAGAGCCAACATCCCTTTGTGCAGCCTCTTTTCTGGCTGGGCTGACTCATCCTCCCTCTGCTACCAGGACTGAAAGGTCAACTACAGCTCCACAAAACACAGGAAAACAAATACTATTTAAAGTGAAAGGACAGCCAACTTCTGCACCAGAGCTAAGGCAAGCACTGAACCTGGGTATTAAAAACCACAGTAACTGTCCAGCTGCAGTGCAGGACAGAGACCTTCCTGCAGCATTGAAACCCCACCTGTGCAGGTTACAGAAGGGGCTCAGATTCTGACCAGGATTTTGAAGGCAGTCTGTGAAGGCTGAGCAACCTATTCCTGCTGTATTTAAGGGAAATTTGGGAAACCTGATTCCCACAGTCCTTCTGGGAATCCCCACCCTGGTGGTATCAATTCCCACTGCTGGGACTCCAGACTCTTCAGGAGGCAGAGCAAGAGCAGGGGGTAGGACTGAAGGAGAACAGCAGAAGGCCCTGGAGGTGTCCAAGGAAGGACTGGACATGGCACTCAGTGCTCTGGTCTGTTTTTACAAGGTGGTATTCAGTCACAGGTTGGACTTGATCATCTCAGAGGTCTTTTCCAACCTTAATGATTCTGTGATTCTGTGAGCTGCAGTAACAGGCAGGCTCATGATCACCTGGGATCCTGGAGCTTTGCTGTGTCTTCCAGCTCCTTACAGAATTCCCCTGAAGTTCCCTCACTAAATGATCAGTGCTTTGATCAAACCTGTCTGGAATCACGTAGGTTTTGGTGAGTTTATAGTGAGATTCCCCCTAGCAATGCTCTTAATAAAGAACTGGCGACCCTTGTCCTTGTAGGACCGAGGTGTGGCAGGCAGTTTTCTCTCCTGGATACCAATAATTGTTGTATTGATCTTAAAATCCCCACATGGAACATGCAAGGTGCTGATCAGCCACAGCCTCAGGTGTGCAATTGCTGCTGTGCTCTGTGGTGTCCTGAGAGCTCAAGGTCACACTCAGATCTTCTGTAACTTCACCCCATTCCAAATCTTTCACTGCAGCTCCTTTAACCACCCAAAGCAGCAAATACATATTAGTGCTTAAAAGCTAAGTGGCAGGGAGCACATATGTGTGGCTATTTTTCATGTCTCTTTAAATGTTGATAACTTTTATTATGCTAAAAAGGCTTAAGATTGACTTACAAAGGACTTATGCAAATACAGCTTTAGGGTGGCAGCTGTAATTTGCATAAAACTTTACTATGAGGCAAGCTCTGAGATCAATTACTGTAAATCAGCACTGTCTGTTCATTTCCAAATAAGAACAGGCATTGCTGCAGAATTTCAGTAGATGAGACAGCTTTTCTTCCTAGAGAGCTGTAACTTTTTTCAGGATCTTTGTGATAATCGACCTGTAGAGTTTAAATAACTCCTTTTTAACAACTCCAGCGTCACTCCACACTTTATTCTTGAGGCAGTTGGTGAGAAATCTCGATTGCTTACTGAATTACTCCCTGTCTTTTTTTCTGTCTTTCGCCACTCCCACTATGCAGACTGGAGCACAGAAGTGTTAAGAGAAATGCCCCAAATCCCACCATTAATGTTGAGTATCAGATAAAAATCTTCAACTACTGCCCTAGACAGCATTTCAGACTCAGAAGAGCAAGCAGAAGGAGGTGGCAGCAGCATGTGAAATACTTAACTCTTCTCAGGCTGCATCACAATTCCAGCTCTTTGCATCACTAATTCTGGTTTGCTCTTGATTGCCCTTTAAAATAAAACAACTGTAAGTCCATGCTCCTGTGTCCATCTGTACATAGGCATGAAGCTGTTTTCCCTGCTGAGGGTTTACATCACCCTTCTTCTTGTGTCCCCCTCCACTTCTTGACTGCTCTTCTGCTTCTGGAAATCTGAATACAGGCAAAAGGGGGGTTTTCTCTCAAGGCTTTGGCTTCCTTTCCTTCTGCACCTTCCTTCCTTCTGCACCTTCCTTCCTCCTTTCCTTTTCCTTTCCTTTTCGTTTCCTTTTCCTTTCCTTTTCCTTTCCTTTTCCTTTCCTTTCCTTTTCCTTTCCTTTCCTCTCCTCGAACTCTCCTTTCCCTCCCTTTTTCTTTTCTTGCCTGCCTTCCTTCCTTCCTTTCCCTCCCTTCCTCCCTGTTTGTAATTGGCTTCCTACCTGAGAACTTTCCTCTTCCACTTTCCTCTTCCCTGTCTCACACTGTGATGCTGACAGGACCTGCTGCTTTCCCTGCATGTGCCAGGCGGGTGCTGCTGTGGGCACACACTGTCCTCACTGCCCTGCTGCTGGTTTGTCCCCTGTTTTCTTCAACTCTCTCTCATCTTCCTCTGTGCAGCTGTTCATAAGGTCTGAGGGTGAAAACCAATCTGTGTCTCCTTGTTACCTGGCAGCATCAACCTGTGAGGAGGATGTTCTAAAGCCCAGAGATAGCTCTCCTCCACAAGCACCTTTTGATGGGCTAAAACCTACTCCCTGGGCTCCTCTGATGGTGGTTCCCATCTTTCCTGCCCTCCTGGGCTGTTTCAGTTTTACTGGAAGGACACCACCTCCAGCCACTCCATGCCAGCTGGACTGTGGGAGTCTTGGCACCCTTCACTTTTCTCCCTTCCCCAGCTTTCTTGTGAGCAGGCTGATAAATCTAATGAGCTATTTAAGCAGTAAGAATACTAATGATCTTCCTTTAGCAAGTAGTTAGCAGAGCAGTGTTGATTATCCCTGGTGCCAAGTATCAGGGCAGGCAGATCAGCATTTCATTAGGGGCAAGGCAAGAAAAACTGTAGTAAATGCAGCAATTAAGATACTTTTTAATGGAAGTTATAACTGGAGGTGCAGATTTCACAGCATCTTGGCCCAGTTTGAAACAACCTTTTTGTTGATTTGGTTTGAAGGTGTTTACCTAATCAAGTATATCCGGACAGACAGTAGCTCTATGTGTAAAGACTTGCCTGCCTGAGAAAGCAGAATTCATATATTATGGTTTAAAAATCATATTTTATAGTATAAAGTGCTATGGCTACTTCAGAGTAGGACATGCTTACTCTGGAAGAACACTTTTCCAGTTTAGTTTGCTAGACTGAAACAGGGCACAGCCCAGTGGGAGTCAAATCCACTTCTGCCTGACTTAAAAACAGGGTATTGCAATAAAGTGGCTTATTGGGATGTGATGCTGCAGTCTGGGTGTTCTGTCCCTGTGTGACCCATGCAGCCATTCCTCAAATATGGCCCATTAGGTGCTTGCTGGTGGTTATACAGTCCTGTGTCTCCTGCCAAAGAGAAGAACTTGAGGTCAAAAAGGTGGTAATATCCTGTAACAAAAATGTGCAGAATACTCTCCTGGCATCACTCTGTTTCATCAGGAGATATTCCACTGCTCGTGTGGGGTTGAGGATGGAACAGAGGTCTCTGTCTTGTTGCCTTTTGCAGCATGTTCTAATATAGCATACATAAGTGTGTATAAGCAGCATCTCCCATCACCTGATAGAGTTGGTAGATGAAATGTGATACACATTTATGGTTTTTATTGTTCTTTTTTACCAAGTCCCAGCTGCTTGACAGATGTGGGGTAACCTGGTGGCATCACACCTGTAGAGATCTTTCCCCACGTTCATGCTTGTGTATGACCCACACTGTGGTGGGTAAAATGGAACTTGGCCTTGCTAGACTGAACATCCACTCTGCTTGCCAGGGAGGTAATGTGAGGATGAGAACCTCCAGCCCCTCCTCCTTACTACCTGTTTCTTCAAGCAGTAACTTTAAATTGAGGATTTCTCTGGTCCTAATTAAAAGCCCTTTTCATTGTGCACTGAAAGGCCAAATCTTTGACATAGCTGTCAGTTGGAAAATAAGAGAATTAACCACCTGGAGACCAGTCCTCGTGGGATTGATCTCCTCATTGCAACGAGCTAACAAGCTTCCCACTTCTGATGACTCAGGAACAGATAAGATTTAAGTCTGCCCATAAAATACCAAATGACTTCCCATCTCTAAAATGCTCTGTGCCAAGGGTTCACAGCCTGCTTTGGTGTTTTTTCAGAGTTCTGTGCATCTGTCATGTTCATGACTTTGTTAGATGTACAGGTTCTCAGTATTTTTGATAAATGTTTAATGTAGGTGAAAGTATCACCCAGAAATCCAAAGCAGGTCATTGTTGCACTCAAGTATTTTAAGCTCTGTCTCATCTGCCCTGTCACTCCTCTGTGCACTGAAAACCTCCTTAAATAAATGTTTTCTTCCTCTGAGCTGCCAAGGATTCTGCACACTCCCAAGAGGGGCAGTTTTCATGGTGCTGAGCACCTTTCAGAATGTGTCCAGATTCCCTTCAACACAAGGAATCACTTCTCTTTCATGGGATATACAGACAGGAAAGGGGCCTGTGCTTCCAGGAGAGGTGGGGATGGGAATGCTGCTAAAGGTCCTGTGCCACAGACCTGTTTCTGCTTGGGAATGAGCACCCCCATCCCTACATGTTCACATACCTGGGCCCTGTCACGGGAGTTCCTTCACATTCCCTGTGGTATGAGGCACCTCTCTCTAGGATCAGAGAAAGTCCAGTCTTAACTCAGAGAAAGTCCCTGGGCATACAAGACTGGAGAGAAAGGCAGTTAATGACTTGAGGAAAAAAGACTTTGAACCCTCTCCAGGGCAAGTGAGGTGCATATTGCTCTGATGTACCAATTCCACATCCTGGCATAGCAAGCAGCATCCCTATGGAGCATCTTAATTTACTGTAGCCTTTTTCAAGGCAGCACCGTGTATTTAATGCAGCCTAGTCATGCTGGGAGGGGGAAAATATCTTTAAGAAAACAGGTTTATTCCTCTTATTATAAAGTGTTCCTTAAGCCATTTACCATAATGTAAATGCTTTTGCTCCCCAACCTCCCCCAGGCCCAGCAAATTGTTTACTTTGTAATATCCTTCATTTTTGCTTTCTCAGGTTCATTTGCATTCATATTACCATTTTTTTAGAAAATTAAAGAAACCTTCCACATTCACACTGACTTCAGAGTGGGTGGATCCCAAACCATTGTGGGGTTACAGGGCATACTGTGTTAAGGAACCGTACTGAAGTGGTCAGCCAGGGAGAACCTGGCTTGTATCAAACTGGTAATCATGAAAATCAGGTATTTGTGCCAGAAATACCCTTTTATGTAACAGGATTTGTGCCCAAGTGGCAGCGTCAGAAATTTAGAAAAGCCAGCTGCAAAGGAATTGAGATACTCACTCAGCAACGAGAGAGAGGAAATGAAACAGTGATTTCAGAGATTTGTTACCATTGCACTGTGTAATTAATAAATCAGGTAATTTACCTGCCTGGACTGTTGAGGAGAGACAGAACATGGAATCCAGATGCTTTCCTTGGGCTTCAGCCCCCCCTTGGCATCTACCATGGCCTGTCCCCTGTTCCAATGCGCACACCACATACTTCTCAAGAAAGTGAAGTTTCCCTTTGTTGCTGGATTGTCCCCTGCACTCAAATGGGGACACAGTTGGGGATTTGGGGTTGGGATCGTGCCCATGGCAGCTGCAATGTTGGTTCTCTGGAAAGCCAGAGCTGTCTCCAGCTGGATTCCAGCCAAGTGGCTGCCACCAGCCGAGCACACGCTGTCCGTGTTCTGCTGTAGAAATGCCTCGAGCTGAGGTTAATTTAGCAAAGTCATTCCTCTTGTTCTGAGCTGTGTGCTGCACAGTGAGGGAGGAGATGGGAACTTTCACCATTAGGTTGGTATCAAAGACTTGTGATTAGACTGCAGAGCAGCAACGGGACTTCCTTCTGGATTTTCCACCCCCACATTCTGCATACATGTTTTGAAGCTTTTTGCCACCTCCCAGCTGGAGGAACAAAGGAAGGAATCCCACACATGACTCCGTGCTGCAGAGCTGGCACCAGCCAAGCATAGCCCCCGCAGTTTGTTACTCATGTTAGAAAGACACCAAAAATTATGCTTGATTTGGTCTTGCCAAATCACAGTTGGCCAGCTCAGGATGCTGTCATTGCAAGGAGTCTGCAAAGCCCAAAATGTGCAGTACAGAGAGGACCATTTGGCAAACAGTGTGTCATTCTTGGAGCCTGGGTCTGTATTTATGTCCTGTGTCCTCTTGAGAGGAGATGCCAAAGTTCCAGCCTTAGCAGGTGGTTTGTAACCGAATGGAAGAAAACCACAGAGAACGGTGACAGTTAACAGGAAAAACATATTTATGGACCCTGATAAAATTCTAGAGTAAAGAGATGAAGACACTGGGGAGGGAATTATATGGAACTTGGATGAGGAAGCCAGCAGGCTTGGTGGAAAGAATTGTACTTTGAAATGGAGGAAAAGCATTTTTTTTCTAAACTCTGCATTTACAGAATGTGTTTGGTTAAAAATGAAAAATACAGCAGATTTAATAATAACATGATTTGTTGCTATGAAAGGTCAACACAATGTGTTAGAAGGGAAGGTGTGGGACAAACTGCATTGGGAGATTTATTTGTTGGAGACTTTACACTTTCAAAGGTGAATTTTAGCCTAGAATGTCATGTCATCCATGGAGAAAGCAATCAGGAGCTCATGCAGGGCTTTTCATCCTCTGCAGCTGACTTATCATGTCAGTTTGTCAGGTGATTTATTGTCTGGTTCTTTTAGAGAATAATTGTATCCATTCCCAAAAATGAAAAGTGGTTTAGAATGTCTAGATTTCTGTTTTAGAATATCCTCAATTCTGGCTATTGCAGCCTGACAGGGACGTTGAATCGATGCCAAATTCTGGCTCATAATGAAGAGTAAGGAAAATGTTTGGAATTAAGGTGTCTGGATACAAAAGGGAATTAATGACCAGCTGATGTCCCTGCCTCCTGAGTGCAGAGTACATTCTGCTGCTTTCCTGTAGGTGCATTCTTTTCACATTCAAGTCTTGTTGCTGTTTTTTAATAAATCTCTCAGACTAATCGTCACTTTATTTGTCTTCAGTCTCATATGAGAATTGTTAGTAACACTCTTGTTTTTCTTCATGTGTTTTACACTGTGAATAAAGTTTTTTTGAGAGGAGTAGAACTCTTCTATATCCCAAGCCCTGAAATTTTCTCCTCATCCTTTCTAGGGCAGGGAATGAAACAGAGAAATCAGGCTAAAACTCTTCAATTCTTTCTGTAGTTACACTCTTCCACTGTTAATTCACTCCCCCTTATTTGAGAGGGCTCCATTCTGTAGGACAATCCTCAGCTCCAGCATGTGCAGTGTCACCTCCAGCACTGAGCTGACAGCTCCTCCTTTCCATCCCTCCACAGGAGCCAGGCTGAGCAGTGAGAGGGGCACAAACACACTGAGATCCCCAGTGCCACAGAGTCTCCCTGCTGAAACACACCCAGTGACCTGTTCTTTTGAGTCCCCATGAGCATCATCCTTCTGGAATCTTCTGTTGTGCTTGGCTCTACTGAGACATCTCCTCAAATTTACCTTCCAGGTCTCTGCAGAGTGGGAATTGGTGATTTCTCCTGCATGGGACAGTTCTTCTTTTCACTGTCAAGATTTAAGCCTTGAATGTCAGAACTTGCTTGTAGGTTGTGTTTGACTCCAACTTGTCCATTACCAGTAATGTGGCAGTTTAGAAGTTGCTGCACAAGCTTTGACTATTTCTGGAGCTGATTTGCGTGCATGCACAGCAGTAGGATTTTATGTTGCAAATTCCCTGCAGTCTTTTGGTATAAACTAGTGCTTCTCCCCCAACAAAAGGTCATGGATAAAAACAGAACTGGACATTTAAATACCCAATGCCTTGAAACTCACCCCAACCGCTGCTACCTCTCTGTTGGATTTATGGAGAGTAAAGTTGTTTGTTGGGCAGTAAATATTAAAATGTGGTAGTTTTAGCTACAGACATGCATTACATTTTACTGAGTTCTAGCAAAAGCTTTTTATAACAAACTAAGTAGTGCTGTTGTGTGCCTCTGCTCCTTTGTATAGGTGCAAATAATTTGTGTTTACTTTCATGTAATGCTTTTTGATTGTCAGAAGGTGCAGATTCCCTTAATCCATAAATTTGGTGGTGTGCAGTGCAAGCACAGCCCTGTATCTGAGCCTGTATCAGAGCCATGTCTTGCACACAATTCCACTTCAAGCTTGGGAGACTGGAAGAAGGAATGACCCCCATACCTCAGACATGGGCATAAACCCCCCCCCCCCACGTTCAAGTTTTGTTTCCCCAAATCAGATAGAATCTCTGGGGTTTTTTTGTTCTTTGGAAAACATTTTCCCCCTTCCCACTCAGTACATAGAAGTGGAATTTAATACCTCCCTTTGCTGAAAGGTAAGTCAGGTGTGGGAGTAAGCAGGACTTGATAGAAATTACAGAAGATTGATCACTCCCTCACCCACTGAGCAACACCAGCATGGCCCTGCTGGCTTCCCAGGGTTTTTGGGCAGTACAGCAAGGTCAGACACCCACAGATACTGTCACTGACGCAGTCTGGGAGAACATGGAAAGGGCTGTGGGAATAATATTGGATCAGGCCAGAAAAATGACAGTGAGAGGAGAACCCCTGCCAAGCCTCAGAGCATAAATTGCCCAGGCTTCTGTGTGGAAGGCTGAAGGGTGCTAGGGACATTCAGCTTCTTATGCACATACTGTTCCATTTTAAACCTCACACATGTTTGGTGGGTGGTTGTCTCAGAAATCGTGTTCCCTTCACTATTATCGTGTCTCTTTTTCATCTAAGTGACTCATTTTTTTGCCCCTCTCTCTTAGATCTCTGACCTGATACGACAAAGCACAAAGGAGTCCCCAGTCTGGGAGTTCCTCAGCCTGGGTTATGCGCTCATGCTCTGCCCGTTTGTCGTTGTCCTGGGAGGGATGTTCTTCCTGGCCACAGCCCTCTTCTTCCTCAGTGACCGAGCTAAAGCTGAACAACAGTGAGTAGCCTGGCCATTGTGAATGGGGGGGCATTCCCCAAACCACAGCCTGTTTGCACTCTTGAACATTTTGCTTGTACTCTTCCCCTGGCTTTGGCCCTTCCAGGTAAAGGATGTTGGGTTGTGTGTTAAGAACCTGGGCTCAGCAGAGTGCATGAGGCTGCACGAAGCACAGGGGCTTGGGTCATGCTGGCTGGGCATCCTTTACACGCTTCTGCTCTGGTGGATCTCAGTTGTTGGCCACATGGCTCAGAGGAGAGCACAGGCCCCTTACACCTTTGCCTGAGCATGTCACAGCCCAGGCTGTCTGTGGTGAGGGGCTGTTGTGTGCTGGAAGCAGTGGAGTGTGAGGTGAGGAGCAGGAGGTGCTGCCCAGAGCTTGGTGGTCAAGGCTGCACCCACCCACCTCCATCCCCAGAGCCCCACTGACCACCTCTGGCCGTCAAGAACATGAGGCAAGGAGGAAGCAAGCTGTATGTGGGAACATGTGCGCTCAAGGGTTGCTATGATAAAGAGTCTTTCCCAGTCCCTTCTTGCAGCTTTGTGAAAAAAAAGCTACTGTTTTTCAGTAAAGAAACCGATTCGGATCATCTCACGGTTGGCAACTACAGTAATTCAGAAGACGCTTCCACATGACATACAAACTTCTGGGGTTAGTCTCTTTCTCATAATTGTTGAAAAATAAGAGTTACTATGTGTAATGCCATGCTGAATATGTGGGTAGGTGACTAATCTGGTGTTGACTGTAAGTTGCCTTTGCTTTTTCCCCACTGGAGAATGGGAGCCTTGATGTTCCTTAAGGAGAAGGACCCTGGAGTATCACTCTAGGTGTAGTACACATAGAAAGAAAATTAGGTGTTTGGAGTTGACATAAGTGTGTGAACACAGTTTTGGTGATACTTCCTGGCTCACACTGTCTTATCAGATGGATGAAAGAGTTTTGGAAGCAGTGCTACAGATGGTGCTGTTGCCCTGTAAGTGCAGTTCCAGCTTCCTTTTACTAGCATACATAAATACCAAAGAAAGGAGAAGTTCCTGTATAATAAGACGTTTAAACATTGTGGAAAAATAAGACCTCATGTCATAAGGATGGGAAGTCCTACAGAGTTGAACTTCAGTGTGGCTTTGGGGATGTGACGTGTGTGCCTGGTTTGTTATCTGCATAGAAGGGCCTTAAATGGCAGGAAGGGAAGTTGGAGATTAGATGCTACGAAGGACTTTCTAAAAGAAAAAAGAGGTAAATCCTACAGCAGCTTTTTTGGGAAGAGATGAAAGCTGTTCTTGCTTCTGATGACCTCCCCATCATGGCGCGAGGCAGGAACCTGGGATCTGCTCTCCAGCTTATGTTCTCTCTCCAGCTTATGGATCTGCTCTCCAGCCCGATTTTGTGCTTGTGCTGTGCTTGTGCACATAAGCTGTACATGCCAGTCCAGGTAATGACCATCTGGAGACATGGCAAAGTGAACATAAGTTGCTGGGTGCTCAGGGTGGCTTTTTTGTTGCAAGGAGTGGAAAGTCCTACTTGGTGTCCGTGCAGCAGATGAAACCCCCTCTGCAGCATTTTGCCTTGCTCAGGGTGCTCAACTCATAATAGGAAAGCTTCAGGGTTTGTGTTTCATGTGTTCAGAGAGGAGAGTGCTTGTTCCACTTCTAACTGAGGTGATTTGTGTCCCTTTGCATCACACGTGCTGCCAGTGTGGCATGATAGCCCCTCAGGTGGTCAAGGAGGGGCTCTCAGGATTCAGATAGTGATGAGTTCCAGGTCACTCCCAGTTTTTCAGCATGTCAAGCCCACAGGGACCTTTATGCTGAGCAGGGCACTGTGGTTTCCAGCTATACTCAGCTCCAGTGAAGATTTCAAGGAAGAGGGTTTTGGTTCACTCAGGAGATACCATAGTTCACAGGCTTGTCAGCAGCTGGGTGACTCTGCTTGGCTGCCAGCACTGGTGTGTCTTATACAGCTGTTTTGCCAAAGCCTGAGCTTTTGCAGCAGTGTTAATTTGGGAGGGAGATGCCATCCACACCTCTAATTGCTCCTGCACAAAAAGGATTATTCCTCTGTTGCTTTCTACCCTTAGCAGCTTTGGTTGTACTCCATCCACGTCCAGAGCAACTACATCCCAAACAGCCACTGTTCCATTCTTAGAAGAAAAACATTCAGGTGTCAAACCTGGTTTTGTCCCTCTTTCTCTTTTAGCATCAATCCCTTTCCTGACTCACATTTGTTTCTGAATTTTACATTAGTCAGTCACAGATATTTTGTGTTGCAAACTGGGGAGGACAATTGTCATAAATAGTGGTTAACAAAATCATTTCTCTCAAGTGACTGCTAGAAAGGGTTCTCTTTCTGGGATGTGCCCACTCCTATGTTAAAAATACCCTGGCATCCTGCAGTGAGATTCCTGGAGTGCAGCTTCACTCAAGTTACTGAGAATTGAGAGTGAAGTAAGAGAAGTGAGGCTGGAGACTGTGGAAGGACCCATGTGCAGCAGGGTCTGCACTGTCAACCAGGCCCTGCCTGCCCCCACCAGCAGCTTCAGTGGCTTCTCAGGATTTATGGGGCAGGATTTATTTGTTAGTATCTCCGTGCTTGCCTGTGAGAGGAAAGGCAGTGGAGCATTTTGCTATTAGCAGATAAAAACTCCACGCTGGACCCCAGATCCACTGTCTAGCTCCCACCTGTCACACCATATGCACTTGGCATCACACACCTTTGGCAGAGGCTGTTTTCTGCCCAGCCAGTCCTCCCCTCCATCCTACCTCTTACTTGCTGGGTACAGAGGAGTTTCTATTTCAGGATGCCTTGTTTTCCCTCTGCAGTCAGTCCTGATGCTCAGACAACAGGAGTTGGAAACGGGCTTTGCCAAAAGAAATCAATTAACCTGCGGGAATCACGAGCGCCGGTGTCACGCAGCAGAGATTAAACCCATCCATCACTGCCGGGGTCAGGGCACAGGGCAGCTGTCCCCCACCCCTCCAGTGAACTCATACAGAAGCAGAGAAGTGGAACACTGCTCTCACAGCCTATGGAAGCTGAGCTGTCCCTGCTTTAGTTTCCACACTTCTGCAAAATGTAGCTCAGAGATTCATTGCTGGGATTTCTGTGTTTGTTTGTTTCTTTGTGTGATCGTCTCTGGGTATTTGCTTTGAAATAAGTTCTTCTTCCAGGCAGAGTAGATAACAGGATAGCAACTCTTTCCTGTAAAGCTTCCTCCAGTTTCCACCATGCTTCCTTTCAAAAAAAGAATTTCCAGGCTTTCACACTACTTTTATCATTGCCATAATTCCTGGCATATTTTGTACATTTTAGCACAGGAATTCCAGTAAACAAGGCTACTCATGAGGCACTAATGAAAAAAAATCTATCACAATTTTCTTTTTCAACACTATTCTTCTATTACCATTTTCATGCTGCTTCAGAAGTCTGAAAGCTTAAAGATGCTTTTAGAAAATGTAGTGCTAGCAGAGAACAGGATAGAGTACATCACTCTGTGCTGATAATCCAATCATTCTGGGGACTAGTTCTATAACACTAATTTAATCCCACCATTCCAAAGTGATAAGAGAGAGAAAACAGTTAAGAATGGGTTCTGTAAGAGGTCCTAGGCACTAGTAATGATAAATACTTCAATTGATTTTTAAACCACTCAACTACAATTCCTTCTGTGATATCACTTGACTGTGGTGTTTTCTTTCCTGCACCTCTGCAGAAGAGGATTAAAGCAGTTGTATTTTATTTCCAAACATCAGCAATCTGAACTGTAATTCTCTTACGTGCTTGAGGAATATTGGTGAGACCTAAGCTAGATGTTAGACTCTCTGGAAGACAGTACAGTCTTGGCAGAGCAGAGCCCTTTGAAGTGGATCAGAAATCTGATAATTGCACTTCTATCCTCAAGCTCCATCACAGGTACCTGTGCAACCCTGCCAAAGAGCCATTTCCAAGGCTGGGAGCAGTCCAGGTTCTTCAATCAGTGGCAGTAAAAGCTCAGCACTGCTGAGAGTTGTGTCTGTGGTTTGTGTTCCTCCCCTTTCTCACAGTGCAGAGAACTGGGACAAACAAAGCTTCACTCTGGATGGCTGCAGGAGAAAAGCCTACCTACATTTGGTACTTGCTAGAAGCTCCACCAATAATTAGGAAAAATGTGCTTTTTTTTATTATGGAAAGTGATTCCAAAAAGTCCTTTTCCTAAGCTATGGCAACTTTTGTGTACCTAGGACATGAATCACCATAATTAGTGTGTATCAGGATCCTTTCCTGGGCAGTGAGTGCAGTGGTCCTGCAGCCCTGTCTCCACTCCCAGCTGCTGCTGAGGGAAAACTAAATTCACCTGGATTCTTCCTGAAAAACTACCCTGTGCAGGTGTGGGATATTCTACTCCTCAAAGGATTTTTCTGTTTTAACTTGTTTGGGTTTTTTTAACTTAATCCCTGGTTTTACACCTGGAAACATTAGATTTTCTGGGGTTTTTTCTAGAGATATGAAAAGATGCTTAGAATGGGTGTCTGAATTGTATAATGGCTCAGTCCCACTCTGCATGATAGAGGCTGGATATTTTCACCAAGCATACAGCAATGCAGCTCAGGCAGCAGGATGCAACTGCAGTATGGATCCCTGGTTCAGCCAGAACAGGAATAAACAGCTGCACCTATGCAGCTGCTCAGAACAAAAGAATTTAAGTCTTTAACCAGTGACCACTCAGCACTTGAGAGCCTGCAAGCCTGAATCATTCCCCCCTTTGTTTGCATAATAAGAATCAGGTTATTTAAACAACTCAAGCAGGTATTTCTTTTCTCCTAGAAAGGAAATTAAACATTTAATAAGAAAAAAATTTTACTCTTAACCACTTTGATCACAGATGTGGAAGCTCTTGCTGTGTAAAAGTGCTGGTGGGCATTTAATTTCAAAAGTGGTGTGTACAAACACTAGGAAAAAAATACTGTTTACAGAGGAGTTAGCAAAGTCCACAAAAAGAACCATCCCTTGTCCAGACACTTCTGCTGTCTTAAATATGGCACATCTTCAAATTGCATTACAGGAAAAATGAGAATAATCCATTTTCAGGCTCTTTTTTCTGCCTCATATCAGGCTTATTTTTAACCTTTTGCAGAACTGGATATAAAATTATCTCCCAGTTCTCCTATTGCAGCAATTCAAAAGCATCTGACCTTATTTTTGCTTTGCAGATTCTATTATGTGGGTCAGGGGAAAGACTCACAGAGTTGTCAACCCTCCCTTTCTCTCATTTTTCTGTGGCAGCAGTTGGAGGCAAAAGGACCCCCCAGGTGACCTGATGTTGTTGCCAGCCAAGCCCAGAGTCCCCTCCATTAACCATTCCCCAGGTATTAAAGTGGCAGCTGACTGATGCTGACTGTGCTCCATTCTGGTAGTTTGCATTGGCAGAAAGAACATTCCTTCTCTGAAATAGCTGGAGCTGTATCACAGGGCGTTTTCAGAGGCTGGACACTTATTTTAGAGAGATGTTTCAGTGCTGCTTTGAGGCAGAGTTTGGATTTGCAAGTGGATTTTAACAACTCCCAAAAAGGGATATTTGAGAACAGTTTGCTCACTGCTGATATACTCAATTGCTTATGGGGAGGAATATCATTGCTTCATTTGTTTTGACTTTACAAAAGAACAATAATTAAACATTTCCTACAGAGATAGAAACTCGCAATGCTTTTTTAGCCCAGATGAGATATCCTTGGCCTTTAAAGCCACATGAATTTACAGCAAAAAGCCCAGATTAAGATGCAGAGGAACTGTGGTGATGGAAGCAGAGAGGCAAGGAGTGAGTATCTGAGATAAAACCTCACAGACTGCAGATGGAACAAGATTAGACTCTTAGATGGTTTATATGGAATCTGTGTTAAGAATACGAAGGGCAGACATGGTGAAAATGTAAGTAGTTCTATTATTGGTTGAAAAAGGTCCTTGTAGAACTGTTGGTTTTCTTACCTGTTTACTGGCTATGTTTGTAACTCCATAAACAGAGTTAGCAAGACGAAGAATATAACAACTTGGAACTTGAATTTTAAATGCTTTTGCTACTGCAGTTGGGAGCCACTGGTGTCATGCAGATGGAAAATAGTCTCATCTAGAACAATTGCTGATGTGTTGTGTCACTATAGTCAGCCTGTGGATTTCTGCAGGTCGGGTAGGGAGGTGTCAAAGGTCAGTGTGGCTGTTCACAGGCAGTTTGAGCTCAGCTGTGGTCCTTACACAGTGTTTAAACCTTTGCTTTAGCCCAGGCAGAAGGACAGGGGAAGCTGGTGCTGGCAGAGCTCTGGGTTCTCCAAAACCTCCAAGGCCAGACTGACCTTCCCAGGTTTATCCCCTGTGCCACAGAGAAAGGAGAACAATATTCCTACACTATTCCTAGCTACTTAGTGCTCTCCCACAGCAAGAATGGAACTTCTCCATGTGTCTTATGCTATAGGAAAGCCAAAGCTCACTTTTCCAAGAGCTCCAGATTAAGAACTACTTGGGAGTCCTCCTGCTGTCTTTGCTACAGACTCCCTGCTGTGAGCCCCAAGAAGTCAGATGTTGTCCCTAAAATGCTCATCAGCTGTAAAACAGGATTGAAGGCACTTTCCCACAATGTACAAGGGCACTGAAATCACATGCTACCAATGGACTCAGCATGTCAATTGGCATTGGCATTGCAAAGGAGAATTCTTGGCGTAGAGGTACTGTGCCATGCAGGTGGAGATTTTAAATTCTCACTGAGACAGATCCTTTGCTAAGGCTGCCCTGGCACAGAGACAAAATCTGATCAGGTCCCACACAGATGACTGGAGCACTGAGCAGAAGGCAGCAGCCTTCCAAGCAAGAAACAATCTCTCACACAAGGAAATGGAAGAAATCATGAAAAATTCAGCCCTACTGTTTCCTGGTGTCAGAGCATTTTGCAAAGGTATTGGCTTTTATGAGCAGCAATGACCTCTCCTTATGCAGCAATCTGCAAAGCAAATATTCTGACTGTGGGTGTGTTAGAGAAATTTACTTGTGGTTGGGTCCTTGACCTGGGCTTTAACCCCAGCAAGTCCCTCACAGCCCCACCAGCACATTGGGGAGAACTGGAAGGGTAAGAGCTGAAAAACTTGTGGGTTGAGTACAGACAGTTTAATAGGGAAAGCAAAAGCTGCACCACAAACAAAGCAAAACAAGCCAAGGAATTCATTCCCCACTTCCCACAGCAGGTGGGTGTTCAGCCATCCCCCAGGAGAGCAGGGCCCCTTCACACTCAAGTTCCATGCAAGGACAAACACCTTCACTCCAAAGATGCTCCCTTTCTCCTTCTTCTCCCCACTTTGTATGCTGAGCACAGCATCATAAGGTGTGGAATATTGGGTTGGGTCCCCTGTCCTGGCTGTATCTCCTCCCAGCTTCCCATGGACACCCAATTCCTCACCAGCGTGGCAGGACAAGGAGCAGAAAAGGCCTTGGCTCTGTGCAAGCCCTGTTCAGGAAAACCAAAAACATCTCTGTATTATCACCCATGTTCAGCACAAATCTGAAACACAACCCCACTCTAGACACTGGGAGGAAAATTCAATTAAATCTACTCCAGCCAAACCCAGCACAGGCTGAATGACATCTTTTAGAGAAACAGGGACAAACTGTTGGAGTATTACCTCCAGTGTTCCAGTAAGGAGTGTCTTAAGTGCTCTGGCTTACTCATTCCCAAAGTTCCTGCCAGACCTCTAAAAGCCACATGGGGATTGCCAGGACTGTTACGTGGAATGAAATGGATGGATGTTTCCTTGAAGCCTCCAAGCCATGTTGGACAGGGCTTGGAGCAACCTGTTCTACTGGAATGTGTCCCTGCTCATGGCAAGGGGTTGGAATGAGATGGTCTTCAAGGTCCCTTCCAACCCAGCCCCTCCCATGGTTCTGTTATTTCCCACACCTGGTAGCTCAGAGGTTCGTGAAAAGAGCTGGAGCATGAGGCAGTTTTTTTGGAGGATAAGAAGTATGTTTTTAATCAAGTGCCATCAGGAAGTTCTACAGGATTTTCTATTTTAAGATTTAATTTGTTCTTGTCTGCTTTTTCTGTCGTGTTTTCTCCCCCTTGCATTTCAATCAAAAGTGGGGCACTCCACTGCCTCTTTTCTCCATTATTTAAATGTGTGTTGTTATACGCATCTTCCATGGCACCAAAAATCCCTCCACCTCAATACTGAGCCCATCAATATCTGCCAGAATTATAGAGAGACAGACTCAGGCACAAAGCTTTGAGACCCACATCTTTACAGACTTCAGGGGTTTGTGTCAGAGTTACCCCCAGAGACTGGTGAGCTCTGGAGCTCATTTCCATCCATGTCCTTGGGACCCTGATTGGTGCTGTTAACTGCTCATCTTCACATCTGTTCTGCTGCAGCTGCCTGGGAAAATAGCAGGAAAGGTTATTGATTTTTCCTTTATGCCAGTTCCCTCCTCAGTAAAGATGTGTGAAAGAGGAAGAAGTAAAGCTGACCCATGTTTCTGCCTCTGGAGACAAATCAGCACCTGGATTAAATGAACAGATGGAAAACACTCACAGTCTGTGCAGCTTTAAGGGGCTGAACCAAATAGAGGGAAAATCATATTTGCTGTACATGATTATCATATTTTGTGTGCTAAACCCACTGACATGCAGGCAGAAAAGGGGATTTGAGCCAATTCATTTCTTCTGTGCAGCTGGAGGAGCCCCTGTCCCCACCAGGGAAGGGCAGCTGTGCCCAGGGCTGTGGGAGGGCTGTGCACAACCAGCTCCTGTGTGAGCCTTGGCATGGAGAGCTGCAGGTGCACAAAGCCCCAGACCCCCTCCCTGGCTGGGAATGAGAGCATGGACAGGCAGCAATCACAGTGAGCTCTATTCCTGCTCCAAAGCAAACTCCTCCTGTGCCAGATTATTGGTTGAATTTTGTTAGGGTTCTCTTAGCATCCTGTTCCTTCAGCAAACTGACCTCAGCTCCATCAACAGCTTATTCCTGCAGGCTGGATAACCGGTCAGATGCTTCAGGAAGCTCAGTGCTTGGACTATTTTTAACTGTGCCATCCTATCCTTGTGCCATTCACTGTGAGCTCGCTAGGCTGATGTATCACTGTTGCTCTCCTTCCCTTTCAGTCACTGTTTCCAGCTGCAGCCTGCTTGGAGTCTGAAGTTCTGCAGGAATTCATGTTATCAATCACATCTTGTCCCAGAATTACTGACTTCACCAGCAAAACAGCTTGAGGTCAGTCAGAGCAGGAGCTGCTCTCTGGGAGCAATCCTTGATTCCACTGTTACTGCTGAAGGTAACAGGTTGTAGTGAGGGTTAATGTTCTGCAGCCTTTTTTGGGGAGGAGATGGAGGCTGTGGCAGCTTGTTCAGCATTCCAGGAGAACTGCTGTGGAGCAGGGAACCAAAGCCATCTCCTTCCAATTGCAGGTGAAAATGGGAACTGTGCTTAGCTACTGCAGGGCAGCAATGGCTAGCCCAGTTACCTGCTGAACTGTTGATCAGCTGTTAATAAAAAATAATAATAAATGCATAATAAAGGGCCTAAAAGGTACACACTTGGAGTGTCCAGCCTGCTGGGTTTGCTCCTCCTAAAGTGTGTGGTGAAAAGGCTGTGCAGGACTGGGACCAGTGTGTTTGCACTCAGGGTGTGGCAGAGTCCAGTTGAGAGATCTCTGGTTTGTTTTGGCTTCTGCAATGAGCAAAATAGTGAAAGAATAGCTGTGGCTTTGATTTATTAGGAGCTGCTCCAGCTCTCCTACTCCATAACTCTTCAATCAGTTATCTGCAGGAATTAGTGATAACAGCAGTATCAGTGCAAGTCCCTTCCTGTGTTGACAGATCAGTTGATAAAATTCGCTCTTACAGCTGAAGTCATACAGGTGTGGAGCTACAAATGACCATCCTTAGCCTCTGTCTTCCTTATGCAATCTCAGGCAGCAACATCAGCTTTGAATGCTGCTGTTTCAGTAGCTGGAATTTCAGACTGCTGCATCTGGCTAGGCTGTTCATCATCCCTGAAGCACAGGTGGAGTTGATGTTGCTCTGATGCCAAATAACACCCTTTAACTGGTTGTATTTGAAAAGAGATTTGTTTTCCATAGATTAAGGCCATAAAGTCTCATTACCTTCCAAGGATGTCCGACCAAGAAGTTTTCATCACCTAAAATTTCAGGTTTCAGTGTGTTTACAAAGCCTTTTGGAGATGTGTTTAACCTCCCAATGCCTGAGGAACTTCAGACAGGAAGAATCTACTAGGGGCTCCATTAGGGACTGGTCCCCCTGTGTCCCCTCCTAAAGCACTGCTTCAAACAAGCACTTGATGGCATATTGCAGTAGAAACACAGAATTCTCTCCACTGAAATTGAGAAGGATCCTTAATCACTGGCAGGAATTGCTGCTAAATCCAGTGGTCCAGCTGCCCCTGTAGCCCCACTATTTCCATCTGCTGAATGAGGTCCAGCTCAAAAACTCAGTTCTAAAAAACTCCTTCTCAATAACTCAAAAACTAAGTTATTATCAGACTAAAAGGGCCTTACCAAAGCACTTTATTGTTGGTTATAAAAATTAAATGATGTTAAGTACAGCAGGCTGGTAAAAACCAGGACATCATTTCCTAATGCGCTTCTCAATTACAAAACCCAGAGTCTGGCTTGTTCAGATAGCAAGAAAACTGGGCTTTGGGGAAGCTGCAGGATACTGAAATACAGGTGGTGTTGAACTTAGGCATGAAACTTGACATTAAGTGGGCTGGCAGCATTCCCAAAAGCTTTCTGTAAGCAGAGCCTCTCTTGAAGCCTTGGGCACAGTAGTGCTGCACACACTGAGATACATCCTCCTTCCTGACATCCTCAGGGACAGTGACACATCCCTGGAGCTCAGCAGGACAGTGGGACACACATCCCACCAGTGTTCCTCACAGTTGGAGCAGACAGAGCTGCAGCTGAGAAGGGAGGTCTGGGTTCTGCCCTTGCTGGCCCAGGGTGGAGCAGAATGTTCTTGCACTGGATGTAGGCAGCAGGAATTCTTTCAAATCCCTGGGACTGCCCAGCAGTGCTGGCTGCACACAACCTGTAATCTCCATTAGCTGCTGGTTTGGAGACCAGCAAGGCTGGAAGGGACAGAGCATTTGGAGAATAATCCTGCCCAGTTCCTGAAATAGAGCATAGCTCTGTAAAAGATCCTAGCCAGTCATCTGTTATCTTAAATTGGCTGTCTTGTCCTCATGCAGGTCTCTAACTGGCCGAGGTGCAGTGAAATTAGATCCATTTTACATAGCATAAATATTTAACAGCTCTAGAGCATGTAGTTTAATATTAAACAGACAGTCTTATAAATACTTCAGAATTACAGATGCTGTCACAGTACATGTAAAAGACTTGATAGGATCTAGGAGAAATATTTAGGTTTGACAGGAGAGGAAGTGATGGAGTTAGAGAGAATCAGCCACATTTTTAACTGCTAGAGGAATCCATAAAACAACACAAAAAAGTTGTACAGTTTCTGTTCTTAAAAGGCAATTTGGGTGAGTTTCCTCCTCCTCCAGAAATAAGACTGGTTCCCACCCTACTCTCTTCAAGGAATGAAAATATTCACAATCCGAAAAAAACCCTGCAGAGAAAACAGAACAATTTAGGAGCCAATGTTCAGTGATCCATTTAGTGTGGGATTATCATTATTAGAAAGGCAAGTGGTACTTAATGAGGGATTTAGATGCTCTAGAGTCTTGTTATTTTAAGCCCATGTACTGCATTTTGCCACGTAAGAGTTCAAAATTTATTATTTGTAGGTTTGCTTTAAAAAAAGGTAAACAAAATCCCACCTGACCCATAAGCTGAGCCCCAGTGCCACTGGTTGTGGCAGTGACCACTGTCTGTATCACACGTGGGACTGAGGAGGCCCTGTCCCACATTTGGGGACTATTTCAGTTCTCCTGCCCACCAGCTTCCTGTGTGATGCCTGAAAGTCATTTCTCTCCCCAGCAGGTTCACAAGTCATGTGCAGTCTAATTTCCCATCAAATCTTCAAAAAGCATTTCAGGGTTAGCCCCTCCAGGCCTCTGTTCCCATCTGTGAGACAGCGATAAAGCAGAGCTTGAGACAAATGTGTTAAAATCAAAGGGTGGTACATTGTATCCTGGAGGAGGCTGAACTGTCACACAAGCAGGAAAGTTGTGTCTGTTTCCAGTGATGTCAGCAATGCAGGTGGCTTCTCCATGCTAAAGTCATGGCAAAATTTACTTTTTCTGTATAGGTGGAATGATGTGGCAAGGGATAGGACTTTCAAATATTATGGCTCATTTAAACCTCGTGAGTTTGAGTGTTCTGTGATAGTTTTGTGACATTCCATAGCTTGCTTCCTACTTTTGAAGTTGGTTATAGCATTCCCAGCTAATTTTCTCTGATGTATTCTGCACAATTCCAGTGTTCAATACAATGTGATTTCCAGTGCAGTGGGGGTTACCAAGAATGGGACTTGTACAAAGAAGCTTGGGTCAGCTCTTCCATCAGAAATATTTCAGTTTATAGCCTGGAAAGGTAGAAAAAGCACAGAGGCTGCTATGCACCTTGGAGACCTGTGGGGATGGTGTGAAGTTAAGAGCTGTGGGCTGAACTAGACCAGTTCCTGGTGCAGAGATTTCTTGGAAAGTGTCCCCTGAGTACTGCTTAGTTTTTATCCTGGAATATGTTTGATTCCATTTCAGGAAAAAAAAAAAAAAAAAGTGAAAAAAACCCCAAAAAAGTGTTCTGCGTCAGGTACGAAGTGTGGTGAAGAACGACAACTAAGTTTTAATGTCGCCAAAGGAGAGTGATATTTCTTGAGAATTTGTCACCTGACAGTGATGCCTTCTGGAGGCTGACATGGAACAGAGACTCGATAGGGCAAAGGATAAAATAGCTATTTATTAAAAGGTCTCAATGGGTACTCTTGGGCCACACAAGGGTCCAGCTGGACGACACCCAAGATGCCCCAAAGTGGTCACAAAATCTGGGTCACAAGGTCTCACATTTTTATAAGTTCTGGTCCATTAGCATATTAGAATTAATTGTCTAACCATAGCTTCAGGTTATGAAGTTCCATCCTCCTTGTTTTTTCCTCTCACTTCACCATTGGTTATGTTCTTGAGCCTGAGTGTTGTCCTTGGTATCAAACTAGAGAAGGAATTGTTTTGTCCATGTACACTGCAAAGAGAGCTTAGTAGCATTTAATATAAAACCTAAAACTACTCACTGAAACAGCACAGAGTCTAAAAAATATAACAGCTAAAACCTAAGGCATCAACAGGGCCTTGGACAGTGGCAGTTCTGTGATGTTCCCTGTGCACCTGTGCGAGGCTTTCACTGGTGCAGGGAGAAGCTGCCTTTGCCCGCAGAGTTACAAAGCACAACTGGGGCAGTTTGGTTCTTAGCTGGAGCTGGCTTTGAGAGACAGGTGTCTGCTAAGGAAGGCAGGAGCCCCCCTGGGAATGGAGAGTATGACCTCTTTCCCTCGGAATTACTGTAACTCTGAAATGACGTGTTTTCAGTCCGAGGTGCGCTGAAAGGAGCAGCAGTTGTGTCCCGGAGTGTGTGTGAATGCAGCAGCAGCAGCAGCAGCAGCGAACAGAGCAGAGCCCCAGCGCCGCCGGCTCTGCGCTGCGCTCACAAGGGCACTGTCCCCTGCCTGCAGTTCCGGGCACCGCCGCCAGGGGCGCTGCTGGCTCCCGGCGGGCAGGGCGGGTGCGGGGATTCCCCCGCGGCTGCAGGGGGCGCTGTGGCGCGGGCCCCGCACGGCAATGGCGGCCGGGCCGAACGGCGGAGCGGGGCTGCAGCGGGAACCGCGGGGCGGCGGCTGCAACGGCGGGGCGGGCTCGCCCAGGGCGGCGGGCCAGAGCCGGCCGACACTCGGCAGCTGCAGCTGCGTGCTGTCTCGGCAGGCAGGAGTGTGGGGTGCAGTGTAGCACGGCCCTGGGGCGGCAGCAGAGGCGCGGCGGGGGCCGGGCAGCAGCAGCCCCGCTCCCGAACAGGGCCGGGAGAGGCTCCTGAGAGGGGGAAAGGCTCGGGGATCCCGGGGGTTCCCCGGAGGCACCCCAGCAGATGGTGAAAGTCCTTTTTTTAGTGAGGTGTCAATAAGATCCCCGTTCAGTGGCTGCTCTCACAAGCAAAGGCTCACCATGGCAGAAGCAGCAGGACCGAGCTGTGCTCCGGCGGTGGCAGCGAATTCCCTCCCCCAAACAGCAGCTCCGAAGCCCAGAGCAAGAGAGCCAGCAGCTGCTCCAGCCCCTTTTTTTTTCCCCCAGCCCAGTTCTTATGGTATCTCTGCCCTTCCCAGAGAAACCCCCAGGGGAAAAGAGAGAGAGCAACCAGCTGGACCGCTCCCCTGGGCTGTGGCCGCTTCTTTCGGCTCTCTCAAGTACCCGGGCGTTATTGTCTCCTAGCAACACATTTAGGAGAAAATTCTTCTAGAGAAAGAAACAAAAAGAAAAGTCCTAAACCCCAACACCGGCACAGCCGGGCTCCACTGGTAGACGGAGACTCTCCCCTTGTGACTCAGATTTATTTATGCTGCTACTGCCCAAGAACAGCCGCAGAGCCCTTGGCTAAAGCGCTCAAACAGCCAGGTCAGGGCAGGTCTGGAGGTGTGGGGGGGGTTTCCCGGTGTTGTAAGAATCCAGGTGTTCCCACTGAGGTAAGTGAGCATCTAAGCTAGAAAGCAGATTCCAGAGGTCTCAGAGTTCGAGGATGACACCTCTGACACTTCACACGGGGGCCCTGCTGTTTGTGTCACTGTCAAAAGCACTCGCTCCTGTCCCTGAGTAACAAGAACAGCATGGGAGGGGACGGGAGAGGAGCTGCTGCTGAGGAAGGTTGGATTTTCCAGGGCATGTGCTGCAAGGAGTAGCAGCAGGTGCAAGGGATGGACTTCATAAGAATATTGCTGCAGTCCCTGGGTCCCACAGAGCAGACAGGAGCTATCCCCTCACTACCCTCATCCCAGGAGCTGCAGGACAGCTCCTGCCTGGTGACACAGCAGTCCCTGTTAGACACAGCCAGACACTGTCCGTCGCCCAGGAGCAGGTGCCTGGAACAACAGCAGGTCTTCAGGGGCTGCAAACTGAAAGACAACTTTTTCTTAATTTAATTTTTATCAGTGATGACTGTTAACATTTGCTGTCAGGCTGAAGGACACCAACAGGCACTGTACAACCTGGTACTGGCTTAGAGAAATAGTAGCTATCTGGTTCCTTTGGGACCTTCCCAAATCCTTGTCAATTAGTGCCAGCAATGTTATTTGGCACATTCCAGCCATTGTCAGCATTGCTGTGAGGCAGCCCTGTGTGACAAGATTTCAGCTTTTCAATGGTACTTTCATAGCATTGTGCAGGACAGTTGTTAATGTCCCACTTCTTTAGACAATGTTAAGTAACCAAAACCTGGATTTGCCAGGCTGGTATCTTATTAGGAATCCATTTCCTTCTAATTGCAGCTCTCTTTTGTTTTCTCTTCACCAGGGTGAATCAGCTTGTGATGCCACCAGCTTCTGTGAAAGTCTGAGACGGTGAGTGCCCCAAACTACCAGCAGGTTTCAAGCTACAGCTCTGCTCCAAACCCTTATCAGCCCATTTCTTTCCTTATGGATTGCAGAGGAGTTTCCTTAGCCAGCTCTGGTTTGCACCTTTGCCACCCTCAGCCCAAAGCAAATCAAGAACAGGGAAACCAGGGGCCAACTCGTGTCCTTGGTGGTATCAAGTTGCTTTCAGAGCCTGGTGCTCTCTTCTTTGAGCAGAAAAGCCCATGTTACCATGTCCCCTTGACCACCAGCAGTGTGACTGCCCCAGGCAAGGACTTAAAACCTTTCAGTGTTCCCAGAACCTCCTGCTGCCCCACTCTGGGTCAAACATGGGCTGCTACCAAACCACCATTTCTGGCATACTCCAAATTTTCTGCAGGAAGTGCTTCCTGGCAGCACCTGACCCTGCATGTTGTTGCTGGACTGTCCCCTCTGTGACCCTCTATCCAGGGTGACACCTTTGAGCCTGAGGGACCATCCCCTTCCTGCTGCCACCCTGTCCCTTGTGTTCCTGCTATCCTTATCACTCCCCCACAGCCACAGAGCTGCTTGGAGCTGCCACAAGTGATAAACACTTCCCAGCATTTTACTGGAGCAAAAATTAATTAAAGCAAGTTTTTAAAGAGGAGATTACTTTCCCATAAATTAGATGCATTGAAAGACTAATCAGAAAATCAGAACTCAATAATTGACACTTCAGAATGGCCTTTTGAGGGAAAAGATTTAATGCATTCTCTAGCACAGCAGATGTGTTATTTCCACAGAGGGGAGTGGATTTGGGCATAGGGCTGCCTGGAGTTTGCAGGCTAAGGGCTGGATGTGTATTCACACAGTATTATTTAACAGTAGCTTTTAGATAAAGTTGGAGGTTTGTTTTTTTTTAAAAAAAACATCAACAAATCTGGGAGGAAATACTTGGTGCTGTTGCTGAAACTTGCCTTATAAACCAGTGACTATCTGTGTCCTGGGAACACCAAGATTTTTTCACTGACTTTCCTCTTTTTTTTGGTCCAGCTTTATACAGGCTGAAGGAAACCAGGGCACCATCATAGGGGCATTTTTCTGTAATGCAGCAGCCACTAATTTTTAAGGTCAGGGGCAATTTCCTGCATAACATGGAGCACAGCCCCTCTCACAGGAAATCCTGCACTGAGAGAACTGGTTATCCCTGCCCCATTATCTAGGAAAGCAGTTGGCTGCTAGATAGGGCAGCACAGTGGTACCTCAGCAGTGAGGAGAGGTGCTGTCAGCTCCTCAAAGCCAGCACAGACCACGAGCAGTGCCGGCTCTGCCTTGGCAGCAGCACACTGAGCTGGGCTCTCCAAGGGACAGCCATTTCTAAAATGACAGTTCAGGGCAGTCCCTCTTCAGTAAACTGAGGGGGTCAAAACCAGTCTGCAGAAACAGAGCCTGTAATGCACTGAGCTGCTTCAGCCCACACCAGGAGCAGCTGTGCCTACACCCCTGCCCTTCAGTACTGCACGGGAGCTACACCTGCCCATCTCCTCCTGGAGCAGCCTGCACCAGGATCACTGTGCCTTTGTTCCCATTCCAGATGGCTTCAGCACATCCCAAGTGCTGCCTCCACCATGGACAGGCTTTGCCAGCCCCCTGCTTGCACAGAGACCAGGAGGCTCTTAGCTGTTCCCCAGCACCCACAGGGGCTGGGCTGCCCCATCACCAAGCTGTACCTGGCACTTCCCCAGTAACCAACTTCTGTTCCCTGTTTGCAGCTGCCAGTGAAGCAATGACTTGTGGACTCCTGCTCCCACCGTACCAGGCTCAATCTGAAAGCCCTTCTGTACTGGATATCAGTGGATCCTTCAGCTCCACATCACAGAGGGGTTCTCCAACACCAAATGCACCCCATGGCTCCAGCCTGCAGGGTCAGGTACCAGGAGGTGAGCAGGACAGCTGGGAACATGGCAATGCAAGGACATTCACAGGGTCCCCTGAGCAGGGAAACCAACTGTGCACTGGACCCAGACAGAAAAAGCTGCCCAAGTGAGCAACTGTAGATTGTGTAAGTGGTTTTAGTTGTAGCCAATGAAGTCCACATTGTAGGGCAGCTGGTGTCCTATGGAATGCTGCTGCTCTGCCAGCACTCCCACTCCCACAGACTGCACTAGTTGAGGACCTGTTCTGCACATCACCTTTTCTTTGACACTGAAGGCTTGATTAAGATTATTATTTTTTATTTAAATATGTTGTAAGATGCTTTATCTATGCCGAAGACATTAGATGACATATATATATATATATACTTAGATTAACATTTTTTATTTAAACATTTAAAATCTGGAGCTGTCTGTGCAACCACAGCAGACATGAGTAACGTCCACAGCTCTCCTTCTCTCAGTGCACTGGTGCCAGGGCCTGCAAGGGCACCACAGGAAAACTTCCAGTGGGTGACCTGCCTGTCACTGAGACTGAGCAATGGGACAGAGGAGAGAGTTTCACTGCACTGGGAATGCTCGTGGTTGTCACAGAAGGGCCCAGAAAAACGTTGGACAGAAATCCCTACAGGCTCTAGAGTTTTCCACATGGTAAATTCAGCCTTCCTAGGAGGTTTACAGGCTTTTAAAATACCAAATTCCACGTGGCTGAATGGTTGTACCTTGGGCCTGGGAGTGCAATACTGCTGTGCCAGTGACCTTGTGCTTTGTTTACATGATACCATATCACTTGGACTGTCAATGCTAATTGTCCCTGTCAATATTTCAAAGCAGGTGGCTGACATCTGCCTTCGGAGCAGTGCTTGGGTTCCTGCACACCCTACCCTGACCTGTCCCAGAGTGCTGTCACTGTACCTTTACAAAGGAGCATTTGAAAGCTTTCAGACAAGGCCAGTGCCTGAACTGGGTTACACTCAAATGCAGAAGCTTGTCATGGTGCCATCCCACTGAAGTCTTGTTTCCTGTACTTGGCCTCCACAAGCCAAAATTATGCAGTGTCAGCTGGATGGGGGAGAAAGGTGAGCACAGTTCCTGAAGAGGGCCAGGTTGCCACATGAAGGGCACTGCCACAGGGAGGGCACTGGCTCTGCAGGCCTCCATTCCCTCTGCTCTGAGCCCTCTCTCACAGTTCAGATCCTCCCTCCAGTTCAGCACAACTTGAGCAGGTGAAAGCACTTCATTCTTGTGCTCATGGCTCACAAATGACTGCAGTTGGGGTGCAAGGAGGACTAAATCAGCTCAGGAAATGTCAAATCAGGACTAGATGTGAGTTAAGGCTGGGAGCTGTTGTCCTGGTTGTGCCATAAGATTGCTCAGGCACAGGATGATACTGTTAGTAAATCTGGGTTTATTTCCCATTCCCTGCCAGGATGTGCTGGGACCCACAGCACAGCATTGCAGCAGAGATGTTCTAATTCCAGGTGCTCACCCCACAGCAAGTCCCTGCCCAGGCTGGGGATTTCTATGGTTCTGTGAGCCTTTCCTCCTCCCCACACTTGACAAGACTCCTCTGCGAAGGGTTCTGTCACCTGAAATTCCTTAACAATTGCTCTAAGACTTGGCTAAAAGTCAGAAGACAGAGCTCTTGACAGAGCCAGAAGTGTTCCTCTAGTGCCTGAGCTAGCAGGTGCTAGAAAAAACAAAGCAAAGCAAATCCCAACAATGCTTCACTTCCTACCTCGTGCCACTATTTACACTCATAACGCAGCCACTGTAGTCTGGGAGCCAAATACTTGGCTTTAAAGGCACATGAATTTCTGATTCCCATTAAGAAATTCCTTTTTAAGCTGTTTAAAAAGAAACAAAAAGCAACCCAACAATCAGTCATTTCATCTCAGAGACCAAAGAAGATTAACCACATTTCCTAAATTGCTTTTCTGATAGGCTCTCTGTTGTAGCATTTACTGTCAACAAAATGGAACATTTCTGCTAAGGTTCAGAGATTAGGAATTCTCCTTAAACTTAATTCTCAGGAGTCAACAATGAAAAGGGAACTGAAATGTTCTGTGATGTCACTCCAGTCCTTGTTTGTGACAGGCTCCAGTCCCTGTCAGAGCTGGTTTTATCCTTCGTGCACATGGAGGAAATGCTGTGGGTTCTGTTTAAACAAGGACAGAGGGAAGGGAGCAGACAAGGAGAAATGAGACCTACCCTCACCAAGGGGTCCCTGAATCCCTGCTCCCACATGTTCCAGGCTAAGAGAGGGAGGCTTCTTCCAAATCCTTGCTGCATTCACCAGGGTCTGTGCAAGTGTCCAGAGGCGCCAGGGAGGCTCCAGCTGCCCCTCAGTTATCACAAGGGTTTTCTTCTACTCTACTTCATAAAGGGGATTTTTTAAAGCATTAACTCCCCCCAGCTGATCCTGCACTGGCAGGGAGGTGTTTGTACACAGTGTAGGAAACTGAGGCAATGGGACCTGCCCAGAGAGGCAAGAGAATGACCCAAAAGGCAGCAAGCTGCCACCCCAAGTGGCTCCTGCTGCCACTGCTCCCAGGGTAGGTTTGGGTGGCCCCAGGAGCCTCTCCCCTTACAGTGAGGGTGACCAAACCCCATAAATGTCTGGCTGTGCTCTGGGAAGCGGTGTTCTTCCAAGCTCCACCCCAAATGCTTGTTTTCTTCATTTGCTTTATTGTCTGGTAAATCAGCACTTACAATCACTTTTACTACGTGATGTATGGGAGTATTATTATATTTTCTTGTTATACAAGGGAGGAGTATCAAATAGTTTTCTGATTTCTTTCAGAAGCAAATGACTATTTTATTTTTTAAGAGCAACTGATTGTGAATCTCAGAGTATAAAAAAAAGATAAGCCAAATATATACCTTTATGTAAATTAAGAAATAAAAGTATTTAAAATGTACCTCCTGGCTCCTTTTCTTGTGTCACCTCTTTACGGTGCACTCCTGTGGTTGCTGCCTGCAGGGCTGGTCCCTGGCATAAGGATGCTCCAAGCTCCAGCAGCCACAGAGCTGTCAAGAACTTCCCTGGACACCAGCCTGCCTGGAGTTTGTTGAGAAGGAACACCAGGAGCAGGGAAGGTGGTGGATTACAGCTTCCTTTTCCCTCTGAGCTGGATCCAGCCAGGATCAGAGCTGGGGGGAAGGAGTCAGTGTGGGCACAGAGGTGGGGTCCTGCTCCAGCCCCATTTAGGCTCCTCACAGCACAACTAAAGGACCTGGCTGCTGGACTGATGAAGATGGGCGGCGTGGGAGCCATAGGTCAGGTGCTCAGGAAGATCAACAGGATCTTCCCAGGAAATTAATTCCCAAGTGGGCATCAAGGCTGCCCTTCTCCAGTGATCCTGCAGCAGCCATGTCCACCATCCTCACAGGATGGTGGCTTGTGGTAAAAAGGAGTGAAGGGGCTGCTCCTGCTGCATCAGGAGCTCTGCAGATCAGCCTTGGGCTGCCATGACACCGACAATGGGGTCTGAGGCTCTCCTGGCCAGCTGGGAGAGAGTCCTCCCACAGCATCCCACAGTGCCTCCCCTCAGTGTCTTCTCCCGTCCCTCCTTGGACAGGGCTTCCCAAGCCAGGAAACTGCAAAAGCAAAGGCTCTGTCACTTAAAACAATCATCCCTGCTGGCCTTTTGTCAGAGCTGCTCGGGGCTTTCAGCTTAATCGTTCTTGTAAATCACTTAATTAAGAATAATTTTCCAAATTCTGATGTTCCAGCACAGAGAGAAGCTTTAACATCCATCTATCAACTACTACTACCAAGAGTGTGCTGTCCATACTGGGTTTGGATCACAGACATACCCTGTGCGTGTGTGTGTGTTGTGTGTGTGTGTGTGTGCCCCCACACATTCACTCACTCCCCATCCCTGCTTCACAAACCCTCCCCTCACTGCCTGCAGAGCTCTCACAGGGCCACCCATGCTCTGACAAACAACAGCCTCATGGGCTGGCACAGGGTGACTGCCCTGATCCTCTCCTGAGCTGGTCTGTACAAGCTGATGTTGTTTGTGCTCCAGTGCCCTGGTGTCACTGGGGCATTTACATTTATCACACATTGTACAAAGAGGTGCTGGTTGCATGACAACCTCTGCTGAGCAACTCCAATGCTGCACTCATCGCCCAGAGTCCCTGGCAAAATCTGTATGACATACTGGGTATTATATCAAAAGTCACAGAATCTCAGAATGGTTTGGGCTGGAAGGACCATAAAGACCAATTAATTGCACCCCCCTGCCATGGCAGGGACACATTCCACTATCCCAGGTAGCTCCAAAACTTGTCCAGCCTGGCCTTGGATGCTTCCAGGGATGGAGCAGCCACAGCTTCTCTGAGCCCCCTGTGCCAGGACCTTCCCACCCTCACATGCCAGATTTGTCCCATGCCTTTGGCCACTCTCCAGCATTGCATCCCTCCTCCGAGCTCAGGGGCCAGCGCCTGTGGCTGTTTTCTTGCATCCAGAAGAACCCTTGGGCTCTCTGCCAAACAGCTCTGAGCCCAGGACAGCTGAGAAGAAAAGGCTTCGCTTAAATCAAAGCATGCTCAGTCATCTAAAGCCATAATGGCTGAGCAACAGACAGGACCTGAAATCAGTAAAATGAAACCTTTGTGATTATTAAAAAATCCAAATAAGTGCTGGTGAAACACAATTTGACTTGTTGGATTACTGACTGCATTTTATAAGCAGTGCATCAAAGCTAGCCTACAGTCAGGTAATTTAATTGACAAAAGAGTTGTTAGGGCAGCACAACTCGCACTGTGCCCTGAGGCTCTCCTGTCCCTTTTACCCTTGTCCACTCTGTGGGCCCTGGAACTGAACACACCAACGAACACAGAAAGCAGAGGTCAACCTCTCCAGCCTGACAGCTGGCACTACCCAGGGCCATCCTTCTGTCAGAAACAACAGCTGGCACGGCTTTGGCCTCATGCTTTGCCCTTCCCAAAATGACAGTGACAAGCTGATCCACATGAACTCTTCACTGCAGTCACCCTGGCAGGTGTCCCAGAGAGGCTCAGCCAGGCTCTGTGGCCTCATGTGGGCAAGGACTTGCCCAGCGTGGTTGGTGGTTCTGGGTGCCACAGCTGTGCTCTCTGCAGGCAGGTGAAGATTCCCTCCCTAAACTGCCTGGAGAGAACCCTCTCATCCAGCTCACTCTTGCTTCCCACCCACCACACCTACCTGCTGTTCCTCCTCTGGTTCCACACAACAGAGGCACAAAATCCCAGGATGTCCTACTGGGAGGCACAGAAAAATCATTAGTAAGACACTTCAGATCTGAAGCCCCTTGTCCCCTTTGGAGCCCCTCCGGATCGTTAGACCACTGACAGCTGTGACCTGCTGGCCTCCTTTGTGCTGCATTTGCATAATACATGAAAAGTCATCACTAGGGACAGCTGGAGGGGCTTAGCTGGGATTGAGGTTTTAAGGAGGCAATGAACCAGCTCTCAGCAGCAAATGGCAGAGGCAGGGCAGCATCCCCAGTGTCAACAGGCCCATTTGAAGCAGAGGCCACCCTCTTTTCTGGAGACAGGATTGACAATAATTGCCAACATTTTCTGCCTGGGAATGGTGATTTGAAGCTCCTCTTCAGGCTGCAACAGCAGCTAATCCAGTCAACAGCCTACAGCTACCTCCAGATGGATAAGTGCTTTGGGAGAAAAGGTCCAGCAAGGTGAGTACAGCCCCAAAATGCTCAGAGCATTCCTGGGAGCAGGAACCAGCTGCCTCCTGAAGGTCTCATCTGCAGTGTCCTTGTGACACACCTGCAGCCCAAATCTCCACCCTGTCTGGGTACTTCTGCAAACCCTTCAGAGGCTGGAAGGCAAAATTCATCAAAGGTGGGCACAAGGAGAGCTGTCCTTCACTTCCTGCCAATCCTGTGCCAATACTCAAAAGACTCTTGACTTGGAGAGTCCAGGGGCTGCCAACTCCTCCTCATCCAGCATGCACGAGGGCTGTGTCCTTCAAGGCAACACCACAGTGCCCCTCAGTCCTGCCTGCCCGAGGGAGGCAGCTGTGAAGATGGGAAGTGAAAGGCAGGCACAGGGCTGAACTGTGGGCACAGAAACTCCAGCCATCACCTGCTGCTCCCAGGAGCTTGGATGTGCAGCTCAGCTTGTGGGATCACTGCTGGGACAGGGAAAAGTGGAAGCTGTGGGTCTGCAATGGGATTGGGATGTGTCTGTGCCTCTTCTGTGCCATTTGAGCAGAGAATCATTGCAAAAGCAGGTAACAGCCACAGGCAAACACAGCCCTTTGCAGCTCTTCTCTCACCCTCTCCAAAAGCAGTATGACATTTCCAGTGCCCTTATCTCTGCCTGGTGGTACAGATCCATCTGTATGGATCTGAGGATGAGAGCTGAAGCCACAACAGGCACAGCCCTGCTCCCAGCCCTTCCCTCTGCCAGCAACAGCTTCTGCCAGGAGCCAGCACCAAACTCCTCTACTGTAGGGAGGAGAGCAGTGAGGCCTTCAGGGAATCATGGAATCACTAAGGTTGGAAAAGATGCTCAGGAACATCAGGTCAAACCATTAACCCAGCATTGCTCCTTCAGATGCTGGAGAGGAGTCAGGGCCAGGCACCTACACCCGTGTTCTGGCATCCAGGAGCAGAGTGCTGGGTAGGTGGGGAGGAGCAGGGAAGGCTTTAGTGGCAACTACAGCATGAGTAGCACTTGAAACACTTGGCGCCTCAGCTCTCAACAAGAACCACGTACCCAACACATGGGAGAACTTGGTCCTGGCACTCTGCAAAGGGATGATGGCATTCCAACATTCAGGAGCCTGGGGATAAATGAGCAGATGCAATTCCAGGCAGTTTCTTTCCCAGACTGTTTGCTGCAGCCCTGGTGTTCCAGGTGCCTTGCATGGCTGCACACAGGCTGCCAGCCTGGCAGAGTGGCAAATCAATCAACCCTCTCAGTTGTTTCAGTGATTTATTGATGTCTCTGCACTACCACAGGGGCCATGACTCCTCAGCACCCAGCCGAAAAAGGCAAGAAAAACTAGATCATGATAGTTATGGATGATACCAGAGTGGTCAAACTGGAAACAGCTGACCCCAGAGTTTGCTTGTGCAAACCCATTCAACTCCAGACATTTTGGATGCTGCGTCTCCCACACTGGAAAAGCTGTGAGCGCTGCTGGACCTGGGCAGGACAGGGATGAGCCTTTAGGAATTACTTCTGAATCTCTGACACAGGCTTGACCACTAACTCAGCAGTGCCAGCGCACTCACCCCAACTCCCCAAGGAATCCAAACCATTCTCGCTTCTGCCTTGGGAAATCATGGAGACAGGATTCTGTGGCACTGCCAGAGAACAGAGAGTGGGCGTGTCCCAGAGCCTGGAGGGTATGTAAGCTCCTGAAGCTCTCTGTGCTCTAGGCTGAACCCTCCACACAGGCCAGACCCACAGCTTTAGAGCTCAGCATTAGGGAAGCTTTATTTAAAAGTCATGGAGAGCATAAAACCCATAGATATTAAAGATATGTCAACAGTCTACTGAGCCATGCCAGCCATGCCAGGCCTGGCTGAGTCCATGGAGTTTACTCTTGCAGCACTGGAGCTTGCTTCGCTTTTCTTTTCTTCTTGGCTTTGTCTTGCTTCTGCTGAGTCTCCTGGACAACACTCCCCTTGATTTTCTTTGCAGCTGGAACCTGCTCAGCTTCATTGCCTGCAGCACCTTTTCTTTTTCTGTTTTTCCTCTTCTTTTTCTTCTTGTCAGCCACAGCATCTCCATTAGCAGTGGGGAGGTCCTTACCACCCACCTTTACCACTCCATTCTCCTTGCCCCCCCTGTTTGGGTGCTTTTTGCTGCCACCAGGCACTAGGCCTTTCTTATGCTTGGGGGTTTCTGTTCCCAGGGGCTGTTCCTCTGGGCCTGCAGGTTCTTCATCCTTCCCTGGTACCACCCCATTCTCCTGGATGCCTTTCTTGCGATTCTTGCGTTTCTTGGTCTCTGGCAGGAAGCCTTTTTTCTTCTGCTTCAGCAGCTGGGCTCCCTGTGTGGGTTTACTGGCTGTCTTCTCTTTCTTGGGCTTCCTGCAGAGTGAATGCCAAAAATCAAGAGCAACTTAATTTACAGCCAGGGAACAGTGTGATCCATGTGACAGGCAGTCCACAAACAGGCAGAAGCACCAGAAAGGTGCAGGAAACAGAGGAAAAGGATGAGTGCTGTGAGGATGAGTATTACCCATGGAGGTGGGATAATACCTGCCTGTGACCCTGGCTTGCTTTCTTCTGGCAACACATGATCAGGCATCAGACATGTCAGTTGTGTTACAACCCTTTCCCATCAAGGACAAATGCCAAGATGTAAGCACACAGAACAATGAGCCAAATTAGCATTAATGAGTGTCTCAACCCCACCAACAGAGGAGCTCCATGAAACTCCACCCTGAACTTGCTGCCTTGACCTCCTTTCTCTTCCCACCTCCCCACATCACTGTACACAAGCAGGACAGGCAGGCAGGCCCCCAGACAAGGCAGAATGCCAGGATGCCAGGCACACATACGTGTAATTCAGCCAGCGCATGACGTTCCAGTACAGAGAGTCCAGCCGTGGTGAATTCCCAATGTCTTCCAGCTGGTTCAGAGGGAGCAGCACTTTCTCCACCTCTGTCAGCTTCACATTCAGCTTCTGCAAGAGGCAAGTAGAGGCAATCTGCAGAGTGAACCTGGGAGGGGCACTCACAGCAGCAGGGCACCCTTTCTTAGGGGAAGGCTATGGCAGGAATTTCCAATCCCACCTGGCTCCCCCAAGCCACTGCCTTGAGTCTGTTTGCACCAATTCAGTTTGGGGCAAAAACTGGTGAGTCATCAGGTACTGGGTTTGCTTGAAAACTTGAGTTTCTACCATGAGAGGCAGGAGTCTAACAGAATTGTAGTGGCATAAAAAGAACTGGAGGGTCTTTCAGTCTGCTTTGCTTTCCTGACCATGACTGGGGGCAGGGAAAAGAAGACACACAGCCATGTACCCTAACTCTAACCCATCCATGAAAAAAGCAGCAGCATGTCTGGTTTCTAAACATCTGGCACCCTCTTCTGTAACACATCATCTAAGTTCAACCAGGCAGAAAGGGGTGTCTCACAGGCTACTCAGCTCCTACAAGAGTCTTGGAAATAATCTCTCTTCTCCACCCATTTTCCTATTAGGTCTTCACAGAGAAACAGGCTGTGGGCTGAGCTCTGGGCTTATCAGTAGGAAACTGGGCTTCAGCAGTTCTGCTGCTTGTGGTGTTTTCCTCCAGTAAGATCACATTAGGGACGTATTTTGTCACCTCTAGAAAATCTTTGCCTGCTCAAAAAAGTAAATTTTTATTAGGGAAAACAAAGCCCCAGAACAAAGCTTCACTTCTGCTCCTAAAGCTATTAAGTCTGGTTTTGGGAATCGTAATTTCTGGAGTTCAGTGGAGAAGAAAGAGCAATCACCTGGGATAAAACCCACCCTCACTGTACCTCAGGTTGTATTTCTGCTGCTAAGAAAGCAGATGCCACAAGTGTTTGTGCACAAGATGCAGTGTTTGCTGAACACTGTACAAATTCTCCTCTGGAGATCAGCTCATAGACTCCTTCAGACAGCAGGGCTCTTCTGCCCTCAGATCCAACCAGGTATTCCCTCTAGAGGTGCTTTTGTTAGGAAATGAGGTAGGATGTAGCAATCACATGGCAAAACCCAAGTGTGACATTTAAAAGATACTCAGAAAACAGCCATCTGCCACAAACTGGGTCACACACTCACCTGCCCTGTCACAGTTTTAAGGAGGAAGTTCAACAGCTCCAAACTCTTGACAACTTTCTCTTTCTCAGCCTTCACAATGGGTTTTCCAAGCGTTTTCAAAGACTGCAAATTAAATTAGAAGATTGAGAAGAAACACACATTAGATGGGGAAACAAATCACACTTCACAGAAGAAAGCAGAAAGCAAGTAATGAATGGCAGGATTCACCTGTCAGCAAAGTAATTCTGAAACTCAAACCCCACCAACCTCTGGAAAAGCTCAGGAAGGCATTTGGCAAAAAACTTCTGATACCCAGTTTAATTAAGAAACAACTGGACAAAGTAAGAGCAAGCAGTATTACAGAAGCACAATCTTGCTGCTGTCCATAGTTTCTAAGCTAAAGCACAACTGGAGATGCTTTCCTGGAGAAAAAGAGGTAAAATAATCCCTGACCCCACCCTGGAAAGGCCAAGAAACTGCCAGACAACAGACACACCTGAGGGACCACAGCTAGTCAGCTTCAGGAGCCGAGATTTACACGCAAAGCATTACTGCAAAAATCCATTAAGACTTATGCCCAGGAAATCCCAGGTGCCAGCCTGTAACAGGGCTTGGGAAGCTTAAGTTCACTGGAGTAACTGAGGGAAAAATCTCCCCTGTGTTCTCTCTATGTGCTGCAGGGTTTCCAAGACACTAAAAGGTCTGGCTTAGAGGAAAATCACACCAAGGATAGGTCAAATAAAAGCCAGTTATTTACAAAAAGGGCAGAAAATAGCCATAAAAACGCAGCTGGATCAAAGAGGCAGCCCAGTGGCTCAGGAGCACTGATGCTCTGCCTGCAGCTGGTCCTTCATCCCTGCTTATATGGTCCTTGTCCTCCCCACTCTATTTTTGTGTGGACACACTCACCACTGCAAGCCCCACACAGATCACACTAACATGAAACAGGATTTGCAGGGATAAGTGCACTATAGGCAGCAGCATGTCCCATGAAAGCAGGTTCCTCTAGAGAAGGTTGCACTCGTGGCCAAGCCCTCCTTTTCTTGGAATTTGGACATTTCAACTCAGCCAAGGGGCAAAGCCCATCCCCTGCTCAGCAACCTCAGTTCCTCAGGCTGAACAGTCCCTGCCCCAAACCTGTATCCAGCAGGGGTATGTCATCATTCTCTCACAGATCCTTTATTCCAATCAGACTGGAAACAATTTAAGGACTCAGCAAACTATTCTCCATCTACATCAGCACAAAGTTGGCAAATAAAATAAAAAATCCTTACAGACACTGAGAGGTGTAAGAAATCTATTCCCCAAAGCAAATTCTTTCAGTAATGACACTCCCAACAGAAAAATAATGATTCCCAGCAAGAGTGTAGGGAACATTTTCAGCATAGAAAGTGGGGAGACAGATAACATGTCTGCAAAACCAGCAACCTTCAAGCAGAATTATTCACTATCTGTACAGGCTCCACACCCTGGGAGTATCTTTTTTAAATAATAAAAGAGAGTTATTTCCTGTTCAGGATGGTTCACTCAAGCCCTGTATTAGAAAGCCATTCTGCTGGATGGAATTCAAGCTGCAATTTCATCTGACTATCAATAACTTGCTAATTACTCTCTCCTGACATAGACAGATGCACAGCAACTCTATTCCAGAGCTGTCATTAACCTACAGGGTCACACAACTCCACAGCTCTGAAGTCTCCCAGGTAAAAAGAGAGACAAATATAGGGTGCGTGATCGGGGGAAAAAAAAAAAATCTTCCCATGTAGGATATAACACCCCATGGGTTAGGCACATTCAGTTTATTAGGTTTACCACTAATAATAAAATAATAATAAACAAAATGGCTGATTTACATAAACATTTTCTTTGTAATTTGAAGAACAAAATATTGCCAGGCTAACAGGCTTCCTTGTGGTTAAATCACCTTTCAGAGAGACTATTTGGTTGAGATCCTTATTTTGCTAAGCTGTGCTCAAGTTCACAGTATGAGAAAATCAGCATGGATTGTCAGCTCTTTGGGACAAGAAGAAACAGGGCAGTGCTGTGAGATGGAGCCAAAGTGAAGTCAACTGTCATTTCATCTTTTCAATATACAAACACTTTAGAATTAAAAAGGTGTTAAAAATAAATTGCATTTTCTCTTCACTGTACATGAGTGATGTAGACAACTGCATTTAAATCATGCTGACTTGGCTCTGCCTGTTCTTGCTGCCCTGATGCTTTGAAGGGTTTGAAATAAATCCTACTGAAGTCAACAGAAAAGTCCTGTAGCTCTCAACCAACACCTGAGAGACTGATTTTGAGAAGTACACAAATTTTCAGGTGCTGGAGAAACTGGGACATGCATCTGGTGGGGGGTACCCAACCAAATTCATGCAGATCTGTGGAAAGAAAAGAGTGTCTGGTCCAGCTGGAGATGGAAAACATCACTAGTCTAGTGACTAAACATCTGTATTAAAAGAAGTGTTTTGCATGAATCTGGAAACATAACCACACTCCCACCAATATAAATAGCCAGAAGCAAACTGGTACAATTTAGACGCTCTGCAAACAAAGAGCTCCCTACTGAAATGGATCATTTTAAAATAGCTCTCAAAGACCAGGAAGGAACAAGGAGGGCGAGTGGAGAAGCCAAAGAAGCCACAAAGAAGCAGCAGATAATTCATTCCTACAGACTGTACAATCTTCTCTAGCCCAGAAGCAGAAGGATTGCCTTTAAGGAAGCTGGATTCAGATGAAGTTTTACGGCTTCTCAACGTATGCCTGCTCTCTTCTGCTACAAAGGGTGAAAAACAAATTTGCTAATAAAGCACAAAACCACCACCATCATCTCTGTATGTGGTAGGTTGAGACAGTGAAGCCTCCCTAAAGACTTGAGCCCAATCCTCCTCAGCCCAGAGTCACTTATTATCTTGATCTCACCACACAAAGCACTTCCCACTAGCATTCCATGAGATGGTTTCTCTGATTAGGCATTGCTTCCCTCTCCTCCTCCCAACAGCAGCGAGTACACAGAAGGGAGCATTTGCTGCCATGGGATTTGTGTTATTTGTGTTAGCATGAGACACCAATACAAACACGGTTATGTAAAAGAAGCTGACTTTGGGCTGGGACTGCTGGCAAGCCAAGGAAATGGCTCCCAGGGAATGAAATTCAAAGCCTCTTCAATGGGAACTGGGTCCAGAAATCAAAAGCAGCTTTCCCAAGAATTTCTATAACTTAACCTCAAGTTAAACTTCCTGCTACACAGGGTACCAACCATTGTCTGCATGCTGTGTTCTGCTGCCCAGCTCAGGGCCCTGAAAGATGAAATCAGCTTTGCCACCCCAGTTGCAGAGGTCAATCGTTTTACAGGCCTATCCTGATTTTATTTGGGGAATGTACACAATCCAATCATAAAATCAAAGCAAAAGCTATTATGTAACAGATGGCAAACTGCAACACATGGCAAACATGTTTTAAAAAGACAGGTAGTATTTCAGTCCTCTGCAGCATCCTTGGGAGAGCCTTGAACACTGATCAGATCACAAACACTTGCACAAGGCTGCTAAAGATGTGTTTTACATAGCAAGACTGAGGCACAAAGCAGGAGTTTGCTTCCAGCTATGCTACAGGTGGAGAGTTAAAGGAAAACCCAGAAGAACTTGTCTAACCACCTATTCTGTGATTCTCTGCCATGTGCTGTTCCAGAGGTCTCCAACGCCCCCTCTCCCTGGCCTCAGAAAGCATTACCAACCCATGAGTGACACAACCCAATAATGCAATACTAAAAACAGGGAGACCACATGACTTATACCCAACAGCTACACTGGCATCACTGCTGATTTATATTGCTTTTCTCCCATTTTCTGCTTTTCTTACTCTGCTGCTTCAAGAACAGCCAGTCCCATTTCACAGGATATCTCAGTTACAGTTATAGCTCGGCAATACCTGTGATGGTTAATCGTGTCTGTACATCTGAGCTGCCAGCAGATCTGGGCAGGTCATTTTCCAAAATGAAAACCTATGGAGGCAATTTTCACAGCTGGAACTCCCATCTCACATCCAGCCAACACAGCAATACAGCTCCTGCCTCACCCTGTCTGGATTCAGCAGGCAGAGATGGTTTTGGTTTGTTATGTCAGATGCACTGCTTCCAAAAGCCTCTGGCTGTTTCTGGAGGAGGGCACTCCTAAATCCAAAGTTCTCTGCTTCTCAGATTTCTATAAGAACTGCACACTGCCAGCATCTTATCAATCAGTGGGGTTTATTATATCACTCATTCTTGTATCACACATGAATATATCTCAACTACTGCAGGATCCAGCCTTCGTTCCATGTCACATTGCACTTCACAAAGTGTAAAACAGGTTAGTCAGAGCACAGGAGGTGAGTATCTGCAGTAAATTCAGTCACACAGGTAGGACAGAGAGCTAGCAGGTAGGTATAACCACAGAGCTCAGTTTCAAAGTCCCAAACTCTCCAGAAACCTGTCACACAGCAAAAGCAGAGTATGAGCACCTAGAGCCAAAGTCAGCATCCCAGGCAGTGCCCACCTTCCTGCAGGGGAGATGACAATGCTGTTACATGGAACCACACAATGTTCCTGGAAGTCTCCACATCCACACCTGACTGCACCTCTGCCTTTTTCACAGAGAACACCAGGGGACAAGCTCAGCCCAGACTCACAAGACACAGCAGCATCTCAAGTGCCACAGAGTGCCCAGCCACCAGACAAGCTCAGTTCCCAGCTGCAAGTTTGAATATCATTTCATTTTTATGCATTCCCAGCATGTCCTTCAGCCCAGTCCATTGTTTGAAACAAACAGCCCTTCCCCTCAATGGGATCAGCCCAACAGATCCATCACTGAGATCTGGAGAAGCCTGGCCAACTTGTGTTCTTTCTCCATGCTGCACTGCCTCCATCTGTGCCCTTCTCCACACACAGACCAGAAGGTGATGGATGAATGTGTGGATTGATGGCTGGACACAGCACCAAGTCCTTCTGCAGACACACTCCTCCACAGCCTGGCCTGAGGCAGCTTGGGGCTCCTCAGGTAAAGTTTCTTCTCCAGCAGCAGAGTTCAGCAAAGGCTCCACCCCACAGAATGTCCCCAGCCACAAGGAGGAAGTGCCAGAGGTCTGAGGTTCAAATGCTGAGATCCCAGCTGTGCCTCAGCTCCGTGCTGCATGCAGGATCCCAGAACAATGGCACAGCCTGGGATTTTGCTGGTGGTGTGGCTCCAGACCCTGTGGTGGAATCACACCCAGACAGGTCCAGCAAGTGCATTTGAGGACCTACAAGCCATGTCCAGTACCTGAGCCAAAGCACAAGATTTCCCATGTCACCATACAGGTGAGGTTCAGGAAGGGCAGAGCCTTCCTGTGTTATTGAGTGGTTAAGAGGAAACTGACAACCAGCTGAAAGACTGCAGTATTCTGTGTGCTCACAACTCCTGTTCCCATTCCATGTGTATCCCCTCACCTGTCCTGCTTGTGCTTCTCCTGAGGGGAAAGAGATAAGCCAGCATCCTTGCCCCTATCTCACAGAGGCCAAGTAACATGATGCCACACAAACTTTGACAGAGCCAGAAGCCAACTCTGAGCTTCCCAAACCTAGACAAGTAAGCCCCAAATACTTCCTTTCATGATAATATTCACTATACAATAGATCCCAAACCAGAACTCAGGGCTAAACCATGGATGACAAAGAAGAGAGGAGACAAGAGCAGTATGTCTCTTCACTCCAGTTTTCATCTATCCACAGAGCCACATCCATTTCCAACTCCATGTACACCAGGTACACAAGGAGAGGTTGTCGCACCACTCACCTGACCAACACAGCAGCTGCTGCCGAGAGCACTTAAAGGAAGAAAAGAAGCACTGACAGTCCCTCCTCCATCCATTTGCTCTCACTAAGTTTCTGAAGATTGAAGGTATAAATTTTCAAAAATTACTTCTTTGCATCTTGTTCTGGGTTGATGCTGAATTGGATCCCCATTCATCTGTTTAGCTCAGAAATAAGTTTTGCACCTTTAAAACTAGATCTGAGATGGAAGGAGAAGCGATGGAATGTCTGAGGTGGTTGTTTTCAAAACATAAGAGTTTTCAGCTTTCCCTCACACAGCCTGAGCTGTCTGCAGAGTGGATGGCAGGACAGAGCTCTCCTTTTTGTCAGTTTTTGGCTCGCTGAAGCAGAGAAGTTCTCTGGACTGTGGGGTTTTTTTCCCCCTCCTTTTCCTTGGAACTGTTCAATCCTGCTCTGGATTCAAACCCAGCAGAGCCCCAGGAGCTCAGAGCCACCAGGCCTGGCCTGGGCCCGGCATTTCCCAGCATGGAGGGACTGACAACAACTGAGTGAGCTGGGCTACAGCCCATGAGAGAGACTTTCTGAATTTGTCATCTCTTTGGAGCAGCAAGAGGTTTTGTTGTTTAGTACTGTTCATTTGTTGTGCTGGGGAGTGCTTTGCTTGTTAAATAAACAATTTTTTTCCACTTTCCTCCAAGGAAGTCTTTTTCCCAAACCAGCTGGGGGAGGGGCCAGTTGGATTTGCTTTCTAGAGGGACCCCACTGGAAGGTTTCTTCCCAAATTTACCCTAACCCAAGACACATCTCTAACACAAAAAAAGTCATCAAGAAATGCTCCCAAAGGGTGGAAGCACCACATCTCTGCTTGCCCCTGACTGAGAAGGAAAGGCACGGGACTAAGCAGACCCACATGCTGAAGGGCGTAAATAAAGACATTTTTGGTGATGTTTATTTTGGCAATTATTAGAGGGAGGAGACAAAAAAAAAAAAAATCCAGAAGCCATCCTCACAGAAAATGTCAACACTTTCACAAGTTTAATGATCTTGACTTTTTTTTTTTTCCCAGAGGCCATATGAAAATGCAGCAGGGAAAAACCACACAAGACAGCTGAGGGAACAGAGGAAAAGGAAGTCTCCACAGAGACATCCAGTATTCTGAAAGCACGTCGAAGATATCAGTTAAATCACTACTGGCCTCATTTTACAAGCTAAGAGGCTGAGAAAGGGCACAGAATTTATAAAGATGGACAGATAAAGGTTCAGGCAACCTTCAAGGAAAAAAATTGAAGGATGGCTTTTTAAGAGATTTGATGAAGTCACTTTAATAATTTATCTCACTACAAATTAAGACACTGATTATCAAATGTGATGCCCTTCAGAAATTAAGGGCATGTCTGCACTGGAGACCACTGGAAGGCCACATGGTCTATCCCTCTTTCCCCTACACATTCTCAGTAGCTCCAGATTGTTATTTTAAATCCCTCACTGAATAACACCCTATTAACAAAACCCTAGAGTGCCATACAGCCACGGTCTTCAGGGAGCACACAGTAACTTCCACATGACAGGGAAAAGAGGTCTTGGGTTATCTATGCCATCCCTTCCCAGGCCATTCCCAGCTAATTCCTTATCTGTCAACATTCCTGCCCAATCCAAGCCTAAGTAACCACCTAAGTGTATGGAGGCATCAACTGCATTTCCTTGGGATTATGTGTAACTGTCTGAAAGAACTCCAGAACTGGTGACTGGAGTGCTTTGGTCTTGCACTGAACCTAGGTATTAGATTCTGTCAGCACTTTTACAGGATGTCTTGATCCCATCTGGGTTTCAAACAGCCAACTGGAACAATGACTGCTCTGCCCATTCCTTATGACACTGACAAAACAAGCAAAGGGAAAATCAGTAGTAAAGTTTATCTCTTCTTATGATGCACTTATTGCAGAAGAAAGACAAAGGAAACCCTCAGAAAACCACTGTGTTCAAGCCAGAAAAAACAGTTTTAACAACAGTTTTCTGAGGGCTGTTCTGTTTTGAAGTTCACAGCCATCAAAACATATATCTCCTTGACTATTCCCACTGCCTTTGACTTTCACATCATAACTGGGAGTTTCAGCATACGCTGGGAGTTACACAGAACACCTCAGTTCAGGAGGGCAAGCTGGTCCCTAGGAAAGGAATGACAAAAAAAAAGGTAATGAAATTATGTATTGAGAACCTGGAACTTCCTGCCCTGAATCTGTCTGTGAGTTACAGAAAAATTGGTACAGGTACAAGATCTCTCCAAATCGAAGACAGCAATTTTGTAACATAGAAAATGAAAATAAATATATCTAGCAAGGGAAGCAAACAACAAAATGTGTCTACAGTGACAACCCAGAGACCTGAAAGATCTAATTGAGAGATGCTGGACAGAGTAAAAAAGAACGTGTGGGCCCTAGTAGCAAACCCAGAGATCCCTCACCAAAACTGGGAGAGAGCTTCCTGTCTGGAATGAGGAACTGGATCTCTCAGGCTCTGCAATGACTTCACTGTGTTATTCAGGGCAGCCTCACAACATCAGCAGAGGTGACCACGGGACAGAGATGACTGTCCAACACACAGGGATGTTCTGAAGCTAAGTTAAGAGATAGACAGATTGTCCATACACAAAAAGGGTCTCTGAGATGTCTCAGGAGACCCAAGTTTGCTTCTTGGCTCAGCTCCCAGCCAAGGAGTGTCACCTGTAAAACAGGATGAACGGCTTTAGCAAACCAAACCCATTACGTCTTAGGTTTCTGCAAAATATTTTCTCCATTACATCAACAACTCACTGCTTTGAACTTCCTTTGTAAAGCACTTTGAGACCAACCGATAAAGAACAAAGCTCTCCAAGAGGAAGATGTTTCTGTCAAATGTTCCAATATCCCAGGTGAGCTCTGTCGCTTATAACATGAAGCAACTCTATTTCTTTATACCATGAACACAACTGAGCCATCCAGATCCCCAGTTAGAACAGACTTGAACAACTGTAGCAAGATTCTGCTTTGTGTAAGGCAACTATATAGGACTTGGGAGGCCAAAACTGTGCCAGAGCTGTTTTTCAGCTTCCTCACCTTTGCAGTGCAGGGCTGTGGCTGACACTGCCCAGGTTACCCAGCAGCACAAGCCAAGAGCACCAACAGCAAGCAGGGCTCTCACACAAATAAGTCAACTCCAAAGTATCTGATGGGACATGGAGACCTGCCTCACTGACAGTAAGGAGAGGGCAAACATGGATCCCTCATGGCTGTTATGTATGTTTTATAAGCATGCTTAAACTATTTGGGAACAAATAAGGTCATGTTAGCTTATGTAAGCACAAGAGCCACTGCCTCGCAGCAGCTAGAGCTGCTATTTCAGGAATCTGTCTCTTCACTTAATGTTCCTGGCCGTTGATTCTCCCTCATCTGCCTCTTAGCTTTGCCTGCATAATTCAGTGATATCCAAGACTGCACTTGTCTCACATTGCTTCTTCCCCAGTTCCAGTTCACATCACTGCCTAACCCATCCAGATTTCCCTGGTGAGGATGCTCCTCACCAAGGGATCTCAGCAGGTATGCAAGTGCAATGCCTTGTTCCTGAGGCAAGACAGGATAAGCAGGCAGACACCAGGAGATAATATCTTGTCCTCTCTGACAGCCTTAAGCCTGCCAGGGCAATCCTGCACCTGGGGAGCTACAGCATCAAATGTGACCCAGGACACAGAGTGTGGCAAAGCCTCCAGGTGACAGTCTCCTTGGGAGCAACAGCACTGCTTGAATTAGAAGAGCACATCAGTTAAAGAGTTGCAAACCTCTCCCTGGGTCAAAGAAAGGTATAAAACTCTTAATTATCCTTTTTCCCCCCTCTTAAAACAACTATTTGTGAGGGACAGTGACAGAAATGGCCAATGACAAATACAGACATTTCATGCCGAGGCAGGGCAATAAATATCAGCATTTTCCACAGCATACCACAACTTTCAGTCCAGGTTCTCATAGGTAAGCAGCCACAACTGCCAGCATCTACTCACTTACATACCTCTAAAATCACAGCTGACCTAGAAGGGCCCATGGAAACAAGTCTCAGAAGAAAAGAGATGAGACTGAGCTGCAGGAGAAACTCAAGAGTTCTGCAAACATCCTCCCAGTCCTCCAGCTAAACAAGAGCATGTGAGGACAGCAGTGACAGACAGGGCTGTGGTATAGTCCAAGCTCTTCCCAAACAAATTCACTCCATAACTTCAACATCAGGCCTCGAACTTTTACCCAACCTACAGCTTCTCTGTCAGCCAAGCACACAACTTCCACCTGGAGATTCAGGGCTAATAAACTCTTCAGCAAGTTACTTTAGTGGTGGAATAGTCTCTTTGACAAATACCTACTTTCTACAGATTCTAAATTTGCTCAATTCCCAGCCTCTGACTTCTACTGCAAGAGATTTTTTACCATCTTTAAAAGAGATCAGTGACACTGTGAATATTGTTTTATTACACCATAGAGCCACTGCACGTTTTTACAGCTCTCACTCAGAGAAGTGAGCATTTCTTCACCATCAAAAAAAAGACACAGAATTCCTTTTGCAGCTTTAGAAAGTCTTTTCAGCACAAGTGCCAGCCTTTGGCTATGCATCAAAACCGTTATGTGGAATAGAAAGTCCTTGATCCCTTCTCACTATAGCAATATTTAATGTGCAGCTGCCCCAGCCCCACAGAGCCTCACCAGCTGAGTTAAGTTCATTGGGGAAGCAGAAGGAAGGGAGACAAAATCCTCACATGTATGAACACCACCAGCAGTCTGTAAAAATGTTATCTCAGGACTATTTCATGCCAAAAAGAGAACCAACAGCTATATGCCACTGCCATTTAACAGTATGGGAGGCCTCCTGCCCACAGGGTAAACCTCGGACAACCCAAACAAACTGACAGTATTTTTCAGGAATTTTGCTTTGAACACACATGACCACAGAAATGAGAGGCACTGAGGAAACTTTAATAGCAAAGCTCATTATTATCTTGGATTGGTTGCAAGTTGCTAAACTCTCCCTGACAAGAACAACATAAAGGCATAGTAAATGTTTGTGGTTTCCCAGTGAATCGCTGAGTTCTGCATGTACTGAGCTGCTAAAGAGAAACATGGAAATGACCAGGTTGGGAGGAGTGGCAAGTTTTATGTAGCTGAGAAATAAAATCATACCTAACTCCACCCATTGGATGCCTGATGTAATCTTTAAATAAAAAGTATTTCATGAAACTGAGGATCCAGATTTATAAACAACATCTTTAAATTCCCTGCTTTAAACTTGCTTAGATTTTGTGCTTCCTTGACAGAAAGAAACAGATCTAATTGTTCTATTTCAATACAGCAAATTATAGAATAGCCTAAATTACCATGTAGCCAGCATCTGAGTAAGTAATGAAAGCTACCCTTAGAAAGAGTCATTATTACAGTTACGTAGAAACTCCAAGACAGGAATCTCCCATGTCATCAAGTTCAGTCACCACATCACAACATTAATTTGGCTGCTTGGTTCCCCCCACATCAATCCACAAGAATAAAAGTGAGTGGCATCTGCTTCTTCAAATTCCTGTCCCACAGATCATCTCCCACGTAACAGCTGCACCCAAACACTGTCCTTAGGTACAATTTGCACTTGCCACTGACTCAGGAAGCCTGAAATTTCTGTCACTGTTTCTTCTGAACAAACCATTTCCCAATGTGTTTGAAGGTTTCCCTGATGAACAGTATTAGCAAGGGAGTCTGGTTCAGAAGTGCACCAGGAGTCAAAAGTCCTGTGCACCTCAGCTCTATTTTTGTGGCCCTGAAATTCATTCCATTACAGAACTTGCATGACATGTCCTGAAAATGATGTTCACGATACCACTGCATTCTTTATCTTTTTCCATTTTTTCAAAAAACTCTTAAACTGATCTGTATCAGTGTATTTCCTAAAATTTAAGCTCTGTCTCTTGGATCAGCCTCACTGAGATGAACCAGGAATATCATAGTGGTGTTACAAGAACTCTGCCAGCCTGGTAGGCACTACCCAGAGCTGGTGCCATTAGCCACAAGGTCTCTAAGACCATTTAAGCTGAGCACAGTCCCAGACTGCAGCTCTGAGACCAAGCACCAGACAAATGAAAGCAGCACCCATTAGGTGCCATCTGTACTTCAAACATGTTCAAGCTTGTTACCTCTGTCACTTGGCTGATGCTTCTGGTGATCAAGTCCTCCCACTCCTTCTCTGTAACAAAAAGCTTCAGTTCTTGAAGTAGCAGAACTCTGTGGAGAAGCAAACAGGCCATGGCCTGAAAGAGAAAGGGGAAAGAAGAACATGAAACTCTGCAGGAAAGGTGTTAGCAATGTAAATACCCTGCTAAAGTAAACAGCTACACACACCATCTTAGGGGAGGCCAGCTTACAAAGGCAGCATATCCTCTTCAAATAAATGTATCACGGACTGATTTGGGTTGGAAGGAGCCTAAAAATCATCTCATTCCAACCCCCTGCCAGGGATCAGAACAGGGACAGGAACACCTTCCACTATCCCAGGCTGCTCCAAGACTCATCCCACTGTTCCAAGTGTTCATCCAGAGAAGCAGCCACAGCTTCTTTGGGCAACCTGTGCTAGGGCCCCACCACCCTCACAGGCAAGAATTTCTTGCTGATATCCAACCTAAATCTGCCCTCCTTCAGCAAAAGGCTCTGTTTGAAAACATTCTCTAGGTTGTTATAGAGTCACCCCTCAGGGTGCTGGGTTTTGGTTGAATGCACATATATAAAAGAGAAGGTCAAAGGGGAGTGCAGGGATCATTACAGTTCTAGATTTAGGCACGACTGTCCAAAACATGCTTTAGTAGCTGCTCCAAGGGCATCACTGTCAGTCTCCCCAAGTTTTCAGGCAGCACCTTTGAGTGACCACACCCTTTACTGTGCCCTGACCAATGCAACAGGCACAAATAATAAAAAATAAAAGCTGGCAGGATAGCAAATGCTTCATTTCAAAGAAATACTAGATGGCAACTGGTGTTCAGAGCAGCACTCGGCCTTGCCCTGGAGTCAAACTTGCTCATTAAGCCTCTACATTAACACAGCAATGAAAAGAATGGCCACTAGAAAACCAACAGTAATCTGCAATCTTCTTACATATCCTTTTCTATTCCAGAATTCCTATTTTTAAGGCTTTCTTAGGTACAAGAGAAAAATGCAGCATGAGTCAAAGAGAAATGCACAAAATACAGTAATGAGGATTAGTACAAATAGCTTAGAGGATTTAAGGGAGAATTTTTTTGTAGCAGCACGGAGTTAGTGAGCAAATTCTACTCATATAAAGAAAAAAAAAAGTTGCCTCTAGCTGCCATCATGCAGACCAAAATTGAATGTAGTTACAAATACCAAAAATCAGAAGGATTTACAAGAGCTAATCTCATCCAAAGAAAGCAACGGCTGCTGTTCTTTAACCACATATCACAGAAAACAAATGAGCAAAGATTGTAAAGCTCCTTATGAAAGACATCAGTGAGATTAAAAGTCTGAGACTTCAAGGATAAAAGCAACCTGGTGATACCTAGCCTGGCCTCCAGGGACCCCTTGGGTAAAACAGAAGCAACCTGAAAAACATGGAGGAGGAGGATAAAAACTTCTATTGGGTCATTTCTAGGGAGCTATTTACTGAATAATTCAAAAAGAGCAAAGAGAAGAGATCCCTGGAAGTCCTGAGAACAGTACAACCAGCCAGAATGGTAGGCAGTCAGACAGAACATGTCACCAGCTCAAGGAGATCTGTGTGTCCTGTACAGCACAGTCCAAGCTTCTGGGACAGATGGGACACTGGAACACAGGTTGCTCCCTGGAGAATATCAGCACCTGTTATCTGTTTCACAACAGATCATGTCACACATCCGTGTTAGCTTACTTCCAGTTTGCACCAATATGGCCAGTGAAGAGAATTATCCAAATACAAAGAGCTTTCATTACACACAGAAATTCTCTTCATTATTGGAAGGTGAAAATGCAGCAGGGAACCAATGAGACCATGTCAGAAGATTTTTACTCATTCAAAGAGAGAGAACACCCTTATGCCATCTTCAAGGCAGGCCAGCTTACACATTCCTTGCAATTATGGGGAGGCTGTATCTTACAGAACAAATTATGGCACGTCTGCATGTATCTACCAAATGGAATGGAAAGTCACTTCAGTGCAATTGCAAAGAGAGCGTGACCCTTGGAGTACATGAAGGACTGTAATTAATTCTGAAAGGCCCAGGCAGGGTCACAAACCTCCAGGCACCAGCTCTTCTCTGACAATTACGAACACATTTATACTGCAAGTGGGTGAAAGCAGAGAGAAGGGTGGTGTTAAGGTATCCTGGGATATCTCAGGAATACAGGTTAACTCCAGAGGCACCAGTGACAAGGGCTTGCTCAGGAACTGCTCCAGTCAGCAGTGGGTAGGAGCACTGCAAGTTAATGAGGAAAAGAACTGGAAGGAAATCAAAGCTGTCCAATGGAATGGAAGCTCTGGAGACCTGAGACTCATATAGTGCACTAAGAACAGTCCCTGAATGGGACCTACTCCTCAGTAAGCACTGAGCTTGAAAAGGATTTTAAAGAAAGGAAAAAAAACCCCACACACAAAAAAAACCCCAACCAAAAAAAAAAACCAAAACACAAAAAAAAAAAAAAAACCAAAACACAAAAACACACAAAAAACCAAACCACTGAGCATTCCTTCTGTGTGACATAAATGAGGAAGTAAGTCAGAACACTCAATCATCTGAGGATCCTGGCTGTTGCTAGCACTCTTTAGTAATTCTGTCACACTCAGAGCTTTCATGCCTTCAGCCTGTGTATTAGATTCCAGTAAAGAGAAAATATGTTTTGAGTTTTACATAATTAAAACACTGCTATTGCTCTCCTCAACATTATTCTTTTTCCTGATTGTTTTTTTAAACCAATGATAATTTAGT